>WBNO01000398.1:0-49504 GCA_013400575.1 Peucedramus taeniatus
CCCATAAAATAAGTATATGGCAATTATGAACAAACACAATATTTTCACCATTGATTCTAGGAATGTCTTAAACATGAGTCCTACAAAACATAACGCAGGTGTTCTACAGGACACTTCAAACTGATCTCCATCAAAATAAAATCTAAATCTGACTGTGCAAAGATGTTCCTACTGTATGTCTATATAGTATTTGTGCTTTGCACTCCCCCTCTCAGCTTATGAATTGGTGCATTAAAAATATGAGAACATGGTGTGAAGAAAACTCATGACATATTCTTTGGTTGGAGAGAAAATTCCTATCTGATCTTTACTTCTATTTGATCTTTACATATCAGAAACACCACTGGAGCCAACAGGATATATTGTAAAGAAATCCACTGCTGACCAGTCAGTCTGTATGCCTGGTGAGCTTCTCCAGATCTTACCCCATTTTTGATTCTGTTCAGGCCAGCACAGTATCCCTCCTGACCTAGGACAAAGACTCTCAGTTGACAGTTCAAGCACCATAGACTATGGAAAATCATTCACCACAGAGTATCCACATTACAGCTTTTTCCCCCAAGCCAGTCTGCAAGTAGCAATGGCCACAAACAGCACCTTGGCATGTTAAGGTAGAACATACATAAAAGTTTCCTTATTAGCAGCATAATATAGCATTGAGAAAGTTTCAGAGGTGAAGAATGCTCACCTTGCAGATTTCAAAGACTTGGAGGGATGTAGCCACAGCTGAATGAATCTAATATTGGAAGGCTGGAAAGGAGTTTGGACTAGATGACTTCCAGAGGATCCCTTTATGGTTGTCTGAAAACTGTGTGATTACCATATTTTTGATCAATTTAAAGAGAATGTAAACATAGGAATAAGTTTGGCAGGTTATGCACTTCTTGCAGTAGTCTTTATTCTTCTGCTGATTGAAAGGGACATTGTTAACCAATTTACAGCTCCTGCTATGTTGACATTAGCAACAAATTCTCAGTACAGTAAGTACAATGACAAGTCTGTCGTTCTGCACTCCTAAGAGGACATCTAACTTGAAATGGGGGAAATAAGAGATTAAGGCCCATATCCATTACTTTCTACCTAATTTATACATACCTTAGGTCATGCCTCCAGACATTCCACCTGAAGATATCTTGTGATTGCCTTCTTCCATTGTCAGGCATCCTAGATATAGTCCTTCTCTATGGCGAATGACAACAGAACTGATTTCACATGGATGGTGCACTTTCAAACATGTTTAGTAGATCTACATATCTCTACATCCTATGGTCCATTTAAATTTGGCCAACTTGTATAGCAATAAAAATACCAACAGATTGCCCAACCCTCTTGTACCAGCCAACGTCTTGTGCCATTAAATTGGCACATAAATATCTGAGGAAGGGCTGATCTCTCAACAATCACTATATAAATGTTCAAATTGTAAATGCTCAGAATATAATCACCAGCTGGAAGAGGAGAAAACCTGTTTGTCCAGCCAAAATGCTGAAATTTTTTATACATCATACCTTCTATAATTTGTTAGGAAAGTTGCAGGAGACAAAATATTTTTTAGCACCATTATAAATGTCTGACTGTGAACAGCCTTGCATTGAGGCCAGTTCTGGTATTAGCATTTACTCTCCTGAAAGAGTAGTCAACACTGAGGAAGTCTATCAATATTTTAATGATAAGAAAATTGATTTTGTTTGTGCCAGGTATTGCAACAGTGTTAAAATATTACATCAGAACAAGAAAGTTCGTAAAGCATATCTTTTCAATTGCTCCTCGATTTTACAGTTCAATATATTAAAAAGGTGTGGGTTTTTACCTTCAACCTACATAAATATAGCTTAACTTCTCTTTTCTGTCATAAGAATATGTAGAAAAATGACTATATTTACATTTTTGTCATCACTTACTGGCATGCCATTGTTATCTTAAGCTGCAAAAGACAGCTAAATATTCATTAGACCTGATCAGACCATTAGAAAAGGGTGACTTTTTCCTCCTTGAGCTTTATAAAATTATTTGTGACTTGTAGTATTTTCTCTCTAGTCTGGGAAATGGTTTAACTTTCTTTTCAAAATGCATGCTTTTCTTTTATCAGCATTCATGCATTTGCTTCTGATGCTATATTGTCTGTCAAAGGTGTAGCATTAAAAATTTACCTCTTAAGATAGCATTACGACTCAGGTGAAGATTAAAGAGCTTAACTTTTGAAATATTCAATTGCTTGTCAATGTTTGTGAGTCAGTAATTTGCCCCAGTGTCATCAACAATCACACCTGTTAGCTAATTAGTTTATTTTTCAGCTGACAAATTATCCAATGTTCGCACATGAAGTAATGTTGCAGAAACTACATTGATTTTCATTCCACAACATTTTGACTAGAAATAAGGACATATACTACATTTGCTTTTCTTTGCTGTCCCATCTAGCCCCCTTGGGGTTTCTTAGGTAAAGGGGATTTTGAAAGGGAACATTTGTCCTAGCCAGCTGGAGCCAAGAAAATGTCGTAAACCACACACATTAAATGACATAATGCTCCATTCTATGTGATCTCTCCAGCACATAATACAGACAACACTTGTTTTCCACTATGCCACAGTCTGCACATTTTTCTACACACACAGTCTTCCTACTACTTCAAACAGTATCAGGAGACAGGTAAAACAGATTGCAAGAGACATCTGATGCAAAACTCAATGCAGCTGAGCAAGCCTCCAGTGCTACTTTAGGTTTTCTGCAAAATGTAAGAGCAAGGACTTAAATCTTCAGTAGATAAATCTTTAACAGGTTAAATTCTCATGAGTTTAATTTAAATTATTTTTAAAATCTCAAAGTTGAAAGAATAAGATTTTTCTTAATGAGATATTTCTCTCACACGGCAAGGAAAGGTATATTGCTCAAGATATACATCAGATCACTCATCACAAGCAAACCAAGATCCATGGAGATAAAAGGATTGGCACTGGAATACTGAATATATAAAGAAGAATATTTGATAGAGCATAGGTATAAGTACACATCTCTGTGAACTGAAATCTTAATAAAATATTTTATTTGGTTCACAAAAGGATTAAGAACAATTGTTTTTTAAAACCAGCTAGAAATTAAGTTCCAAGTGGCCTCTCGCCTTCCCCTATCCCTCCAATGAGTAAGGGACAAAAAGGCAGAGATTATGGGTTGAGATACTGATTTATTAGAAAAACAGTAATGAGATAAGGAAACAAACACTAACACCAACAAAACTAATAACAACGGTGTTTAAAAGAGGGTGATTTCATGGAAAAAATGCTCATGCAATTCCAACTGACCCAATGCTACTGCAGCCAGCAACATGCGGGTTCCCAAGACAAAGGAGAAAATGGTGGATGTTACCACAGCCAGTGTTTCATTTGCTCAAGACAATGAAGAACAATGTCAGAAAAGTTGTCCATACTCACACTTCTCCCCCAAGCCTGAAACAAGGACAAACTCTCCAACTGGATCATCTTCATGATGCCACCCCACCACTCTGTACTCACTTTGCTCCCCAGATAAAAAAAAGGAACAAAAAGGGTGGTGGTTCCACATCATGTTCCCTTTTTCTTCGGCCAGAAGCCATGTCCCCCAGTGATGATGCTCATGATACAGAATAAATAACCTAGACATGCCCACATGGATCCAGGCTCCCCACCCCCCACCCCCATAGCAACTGCAAAAAAATTAACTCTGTTTTAGCCAAAACTAGGACAAGAACACAGCATGGCGTGGCTTGGATAATATAGTATTTCATCTCAGTTACATTCTTTAATAATAGAACTAATGACAATAATTGCTCTTTTTAAGTTAGTGGGGCACCTTACCCAGAAATCCACCATAGATACTGCAGAAACTGAAGCAAATATAACTGATACCAAATTAATTGCATTTTCTCTGCAATGCAAGTAACTATGTCTGAAAAGGCACTAATATACATGCTGCTATTATTTCCTGAAATCTGGATCTCTTTGTCTGCAGTTGTCAACAATGCTATTGTAGACCTAAAGGATAAACTTTGGAGTGCTACTGAGAGAAACTTACCTAGGTATGTCATTAAAACTTGCTGCTTTCCTAGACATCTCCTCAAAGATTCTGACAGATCAATTATTACGACTAAGATTTTGACCTAGCATAGCATTCTAGCACTTTACTCAAACTCCATTTTCCTAGTAGTGTCAGGAGACCACAGAAGCCTGCCCCTATTTGCTTACAACCTAAATATAAAATAACACTGATTCAGATAGTTGAGGGACTGTCATATCACTAAGACAATATTAGCCAACATGACAGCAAACAGAATAACATTTATAGAATAATTATTATTCCGTGTTAACTTAGCATTTTGGACTGGTGTTAAGGGCTTCCTGCCATTTCTTTTCCTTCAAATGGAGCTCTTGCTATTACTGCAATTCAGCAGCATTTATGAAGTGCATTTTGCCCTTAAACCCAAATTGAACATTAGCATTTTGCAACATTACCCTCTTATACGTTCCAGTATGAAGTGAAGCCAAACTAGGTTCAAGGGATGAGGGAATCCAGCTCATAAAATGTTAATTATTGCTCCTATAAAAATGTTAATTAACTCAACTCTAAAATGCCAACAGAAATATCAGCATCATGTTCATTGTGAACTTGGAAGTACTGGTGGTCTGAGATATGTCCTGCAGAGGAATAGCGGCATTTACCAAGCAGAAAGTAGATCAGGATTATATAAGTTATAAAAATGAAGAATACATTTTCTGACTTAATAACATGTATGTAAAAGAAGTAAGTCTCAGAATTCTGAGAAAGGAGGCTTCGTCTCATTTCCCCTAAAAAAGTTTCTGAGCAGCCAGTGCAGCAACTGCACACACCAGAGAAACATTATTCCTACCTGAAGCAAACCATTTCAGAGCAGATCTCTCAGCAGCCATTGAAGAACCAACCAGGTATACAGGCTGGTTTCCTGTTGCTCAGTTAACCATCTTCTTCTTGACTTTCACTTTTCCTGTTGATATTTATCATGATTTGAACAGTGGCATGACCCACAGGATGCCCAGGCACTCCAGTGATTAATCAGTGCAACTCCTTTAGTCCATGAGCAGTGTGAGAGTTTGTGAAAGATGCATTTGATCCCTTGCTGTATTTTTTGTTCAGGCTGACTAAGGAGCAGCAAACCTCATACCCTGTGGTGAACCTGTGAGCTGGAAAACTCCTGTCTCACATACAAGGGAGTCAAGGTGCCTTGGAAAAATATTTTGTAACCTGGCTTTGAAGCCCTAAAAATGAAAGATAACCAAAGTACAAAACTAGAGTGTAGAGCTAAAATAAAGATATCTAATGTGTCTATATTACTGACTAGCAGCCAACTTCTTCACTCTATAGATATTCCCATCAGGATGAGCACAGTTTTGAGCTCTCCCTGAAATGCAGCACACCAATTACTCTCCCCTTGAGTAGGGACAACTCACAATGTTTGAGTTCTCTTACCTGAAACTAAGAGAGCTTCCCTCCTTTGCTCAAAACAGATCTTTGTGAGTGACTGATAACACTGAATTAATACTAATGAAACATTACTAATCCATGTATCTACTCAATAATAATTAGTATAAACTCTGTACAGACGTATAAACCATTGTCCAAATCTGTGACTAAGATTGGACCTAGCTGAACCTAGGCTGCTTAAGGAGTTGAGAAAGCAATGGGATCCAGTTTGAGCCTCATGACTCAAAGGAATTGTTTTCCTTATCCTTTGCATCTCTGGTCGCTGTGTGAAACTCGATTCTAACTCAATGCGCCTTTGTGTGTTTCTTCCATGCAATAATTAATAAAGTGGACCTCACTGTGAAACTTAATTGAACCTTGGTAAAATAGTAACAAACTTTCTTAAATTCCATTGAATGTATTGAACTCTGTCAGATGTATTGAACTCTGTCAAATTATTATTTTACCTCAATAAAACATATTGTTGCTCTTTTGGGTGATGAGCCTTTCATTCATCTGCAACAGAGATTGTCAAAAGTATGGCAAGTAACAACACAGATTATTTATGGAGTCATGAAATAAATCTGAATCCCAACTTTTCTGAAAAATGTACTTGTGATAATTGGCATGATTGGGAAGCTGTGGAAGAACAGCCAAAAGAGGACAGGGGGCATATAAAGGATGGAAAAGGGAAAGGAATTATTTTTAAAATACTAGGTACCTACTAAGAAGCTGCTTATCAGGATAGGAAGAATAATAATACATAGGAGCAAGACCTAAAAAAGGAAGTAGAAGACAAAAAGGCAGCTGAGTTACTACTGTATTTGAAAATTGAACAGCTGCTGAAATAGTTACAGGAAGAAATGGAGAAAGAGTAAAAGTTAGAAGAAAAGGTCAAGATTATGCTTATGGAGGCTCCTTGTCAACCTGAGACTGTGCAGATGAGGAAATTAATAGTGTCCCCTGAATTGTGGGATGGAAGCATATAGTGTGACATCCATGACAGCAACCAAGGGAAAGATCATTCTTTGTTTTTCAAAGCCAGACCCATTATTAAAACAGAACAGTCTGACAGACCTCAGGGTGGTGCTCTGTGATACACTGTGTGAATCACTCCAGGATGTACTACTATGGCAAATTTACAAGAAAAATATGGCAAAAAGGTGAAATTGAAACATAGTATTTGTGGCAAGGCTGCTAAACATCACCTACTGAATAACGATGAGTAGACATGGAGTAAACAAGATTTGGGATCCAGGGTGTCTCTTAAATATGGGACCCAAACCTGCATATGGGGTGCCATTCTATTACCAGCAGGGTAGCCTGCTGAGCTGGGAAAACAGATGATTTGGAGCATGGCTACATCAAAACTTAGGCCACACAGGTAAAGAAGCACTTTATTTTCCTGTGTAGAGCAAGGGTTGCCACCTAAATAGAAAAACTAGTGAAGTCATGTCCTCAATGTAGAATAAAATTACAAGCAGATCATCCTGCTAAAACACCACTCCTATATATCAACTAAGAAAAAACTTTGTGGTCAACATGGCAAGTTGATTACATTAGGCCAGTGATATTCTTTCACTCTGCGAGATACCAATATATCCTCTCAGAAGATGAAGCAGTCTCCGGCTTGTTTATGGTAACTAAGTGCCAAAAGACCAAAGGACAAAATTCAGAATGAAGGCTATAATTTTAGTTCAAGAAGAAATTCAATGGGCATTTCATACCTCATATTATCCTCAACCAAATGGGATGGCAAAAAATGCTAATGGCTTATTGAACAAGAGTTTAAAGCCACCGAGGCCCAATGGGATACTTGATTTTCCAAAGTACTATATTAATTAACTGGTATAGGAAGTTAGTGAGCTGAACATTCTTTGCAAAAGATGGAGCTTGATGCTCCATCTTCTGATCAAAGAAAACATCTGATAGCATTACAGTCAGGAAAACCTGTCATGGAAAATTTACCACAAATAAGTACAGTAGCTATTAACAGTAACTAAACCTCGTGGTTTACTTGCCAAGAAAGCTACTAATAGTAGACATACAAAACATAGAACCAATGCATGGCAGACTTTTCTTTCTTTCTAACCTGTCCAGCAAAACCTTTGCCTATGTGTTTATAGTCTGTATCCAGGAATCTGGACATGGATTGGAGACACATTTGCATTATAGGTGGAGAAATTGCCCTACAACACGATCATGATACTGCTGAAGGACCTATTAAACTTGTCCTTCTATAGAGCTACACATAGGTAACAACACCAAGGTAAACCCAACAAGGGATGGCAATGCCCAAGAGGAATGTAGACAGTTGGATTCATTATGGGAGTTTGTGTGCCAATTTACTGTCAAGATCATGGTTCATGTGGCACAGTGGGCACTGGGAAGTTTAATATTTCTCTTACTCGCACAGCACTACTACAATAACAGCCACACCTATTGCCTATCAATCTAGTTCCTACCACATTAACCCCAGAATCAAGCAAACCTTCTCCTCACAAATTACTGAAATTAGACCTTATTCAATTAAATACACAGGTCAACAGCGAGTGTTTAATTTATCATTCTCCCTCAAATGAATGAAACTACCAATATCTTGGCAATTAAACCTATTTGTTCATTATTCTTAAGTATGTCCCATGCAGGATGGTTGGAGTAGTTGCAGGGATCAACCCTCACCTCTCCAAAAAAATCAAGATATGTGACTGATATCTAAGGAGTAGGATTAGGAGTGTTAAACAGCATGAATGCTGAAGTTTTAGCCAACAAATAAGCTTTGTAGCAAATAATTTACACAAGTTAGACCATCCATAACAATCCTTGCTACCATATTGGAAACTAACCAATAGCTCTTATTTGATGTGTTTTCCCAATGGGAAAGAAGGAAAGGGACCACCAACTAACTGCAAATGCACTATATGCAAGCCAGGTTAATGTCTGTCTCACTCTCCATTGTTTTCAGGCTCAGTTGTGGGTACAATCTACTGTGGTGGCAATTGTAGGAAAAGGTGAAGAGGGCATTTTACCCACTGTAAGAGGTAATCTGGGATAGTGCAACTGAGTTTGAAAGGCAATTCAAATCCTGGTGGTGTCTAGTCAGTTTTACCTATGACTCTACTGACAGTAAATCCACAAGTTTTAGTATAAATATCCAATGCTTTGGTATATACTACATCCCACATCATTGGGCTGAAATGAAATCATAATGGAACTGTTCTCTGTACAATAGAACAGAGGGTATGGCCTCAACAAAAGGGAAACAAATAGCAGACTGTTGATGTTGATATATGTGTTGAGTGAGAACAAGGATTTGTGAAGGCAATGATATTAAAGCCTAAGACATTTGTCTTGACACTGAACAAGTATTTGCCATTTTGAGATATATCCTGACACAACCTCTGAAACTGTATTTGTGTATATTAGAAATAGACGTGTTTGTTATGAAAACCGTCTGTGATTTTAGATTTCTAGGCAATACCACTGAGATAGAAGTAATCACTCAAATGTTTTTAGATTTAATTTTACTGAAATTATAGGCTGTGATTTTAACTATCCAGCTCCTGCCACTTCTCATCAATTATTACAATCTAACTCTACATCGTATCAAGATTTACAACCTAATTCCATTGGAATGAATCTTACATTGTTAAGAAAGCTATTACAGCATGATGATCTGTACTCATTGCAGGGAAAAAAGTTCAAGAAAACTGAGAAAGAATATGTATTACTGCTCACTATGAAGCAAAATAAATATGTCATGTTCTGAAGACTGCCAAAGACGAAAAAAAATTTGGTAGGATAACTTATGCAGATGATCACAGCAACAAGAAATTTGATTCTGGGCCTTCATCCCATTTTGATTTTGTTAGCTCTAAAAATAAGATGCTTTTTACTTACAGTCTTTCCATGCAAACTTTGGTACTTATGAAAGCAAATACTATGTGTTCATCACATGAAATCACCCAATAATGTAAAAAAAACCCATAAAATTCATAGTAATATTTTACACTACGTGTTTCTTACCATGGATCCTCAAGTGTGTCAACGGGATATATCAAGTGTTTAAGCATAAAGACAAGAGGTGAAAACATCAGGACTCTACTGACATGAAGTAAGTGGACTCTAGTCAGGGAGGGAGTGTGATACATACACTTTACCC
Source organism: Peucedramus taeniatus (assembly GCA_013400575.1). Taxonomy (NCBI): domain Eukaryota; kingdom Metazoa; phylum Chordata; class Aves; order Passeriformes; family Fringillidae; genus Peucedramus; species Peucedramus taeniatus. The sequence continues at coordinate 9,633 of WBNO01000398.1, forward strand.
CTCACTGCACATTCTAACTCAACGTTCCTTTGTGTTTCTTGAGATCAGCAATTAATAAGGTGAACTTTCCCATCTAACTTTATGAACTGTGGCAAACCACTGTCAATCTTTGTTAAATTCCATTGATTATATTGAACTCTGTCAAAGTATTACCTCAGTAAAACTTATTGCTGCTTGTCTCTTATGCATGAGGTGCCTTTCACTCCTCCACAAAAGAGTTGTAAGACACCAACACAACAGACCATGACCCAGCAACCAAATGAGATCCTGGAATTTTGAGTTATACTCAGGCCTGGTGGCAGATGAAGAGTCAGACGAATTTCAGGACAAGTGCAGCATCTGCTTCACATCTTGGGCATCTGAAATTAATTTATGCTTTTCCAGTTACTTTAATTAGAGCAAAAACAGACCACTAGAAACACAAAAATAACCAAGTGACTCAAGAGAGGATTTTTTCTTCTTTTTTTTTTTCTTGGTAAAAATAAATGGTAAGAAGAAAGAAGAAAGGAAGGAATGAAAATAAATAAATAATGAACAAAAGATATTTAAGTAATTCTATGCAGTTTTAAAAAAAGTAAAAAGGATTATTTACCAAAATCAATCTGGTTTGCAGCATATTCCAGTGAAACATATACTTTTACACAGTTCAGAGAAAAAAAGCTTCATTCATGATTTTAGGCTAACAAAAGGGTAACACTGGGAAATATCTCACTCATATCACTTAAAGAGAAAAACATTATGATAATCAGTTGTACTAATAACATCCCTATAAAATGCTTTAGTTTTCAATAAATGCTCTTGTTTCAAGGAGATTCTAAAACAAAAAATAATTACAGAAATTCTTCCTATTCAAATGAGGCAAAAGATCATCTGTATAAAGTGGTACAAAATGTAATTAATATCTGCCTCTTGCTCTTTGCTTAGTCTTTTTTTTTTTTTGGTCACATTTCATTCTGATTAGTTTTTAAGAAGATACTGACTTGAAAAACTGAAAAGCATTCTCTCACAACATGTAGAAATAAATTTCATTGTCTTCTTGACAGCACCAGGCAGAGATGTTGACACCCTGAATATGTCACTGAGTATCAAGAAAAATTGGTAGTAGACAAATTATACTGAAAATATATTTATTGCTACTTTGTCATGGCTTGTTCATTGAGCACATAGAAGTGGTTCTGTATCACACCTTCCTAATTAAAATCAAAACTGTTTACTGATTTAACTGGTGATGATGTGTCTGCCACTGCCTTGCAGATTTCCTACTGAGTGAGCTGACCAACACTTAAAATATTAGCCTTCTTAGTACAGGGAATAGAAGTCTAGTAGCCCTCATTTCTTCTTGCTTGTGTCAGATCAAAGACGTAGATAAAAAATTTCCCTTTCCATCTGTCAGCCTGATACATTTCATGAGGATGGAATAATATTTTAGAAAAACCGTATTGGTGTTTGCCTTTTTTTCAGGTCACGCGCTTCAGCTTGTCAAGTTTCCTTGTGTTTGGTTTTGAATGGAAATATAAGTGCATAGTCAAATTCAAAATGGTTTATCTGCACACATTAACAATGACTTAAAACATGTTCTTCCCTTAATGATGAGGCACACAGAAGCTTGAAACCTGTATACCTTTATAGTTTACCTCCTGTTTACAACCTTTGAAAATAAAGTCTCATGTTTAGTTATATACACATTCATTGCCAGGGCACTGCAAGTGGACAAGTGGACACAGGGCTAAGAAAGCAGTCTAAACAGAAGCATTTTCTTCAAAATCAGACTGGACTCAAGTATACCAGCATATTACCTGCACAAGGCAAACTAGATCTTATACCCAATGAAGAAAGAAAAGAAAAGAAAAGAAAAGAAAAGAAAAGAAAAGAAAAGAAAAGAAAAGAAAAGAAAAGAAAAGAAAAGAAAAGAAAAGAAAAGAAAAGAAAAGAAAAGAAAAGAAAAGAAAAGAAAAGAAAAGAAAAGAAAAGAAAAGAAAAGAAAAGAACAGGTATAATTAGAGAGTAAGACTAGTAGAGTATTTATCAAAGTAGAGACAGAGACCAGCACAGAGGTACATATAGTCTGATTGTGAAGCAGCAGCTTGGACTAGATAGTGAAGGATGGAGACAGCAGAAAGGGGCAACAGGAGGGAAAGCAAAAGAAAAGCTGTACTAACAGCTAGTCTTTGACAGAATGAATGGACTGGGAGAAAACAGAATGTGAGGAAAAAAGGAGTGACCACAATGGAGAGCCAGAAAGAATACCAGTTTGAGACTTTGGATGAAAGGATGAATTTCAAAGGTCTCTTTCCCTTATGGGAAAATATCCAATTTAATATTGGCAATTTCTTCCCGTGTAAATTATCTCTTTTGAAATAATTATCATTACTAGTTATGTATTACAAAATAGAATTGTTGAAACATAAAACTTTCAGTCCATTATAGTTATGTGTGTTTTGTCATGATTTTAAATAGGAAACTGAAACACTAATATGCTGGCTGACTTTGAATTATAATGTCAATTAGACAAAGCAGACAGCTAAACTCCATTTCTATAAATGTGACTACAGGAGAGAATGAATTCTCTGCTGGTATTAAAGATAAAATTTTGAGAACTACCAGGCTGACCCAGCTAGCATTTACTGTACTCTTTATTGCACAAGGGAAAAATACTTGCAGGTTCTTCAAACTGTGAACAAAATGAGCAAATCTGGGACAAATTAGCCAACTAAATCATTAAAACGAATCATCAACTTGACTCCCATCTGCTTGCACTGCATAGATGGAAATAAAAAGAGCAACTCTTCCATCCGTTTTTCTCGGGTTCCAAATAAGTCCAGAGAGTCCTATACTGAGTCAGACAAAAAACAAATGCATAGTTTTTATAAATATTTAGTGGTGTGCATTTAGCACTTTGTGGGCCCTATGAAATGCATTCACAGCAGTACTCATTCAAGTGTTTTAATTACTGTAATATCTGCTGTAGCAGTAGTCATATAGTAGCATTTTAACTTAACCTATGGGTACAGCCTCAGGAACTGATTATCTGGGCTTTGCAGCTTTTGTCAAAAGTCCTTGAAAATTTATACAACATTTTTCCATAAATCCTTTTAAAAAGTGAAATAAAGTGGGCAAATGTGTCAATTCTTCAGAGTATGAAGGCTAAAGAAAAGCTAAGTCATTAAAGAAGAGTAAAAGATTAAAACAAATATCATTTTGAGTCAGGACTAACTAATATGGAGATTTTATGCTCAATACATATAGAAAGATTACACCTGCTCTTAATTAAGGGGATTACCTAACTTGTGGGAAGAGATAGGATAAAATTGAGTTGCAGGCCGTGAGGCTGTGGGACATACCTGCAGAATACCATGGCAGGCAGCACAAAGGAGCACATGGTGGCACAGGGAGACTGTCTCCACCTGACCTTGGCAGAAGGAGGTGCCAGGGGCACAGCCCTATGGGAGAGGAGCCTGCTGGAAGCTGACAGACAGTTGAACAGCGTGTGATCACCCCACAGAAGGACATTAAGAAAGCGTGTTGCTGACGTGGCAACATTGGATAGGTCATGTAGTGAGAATTATAGCACATAAGGAAATACTGTGCCTTGAAAAAGTATATTTCAGTATTTCCCTTTATAAAACCATCTTGTTTCTTTTGAGTAAGAGATTTAGATTCCCTGCTGGTCTGGGTCTGTGTCATGGTCACTCACACTAACTAGTGCTACTTTACAAACGATAATCCTGAATTAGATCCCATGCACTACATCCAGAACCCCGTTCAAAATTAGGATACAAGTTCTTTAATGTGTAAAAAAAACCTGAGGATTTGCAATACTTATAAAATTTTTCAAGTTTCTAAAGGTGCAGCCAACTGTTTGTCTTGTTTTGATCATCTCGATACAGTTGAAATTCTTTGCTTCTGCCCACCCCATACTTCCAGATCTTACCCCTTTCTTCAGCTAAACATCCCCGGAAGTGGCCAAACCTTTGCATGCTTAGCTTTTTATGCAAGCTACAAGTCGTATCTGAAGAAGTATGTGCTAGAAAACAGGAAATATCACTCATGTATAGAATTCACAAACACATTTTCAAAAAAGAAAATGAGGGAAAAAGGAGAGATTACTCTCCTTTTTTTCTAAGACTGATCCTAGCATAGAGCTTCTAAGATCTGGAAGACCAGACAGTAAACAGATTACAATTTTGAAAGCCTTTGTCTTTAGTGCTTTCTAAATCTGTCACCTTTTAAAAAAAACTGAGGAATGTTGTAATTAAGCCAGTCAACATGTTTGTGGCAGGAAGAATGTTTCAACTTAGTATATAATTTAAGGCAGAGGAGATTTCAGTACAAAATCACATTTTCTTTCCAACCTATCCCAAAAGACCTACTATACCCAGTACTGCAGTACTTTTGTTTAATCAAACATTATTATTCACAACTTAAAAATTTCCTCTATTCATGTAATATTTGATATTTTTTCCCATAATACTTACTAGTCTTTTTATATACTCTTTAGTTTTACAATCCTATTTGATCAACTGTACTTCTGAGAAATTCCTATTTTTAAATTAGTTTCCTTTTTCCTTATTTAATTTTAAAATTTGCTGCAGAGTATAAAATGCAGAATGAGTACAGGTCAAACAATGTCCATGAAAAAGAAATAAAATTAAATAGAAACAATAACATATTCCATTAAAAAAGGACTTCATTGCTTATTCAGCAGTGCTTTGTCATAACAACAACACTAAAAATGGTAATGTTATCCATGTGATCAATAGAATAGATCCATAAAAGCAGTTATCTTAGATATATACCAAAATATATTAGAACAATTGTGCACTGAAAATTCTGGGAATATTAAAACACTCACTGGCAACTGCCCAACTTGCTTGTTCAGGCAGTAAAAAACCTGGAGATGAATTATTGAGTTGCAAGGAAAGGGAACAAAACCCCTTATTGGTGATTTTTATTTATCATTCAATGATATTCCACCATATACTTAGTAACAAAAAGGCAGCTATAGACTACAGAGACACAAATATTTGATATTCAAAAAGCATAAACTGAGTTTCAAATATGCATAATTTTTAAGTTAAGCTTTATTATTTTAGAAAGTTGAAGGAACAGAACACAAATTTTTGACTTTTGTATTTGACAATCCAGTTACTAAGCAGTGTGTCTAGACTTGGGATTCTGTAGATGACTGGCAATAACTCAGTAATGACATTCTGAGCACCAGCATTCAGCTAGAAGCATCTCATTGCTGAAATCATAACAGCTGCCAAAAAACAGGTCAAGAAGAGGAAAAGTGCAGTAGGGAACAAGGTGCTATAGCCTATTCTCTTGGAATAAAGTGAAGGCAAGCAAGGAGAATCCAGCTACATATTGAGCTTGCTTTTTCCTTCAGATGATCTCTATTCCTGAGCTCCTGTAAAGAGAGATCTTCATGCAGGAGGAAACATGGGTGTGGTTGAACTGATGGATTTCCTCAATGCTTCCTCCCTCCAAGCAGCAGAGATGCAAAAACCACCAGACCTCTCTGGGTTGATATGTACACTCAACACAGTCTTTCTTCTCCAGGGGAGGCTTCTCCTGAACAACATGAAATAAGCCATTCCATGCCAGCCACCTCTGAGGCCTTTTCATTCCCTTGTGCCCTCACAAAGACAGCTTTTACCTTTTTATGAGAGTGCATGATTTAACACCTATCATTAGGAGTTTCATCTATTATATCAGTTTCCTAAGTTCAAACTCTAGTGAAGAATGCTATAACGAGGGATGTAAAATCAATGAAAACACATAAGTTTGTCAGGACTTTGCTTAATTACAGCCACAAAGTTTTGCAATTTGCTGAATTAAGCCCTAGCTGATTTACAGTCCACCCAATTTTCTTGCAATTTTTTTTTACTTTGGTATACATTAATTATACCGAAAGACATTTGGATCAACAAGAAAGTGTCCACTTAATAACTATCTGACTTTTCTGCCTGTAATTCAAAATTTGCCATTGCTAGGAACCTGGTTTTTTTTTCAGACATTCATATAATTTATCAATGAAGAAATATTTTTCTTGCATGTCAAATCAGATATTATCTTGACACCAAATGGTCTACTTTTTGCTTAAGCAATCTTCTGAAGATTTGACATTGCTACTAATGCAAGGCACCAGATTTCACTTAACTATCCTCTGCAGATGTAATTAAGCACTTCCAAATGTTTTGCTTAATTGCATTCCTTAATGTTCTGAGTGATGTTTTGCACTTTTCCTTCAGTTACGAATTGCATTTATAGCTTCCAGTAATCCCATTTATCACTGCAATTTGCTTAGCTTGAAATGTGCTACATTAATTAGTTCTTTTCAAGTCTTTTGAAAGAAATGTCAGGAGATCATTAATTCTATATGGACAATTTATTATTGCTTAAGAGAATTACATATTGCGATCTGTTTCTTTTAGAAACTTCTTTTAGAAACTTCTTTCAGTATTTCCCTGTATAAAAATTATCTTACATGATCACCTTTCATAAACCCTCCCTAGCAAACGTCATTCTAAATTTTATGGTTATAAAAGGCTCCCAAGCATTCAGCAGCCATTCCAAACAAATAGCACTAAGATTTTTTGTAAACTCTTACTCTAAACTGTGTTCGCAAAGCTGTATACATCATAGGAATAAGTAATTTCCATGATTTATTAGTATGTAACATGGTAATGATGAAAGTACCCCCTACAAAGAAACACAGGAAACCAATAGTGGAATTGTTCTTTTTACAGTTACTTATCTGTAGAAGAGATGACTGATTATTTTCTTTCTTGAAATAAAACAAGAATACAAACCTGGTTCTGCATTCTCTTGGGTTTTAGCATTGTGTCCTGGTATAAGAGTTTACCATTTGCCCACGTGCTTGATTCCAAACACAGCAGTTGTCACATTGAGCTTAGTGCCTTTAAGCACAGAAGTAAGTCTTAGTAAGATCACAGTATTATTCACGTGTTGACTCTGGTCCAGGGGAATTTCTGAAGCCATCTGTTCCTCTCCTGAAGAAGAGATGAGAAAGATCAAGTATTTAAAAACCCCTAGCAAAAACTCAACTCCTGAATCTACTGACATTCATACTGTTATAATTCAAAAGAAGATCTAGTAAATGGCAGAATAATGTGAATACTAAACTTGAAATCAAGGTGGTAACTAGATATGAATAGTATTATCTGTCTAAGGAAGGTTAACAGAGGTATGGCTTTCACCTTACACTGTAAATTTGAAGTGAGAGGAGTTTCAACTTTTTGGGAAATTAGCAGAGCATGAACTCATACTTCTCATAATAGAAAAGACACATATTCCCTTCTAAAATGCCTGTTAAATGCCCTTGATCATGCTCTGTGACAGTGAATTGACTATTTTCTGTTTTAGCAAGCTATTCCAAAAGGAAACATACCTTTCTGAGGGCTTTTTTCCATTTTCTGGTTGGTTTTTGTGTTTTTTTTTTTGGTTTTGCTTTTGCTTTGTTTTGTTTTGGTTTTTTGGTTTTTTTGGTTGGGATTTCTTGGTTTTGTGGTTTGTTTTGTTTTTTTTTAATATTAAAAGGAGTTAACACATCTTTAAGTGTCCATAAATACATCTTTGCTCTTTTACTTGTTTTTGTTAATATAATGACTAAAACTTGGTTGTTTGCCTCTAAGTAAGAGAAAGCTATAGAGCAGAAACGGTTTTTAAAAAATCATTGCCTCTATTATCAATCCCTTTGAATTATTATTTGAAACACAATGACATTACAGTACATTAATTACTTCTAAATAAGCCACCAGGGAAAGAGCATGTCCTTTTGGGAGAAATGTTCTGATTCAGATTATATACTTTAGATTTCACACCCTAGAAATAGGGCAACTATTCACTTTTCATAAAGGAATAATTTCCTGTGAAAAGAACAATATATTTTGAAAACAAACAATTCTTGTAAAAAACATACACATTAAAGGTATATTTCAAGTTTAGAAGTTACCTAGATGTTTATTATCCTTTTTAAATCTAAGTAATACTGTGGAGTTTATTCATCTTACTGGACTCCTTAATGAGAAAATCAGTATTTACCATCTTTAAGAATCTTGACCCCTTTCTTCACCTTGATAGGCAATGGGAACATGTCATACATTTTGTGGGTCAGGAGACTTTCTGAGTTGGTCTTGGTTTTGCAATATGAATGTTGTCACCTTATGACAAAACTTGAAGACGCAATATACAGACTATGCAGTTTGGGATATGATGGATTTACTGGATTTCACTTCAGCTGGTATAAAAAAACCTATTTTTTTGAGACATCAATTATTAAAATATAAATATTAATGAAAAAGTTCACTACGAGCTATACATGATTGTTCAAATAACAACACAAATTCTGGATTACACTGAAAACTGTCTCCACTAATTTATTCATATCTCATCTGCTTTATAAAGAACAAAATCCCCAGTAACATTTGACTGGAATACTTCAGAAGTAAGCCTGGAATGGGATGAAAAATAGGAAAATACTCTGAAAAAGATTCTGAGTAGGAAAGAAAATTGGTCTTTATATAAGAAACAGAGCAAATATTAAGGAATTAATCAAATACCAGAGTATGATGAAATAATAATTCAACATACAGTCCCTGGCCCTACTCTCCAGGCTTTTCTTACTCATAAAAGTAGAAACTTGCTTAGATTAGGACAGACTTATTTAGTTCTTACCTAGCATTTCCTTTTCAGGTTATTAATGTCTGTAACATAGTGCCCTTGTGGGCACCTCTTGTCTTTTTCCTGTGAGATACAGGGAGAAGCAGCAGGCTAAGCAACAATAGGATATTCCAATTACTACTCTCTATACACAGTATCTAGCAATAATAGAATATTATTATGCTTTTCTTTCTATCTATTTTAAGAATGGATAAGATTGGCATCTCTGCAGAGGGTTTCCAAGCCAATAGGTTTTTTTCAGAGTAGAGTTAAGAACTACATTACCTCCTGGGGGCCCTTTCTAAACCTGAACTTTTATGATTGTATCAACGCTTTGAAGACCTATAGATTGTGCCTTGTTCAAAGTGGAATATTCTCTCATCATTGGACAATGCTTGGGTAATAGCTTAAATTATAGCTACCTTTTTATATTAATACACCCAGCACTTTTCTTGACCTTTAAATACTCTGTCATTATCCTCTCTGGAATGAGAAACAGTTTTACATCCTTCTGCCTTAGCAGTATGTCATTACCATTTGAAATTTCTCATAGAAATAATTAACAGAAATTTAAGGAAAGCAAATCATCAACATGTATTTTGATGCGATTTACAGACACCATTGCAATACTTATGTGTTTTAATGGCAACACAGAAAACTGAGGTTATGTAATCCTACTAGTCAAGAAAATTACTGATTACTAGTGTTTCTGGTATATGCACTTTGTACAAGATTAAAGGGTTTGCAGTCATGTTACTGGCCAATCTTGATTCTTTTTGTGCTTAAAGTTCTACATATGGAACAGCAATTGCAACTATCAGTATGTATAAATCACAGTCTTCAGTAAAATATTTAAATATACACATGCTTCACGGGCCATCATGATCAGCTTCCAGACCACCACTAATCCACAGACTGGAAAAAGGCTACTTCTTTTCATTGATTTAAAAATAAATACACCTTTATTTGTACAAGTAAATCCTTTGACAAAAGGATTTTAAAAAGTGTTTTAAGCATTACCAGCAATAGAGTATCTAACTTAAAATGTAAGTATTCTATATGGATCTTTTATAGCATAATTCCTTAAACCATTTCCCAGCACCATTACAGGGCAGTATTTCAATTTATATTTAAAAGAATGAGAAGCTCTCCATGTTCAGAAATGATGATTTTCCATCTAAGTATACCTTAATACTACAATTTAGCTTGTGGGAAAAAATATTGCAGCATTACAAAGAATTTATGCAGAGTAGTGTGTTTCTACTTTCTTTACTATATAATACATTTCAATATTTTCACTCGCCTCTTACAACACTGAGCTACAGATTCTGTTTAAATAAATGCGTGCATTAGTGCCTCAAAACACTAGACATATTTTGACCCAGTTACTGCTCTAAGTTCCTTTCTGCAATACCACAGGAGCTATCTTCCCCCATCTATTTACATATTCAGACAAGACAAGGTTGACTGAAAAGATAGGTATTGTAGAAAGAATATATATTTTTTTCTTCATCTTTCTGGTCTTCAGAATAGTCAATATCAGCTGAAAATGGCTTTGCAAACTGCAGAAATAGCAAGAAGGAGGATCCCGAAAGCTACAGGCCTGTTATCCTCACTTCAGTGGCTGGTAAAGTTATGGTGAATCAGTTTATTCTGGGAAGTACTGAAAAATACCTGAACAGCAATGCAGTAATTAGCCACAGTCTTCATGAGAGGAAAGTCCTCTTTATCAAAACTAATTCGCTTTTATGAGAAGGTAACCCACCCGGCTGATCAAGGGAAGCCAGTTGATGCGATCTTTCTCGGATTTCATTGAAACTTTTAGTAGTGTCTCTCACAGAGTCTGTCTGGAAAAAATGTCAAGCTCACAGCTGGATAAGCACATCATGTGATAGGTGAGCAACTGGTTCACAGCTAAGGCTCAAAGGTTTCTAGTGAATGGGGTGACATCAGACTGGTGACCTCTTACTACTGGGGTTCAGCAGGGCTCCATCTTAGGCCCTGTGATCTTCAACATCTTCATAAAAGACTTGGACACAGGACTGGAAGGAATATTCATCACTTTCGCAGACAGTGCAAAGCCGTGAGGGGCTGTTGACTCCCGTGAAGGCAGAGAGGCCCTGCAGAGAGACTCTGACAAATTAGAAGGCTGGGCAACCATCAACCATAGAAAGTTGAACAAGGGAAGAGTCAGATTCTGCACCTGGGATGGGGCAACCCTGGGCATGTGCGCAGACTGGGCAAGGAGATCCTCAAAAGCAGCACTGTGGAAAAGGACTTGGGGGTCCTGGTTAATGGCAAGTTGACCATGAGTCAGCAGTGCCCTGGCAGCCAGGAGGGCCAGGCATGTCCTGGGGGGCATCAGGCACAGCATCACCAGCTGGGCAAGGGAGGGGATTGTCCTGCTCTGCTCTGCACTGGGGGGCCTCACCACAAGTGCTGTGTGCATTTTTGGCTGCCACAATATGAGAAAGACATTAAACTATTAGAAAGTATCCAAAGGAGGGCAACAAAGATGGTGAAAAGCTGTGAAGGGAAACTGTATTAAGAGGAGCTGAGGTCACTTGGTCTGTTCAGCCTGAGAGGAGGAGACTGAGGGGCAATCTCATCACAGTCTTCAACATCCTCATGAGGGGAAGAGGAGGGGCAGACACTGATCTTATCTCTGTGGTGACAAGGACAGGACCCGAGGGAATATTCTAAAGGTGTGTCAGGAGAGGTTTGTGTCAGATCCTAGGAAAAAGGGTCTTTACCCAGAGGGTGGTTGGACAGTGGAATAGGCTCCCCAGGGAAATGGTCACAGCACCAAGCCTGACAGAGTTCAAGAAGTGTTTGGACACTACTCTCAGGCACATGGTGTGACTCTTGGTCATGGTGCTGTGCAAGGACTGGACTCGTTGGACTTGATGATCCTTTAAGTCCCTTCCAACTCAGCATATTCTGTGATTCTTTGAAATTAAGTCTCAGGCACTGTAAGTGTACTAGGCACAGGTGAAAGTCACCCTCAACTTGAAAACCCTTTCAATTTTTCAGTTCAGTTCAAAAAGCCATATTGATTTAAACAATCTTTTATTTCAGCACACAATTTTTTACATATCTATTATCACAGAAAATAATAATTTAGATATTTTATAGCAGTTTAACTAGAGTGAACTTCTCCCTCCTTCATTAGATACAGGAATTATGAAAACACCAATCTGCATAATATCTAAGATGGAAATGATACCATCAGCAGTTTTCTCAGCTTTCTAACAAAGTGACAAGAAATGTTGAGCAATTTACAAATTTCAGCACGGTGGCTTTGAACTTATACTAAGGGAGGAAAGATAGCATATTGATAATATGTAATATATATAGCGTGTGTATATATGCAAACAGATCTTTCTTATTTAGGAACATGAGGACAATATTGGATTTTGAGGGTCATCTTAATGTGTCAGAGACATAAACTGTGATACACTTTGTTTAGGAGATACTTTGTTAGTTTGATGATATGTGATACAGTCTAAATGTGTGGAAAATTAATGCATTAGTATATCAGTAATCTTTGTAGATCAGAGTAATATACTTACTATTAAAGGCCTCATAAATATCTTAAAATAATAGTCCATTAAGGGTAAGCTCTTTGGGGAAAACTACCTCTTAGTGTTTATACGCCACCTAGCAGAAAGAGGAACTCTTTTGTTGTTTGAACCGGCGATATATGATTATTAAAATGACAGATTTTTCAAAAACAACTCAGAAGTAAGTAATAACAAAATGTGGAGGAGTTTAGCAAGACCAATGACATTGCAAGACTGGTGACATTGTCATCTGTTTAATCACTGCTACAACATAAGCCATTAGTTATTCATTTGCAAATGAGAAAATCAGGCTACACTTATGAACAGCAGAATTGATTGTTTCTTGGAAATTTGTAATTCAGAAAAGAACCTGGAGGCTATAGCAGACAAGCTACTGAAAACAGAGCCAAGTACAGTACTGTGGGAAGCGAGGTTAATGACATACAACCAAGACAGTGGGTAAGACTAGAACTGTATGTGGAACCAGCGCTCAAATTGTTAATAGGTTCCATACTACAAAGAGACTGTTCAAAAGAGAAAAACTAGGCTAAACTGAGTTACTTAAGGACCTCACTCTATATAGAAGGAAAATACCTCTAATCTTAAAGATGACTAGAAAATTGCATTTCACAGGGAAATCTTGGCTACCAAAAGTGCTCCCTGTGTTAGAGAAGCAGCCAAAACCCTCAAAAAGAGAAATTAAAGCAAAACAAGAATTTATATACACTTTATAAAAATGTATGTGATTAACGATTAGAAAAAAAATAGCAAAGGAAAATGAAAATTAAGATGTCAGATCATGATGGATATGTTCAAGCATAAAGACAAGTGATCTTCATATCAGACACGATACACTAGATTCAACTTGTGGTGACCAAGTAAATCTCAATTATTTCTTATTTATTTGGAGTATCATACTAGATTAGTGCCTAACTTTTCCAGCAAGGTCAGAAACATAACTTGGATAATGTCAGGAAGAGAGGCACTGTGACCACAAATAAGGAAGTAATAAAATTATTAAAGAGTGCCCAAAGGAGGGCTGCGATGATGGTGAGGGGTCTGAAGGGGAAGTTGTATGAGGAATGGCTGAGGATACTTGGTATCCCTATCCTTGAGGACACTGAGGGGAGACCTCATAGCAGTCTACAGCTTCCTTGTGAGGGGAAGAGGAGGGGCAGACACTGATCTCTCTGCTGATCAGTTACACGACCCTGAAGTTGCGTCAGGGGATGTTTAAGTTGGATATTAGAAAAAGGTTCTTCATCCAGATAGGGGTCAGGCACTAGAACAGACTCCTCAGGAAAGCAGTCATGGCACCAAATCGGACAGAGCTCAAGAACATTTAGAGACATCAAGACAACATTTTTGCCTAAAATTTAATTTTAACTTCAAGTATACTCTTACTTACATTATCACTTATATTAAGTGATAATGTATTTGGCTTTCTGATCTTCCTTGTGGTTATTTAGTCACAACAGAAGACTTGATGGCTTCTTGAGAGGTAAGTACTTATAAGTAGTTAAAAGCACATACTGATGCCCAGGGGTGGCTCTTGTCCAGTTCCAGAGATGATAAATCTGGAGCATACATTCCATAATTTGACATAATTTCTTGGGATCAACATGCATTTCAGTAGTTTCACTGTGGTAATCTTACAGAAAGCTCCCTCTAGTCAGCCATTGGGTAGCCAGAATCATGGAGGTCATCTTTAGCAAATGTTAAACAGAATGTCAGTGCCTGTGCAGTGCTGTTGGAGCATGAACTTGCACAACAGGAGTCCTGGAATTGATGACTGGTTTCCATGGTTTAGGAATGGTATTCTCCAATCTAGAGTTCACCCTGAAACACTCCAAACCAAATGCCACTTAATCTTCCCCTCTCCTCTCTCCTGAAGTAGGCTGGAGAGGAAAATTGGAGGAAAAACAGGTAAAGATCACAGGTTAAGATATGAAAAAAATTGTGAAAACAACAGTGAAATAAGACAATGGACAGTAACAGCAATGATACTGAGGACAGTGTACAGGAAAAGAGCATGTGATTCACACATGATCACTCACACCCAACAGTACCCGACCACTCCCTTTGCCACATTACATCACCCACAAGGGAGTCTTTCCCCCTTCTCCAGAAAACGATGAGAGGTAGTACAAAAAAAACTCTGGGTCCTGCCATGTCCTGTCTTGGCTACTGCAAAAAATTAATGCTGTCCTGGCCAGAACGAAGGCCCTGACAAAACTAAATAGACAATCCCAACAAAAAATCCCACTTAGCTCATTTAGTTGTTTTGTTTTGTTATGCATGTCATGCATGAGCCCTTGCAAAATTATCTTTGAAAAAACAAGTGAAGAAAAATGTGTATTGCTGTGACAATCCATTCACAAATAGAATCAAGGAAGAAAAAAGAAGACTTATTTTTTTGAAGATCAGTGATTTTCCCAGCAGCAAAACACATAGATGGGACACAATCTTTAATTATGGTGCCAAACAAAATCAATCTAATACAGGACAATAATCTGTTGTGTTCAAAAAAAGTTTTATAACACTTTCAAAATTACAATTAGATTAAAATTAGCCCTAAGTCTCAAAAAAAATATTTGGCTTCACAGAAGTATAATAACATTTGCATAATACATTTTATCATATTATTTCACACTATATTATTTTAAAATAATATGAGGCAAAGCCTAGATGAGAAGTTTAATTTTTCACAACATTTTGCAGCTTGCTTTGCAACATCTATGGACTCGTCATCACTGTAGAACAACAATCTCCTTTTTAAAGAGTTTTTCTGAAAATACATTCTTATACTATGTCATGTTTTCTTTATTAATGTTGTAGACACACCACAGAAAGCCAGGGATTGCTAGGGATTAATGGTATAGTATTTAAAAAATACGTCAGTTAGAAGAGTTCAGTTGATGCA
This sequence comes from Peucedramus taeniatus, assembly GCA_013400575.1. Classification (NCBI taxonomy): domain Eukaryota; kingdom Metazoa; phylum Chordata; class Aves; order Passeriformes; family Fringillidae; genus Peucedramus; species Peucedramus taeniatus. The sequence goes on from WBNO01000398.1 coordinate 24,804, forward strand.
TTCCCACCTTTAAAGCAGTAATCAATTAGTTTTATTTTCCGATAACTAAAGATTAAACAGCTTCCAAAATCTATGTATCATTTTCAAAATTATATTTGATACATGAAAAGGGAATGTGGAACAGAAGGAAGAAAGTTGTTTATACAGTTGTTCAACAAGGAGAGTTTTTCTCAGAAACTGTTGCAATGGATAATGCATGAAACTACATAGACTCATTTAGGTTTGAAAAGACGCTTAAGATTATTGAGTCCAGCTTTTAATCCAGCACTTCCAAGTGCACAATTAAACTGTGTCTTTAGATACCACAACTGCACATCTTTTAAATACCCCCCAAGGAGAGCAGCTCAACCACTTCCCTGGGCAGCTTGCATTGCATTTCCAGCAGACACCTGGGCGTTGAAGTCCTGCCCTAGAGCAAAGACTTCATCTGCTTGTTCATCCTCATTGGATGGTCTATAACAGACTCTCACCGTTCTCAGGCACATCCATGGTTTCTAATACCTTGTATCTTTCCTGCTACATGAATCTCCTTCCCCTACCTCCACTGAGATGACAAAGAGACATGACAGCAAAGGATCTAACTAGAAAATCATACCTCAAACATTGTCATGTCCAGACTTATCTCTAAAGACCTTGGGCTTTTATCCCTTTCCCTCTTCAAATCTAGTTAAAAGTTTTTCAATGAGCCCTGCTAACTCCTGCAAAAAGTTCATTTCCCATCTGTCACCAAGAGGTCTGGTTTTGTGTAGACCAATCCATGACCAAAGAACCCAAAATTCTGCTGGTGGACACCAGGCTCAGAAACAAGTCTGCTGGCTTGTCCTGCTTATTCCCTCATCATTCCCTGTAACTGGAAGTATTGAGGAGGACACATACCTACAAATACCGTTTCCCCTGGTTATTGCTCACAGAGATTTTGTAGTTATTCTGAGAGTCACTAAGGTGGATCATTACTGTGATACTGTCACAAGATATTACCTACAACTTACAAGACTAACATGAGCAAACTTGGCTGTGCCTGGGGTGGGTATAAAAATTGAAATGATGATTCGTATCTGGAAATCTGCATCAGAAATGTATCATGTTTGAACCTGGAAAAGCAAACAACTGCAAAAGGGGTGTTGATACGTACAGAGCCTACAAGCATCTAAGCAAGTAAATGGCAAGTTTTAATGGCTAAGCCCAGGAACATTCAGATCAGAAGCAAGACTAACTTTTAAAATTAATTAATTTTTGTTTTTATTTCTGAGCATTCACTAGTATTTCCCCTGAAGGAATTTCTTATGCCTTTAAAAATATTTCCCAGGAGATATAACCAGCAGCTACAGGTTAGACATAGGAACACCTGGGTGAGAGACCACAGTACTGGACTGTATGATCTAAGGGGTCCTTCTGACCCTGGATGTAATTAGTTTATAAGACGTGTACATTTTATTTCAGCAAACACTAATAGCCAAAATACTTCTGTCAAAAGCACACTAAAACTGCAATTAGTCTGTAGATTTCAGCCATGAAAAAATGCATTTCAATTGAGGATGCTTACTTGAAATGCTGATAATAAGTGAGTACAGTCTAACAGGTGCTCCTATAATTAACAGCACATTCTGAATAAAAGATGAAATAATTTGGAGCAGCATTACCTTCCGTTGCAATTTTCACAGATCTTAGGCAACTAACATAACCATTTTGGATAAAACTGCACAATGTTCTTATTTTAATTTACTTATAAGTATACTCATGAGACTGTTCTCTTTATCCAGCTTGTGGATTGATATTTGACTGTATTGCTGAGTTTTACACGTTACTTTCTTTTTCCTTTCCAATTTACACTGCACACTAAATGCTTTTGAACTATATAAGGTTTAGATATTCTGTTAGGGTTTTTTTGGGTTTTTTTGTTTTGTTTTGTTTTGTTTTGTTTTGTTTTGTTTTTGTTTTTAATTCTAGCATTATTACTCCATTCTGTATAAGTTTCTTTTACTAAAGAAAGAGGGAAGTGGAGTAAATATGTTTATAAATACATCTAGGTGCTAAGACTATTGGGAATTCAGTTAAAATCTGTCTGTATTTGAGTATATCTCATCAGCTCTTAGCAGAAGAAGCAAAAACGCAACAAGAGGAGCAAAACCAGTTTCCTCTTGCTGCTTTTCAGGGATCTCATGAACTTGACTTTTCCCAAGCACAGGGCAAAGACATCAAATAATTATATCAGAATACAAATACTCAAGGGACTCAACTTAGACTCAAAAGAAAAGATAGTACTTGTCATTAGTTAATGACACCACTAGCTGCATATATTAAAAAAAAAAAAATCTCTTTTCAGAAGTGTCTGAAAGACTTGGAGGAAAAAATGTGAAGTAGATAAAACCTGAAGAGCTTGAGAAGTCTTCATGACCTGAGACCTGAAGCGGTCAAGCACGATATTCCTTCTCAGCAGAAATACAACTATAGGCATTCTATTATTTAATTTCTTCTTCTCTCCCAGCTCCAAAATGGTGGCTGAATTTCAAACCTTTGTAAAGTCTACATTTCAATTTGTATACCAAACCCAGACATAAACCATAACATGAAGGCTGACACAAACTAAACCTGGACTGCCCCTCTGATACTGAGACTTTTGGATCCAGTATTAATCAAGGGATGTAAGTATTCACATCACAACATTTCTAGTACTGGGAAAGAGGCAACACTGTGGAGCTACAGATTAAAGGGATGGCTAGAGATACAAAGCTAGAGACAGTGCTTGAATTCTGCTCTGACACAGGTAACTTTAAGCAGCAGCTTAAATGAAAAAAAACGCAGAAGCTTTTGAAGGGTCTTGCAAGGGAAATCTTTACCAGTATTAAAAGAAAAAAGTAAGTTTATCTTTAATAATGTATAATGAAATGTGAAAATTGTACAAAATTTATCTTGCTATTGTGCTCCAAATCTATGAGAGATGAATAAGCTCCAAATGTTAAGATCAAGTTTCTGTGTTAAAACTAAATCTAATGAAAAAATAATTTTAATACTTTTGTCTATATTAGAGGAACTTTCTCAGTCTACAATCAGCTCTAAAATCACAGTAATAATTTTCTTCCTGATATCATTTTGATACCAAACATTATTCTATATAACTCTAGGTTTGCATAGAGATGTCCATGAAAGGTGGTGCAATGCATCCTTCTCTTCTTTTTCTTTTATTGTTTTGAAAACTGGGATTACTAGATTCTGATATCTCATTTCCCTAAAGTCATTATAAGCAATAGAATTTGACATATATCCTGGAGTCCAAGAAAAATTAGATTTTTTATTTTTCAACATTTCAGAATGACACCTTACAAAGTGGGCAGAGAGAACTCCTTACAATATACAAACAGGCCCAGGTACGGCAGCATTAACAGCTAAACATTGAGTAATCAAATCTTTGCTCTGATTTTAATTCAAAGTTGCTCTTTTTACTTTAGTTGATTCACTCCAGTGTTAATGAGTGTGTCCCCAAAAAAAATCAGTCATAGGGTAGTCTTTAAAGGTCATAGCCTTTAATGACTACCCTTCTAATCCAAATTTAGTAAATATGCTTCATCATTCCTTTCTTGCTTTCATCATTTCTTTGAATTCAATACTAATTTACCCAGAAACTGTCAATAATATCTTTCTTCTAGATTTTTTAGAGTGCTACTTTATGGTAGTTTATGTACAGTTGTCAATTTTACTGAGTAACAAGTGATTTATTCTGCTGAGATAATGATTACAAACTGCAATTGCTATTACAAGCAGTGAAATAACAGTGCCCCTAAGCATTTAATGACAGTTTTCAGTATATTTTACTAGACTCAACTGAAAATGAATGCTCTTAGGCCCTTAGAGTTATCTTTTTTATAATAGCAAATACCTCTCATGTCAAAGAATGGTCATGGCAACATGCATATGATAATGTCTAATGTCTCAATGTGCAATGATCAGGTTGGTGTTGAAGCTGGTAATGTACTCCTTCTGCAGTGCCAGACCAGACAAAAGTAGGACAGAGGATAAGAGAGAAAGTAGGAGGAAGAGAGAGAGGGAGGAAGGAACAGGCTGTGGACTCAGCTCTTAGCTGTTGTGACTGTCTCCTGACAAGAGCAGAACTAACTGTTCTGAGCTTCCTTCTCTGTGCACTTTTCGTCTAAAAACACTTATTAACTTACATTATAAACATAAATTAACTTACTTATTAACTTACATTTATTATATAAAATCTTATTTTACATAATTTTAAACAGAAACAGCAGAGGAACAAACTCCATCTGCAGGCAGCATTAGTGTTAGTTGGTACAGAATTACATGCAACACCATCCCTTAGCTCAGCCAGAAGATAGCTTTTACAGCTCCTTTTTTCTGTGTTGCTGGAAGTCCTGTAAGACTCAGGGACATAAAGGAGAAGGCACGGTGATCTAGGCCTTTAAGTAGGTTACCTGAGCAAAATAACAGTGATTCCACCTTCCAGGAGCATGGGCTCCAGACACAGCCTGACTTTTCCATGCAATCATCTCTGCACAATTTATTGATGAGGAAACTGCTGTGTCCCACCAGTTTGATTTCTGCTCTGATATATAATCTGGAACAAGAGCAGAAATCAAACCCAAAAACCTAGAATACATTATTTCAATGAGCATCATTTGAGTTTATGATGTCTTTCTTTCCCTGATATTTAGCTGACCACAAGCAAGAAACAGCATGTGAATAAGTTTTAACACAATGGGATGCATCCTCAATATGTTGCCAGAACTATTAGGCTAAACTATATAACTGAAAAATATACTGTATGGCAAGCTACCTTTCCTCAGGAAACTTCCTACAGCCAAAGCCTGCTAGTTCTTGTTGATTTGCTTTGGAAAGGTACTTCTTCCCAGTCTTTTCCTTTCTTTTATCTTCAACTATAACCTGGCTGATAAGACCAAACTACTAATATCACATTATTAACACAGTAATATATTGACTTCTTGCAGTTAAAATCTGATTTGGAATTATTCAAAAAGACTATTATTACAGATTTTTTTAATTTAGTTAGTAGCTGAAGATACCAAAATGGTCTTAAAAGGAAATAGAAGTTATAAGCACATTTCTCAGCCTACATGAAAACTTTCTCAGCCTACATGAAGGGAAAATAAAGACCAGAAGGAAGGTGACAGCAAAACTGAATATACACAACTCATCAAAATCCAGAACGCAAGACCAAAGTTTAGGTGATTAAACTCTAATTAGACAATTAAAATAATTTTAGATCCAAACAACAGATTGCATTACTGGGAGCAGCGAAGAAGATTTTGGTTCATCAGCAGTTCCAGAGCTACGACTGGAAAACAAAAAATCCCAGAGGCAGTAATAGCTCAGATAGAAACCATGCTTCTGCAACAAGTCCGAGAAATAGGACAAAGACACGCAGGAAATGCACTGTTGTTTGTTTGTTTGTTTGTTTTTTGTTTTCTTTGGCTTTTCCCATGGTCTTAGTACTTGTAAATGCTGGAGTCAGGAGGTACCTCTTAGTGAAATTTTGGCACCTCACGAGACCATCACAAAGCTGGCATGGCTCCCCATGTATTAAGTTAGAGGATGGGCATGGGGAGAGAGGCATGCTGAAGGGCAGGAAAAGATCTGGCAAAGAAAGTATGAGTTGATGTTTACTATATTCCTCTTTCTACAGAATTTTAGATGCCATAATAAGGGATAAGATTTGAAGAAACTACAGAGGTTTTTGGACCATGAACAATCAGAGACTTTTGTATGTCCCATTTTGTATCAGACTGCTTAAATTCAACCCCAAATAATCTTCAATACCTTTTCCAGTTCTCATCTATCTTATTTTGGCTTCCTAGGCACTTACTGAGGATGCAAGTAAATGCATGTCTAATGAGCCTAGTGAATTTCCTGAAGCAAAGAAAGGCTCTTGGAGGCAGGAGTACAGAAGAACACAGGAGAAGTCTGAATACTAAATAATTAAGAAATGGGATTTGAAGGGCAAGGTAGATTATAAAAAGTAGAGAAATTCCTACAGACATTTTAATCCTACTGTGGTGTGTATCTGCAGCAAACATCAGCACCATAAAAAACCTTAGATGTAAATTTGTGTTTAGTACAGTAAAGAAAACCTGATTTCACTCCTGCTCTATCACTTTTATTCCCACCCTTTGTTTTTCTGCCAATATCATGAGATAGTTCTTTTTTTCTGACTTTGTTATAATTTAAGATTGTTATGTCATTGGGGTTTTTATTCCTATCTTGTCCTAAAAAATCTTCTGAGTCAGCATCACAGGAGAAATATGGTGCTTCATGCTACCATTTAGTGATGGACTTGGCAGTGCTTGGTTAATGGTTCAATGTGAGCATCTTGAGGGTGTTTTTTAAAGTAAATGATTCTATAATTCTATGATTTTCTGTCAGTGCAAAAGCTGTAGATCAGTCAGAATGATCTCTACTCAAAATATGACTGGCTTCCCCTCATAACAGTAATCTGAGATTAGCTCAGTTGGTGAGAGCCAGGTGTTATAAATGCCAAGGTCATTGGTTTGAACCCTATATGGGCCATTCATTTAAGAGCTGGGCTCAATGTTCCTTCTGAATACCTTCAAATTCAGACTATTCTGTGATTCTGTAAATACCATGAAGCTGTATTTGTGAAGAAATAATTTTCAATCATTTCAGTTTATGGACCTCTAAATATTTCCCATGACAATTGTGGAATTTAATTCTGCAAATTTAATACAAAGCTTTGAACACATCCTGTAGATTTCCATGTACCACAAATAAAAAATTGAACATCTCAGACTCATACTCTAGCAATACAGATTAATAAATCTAACCACCAACAGGTGCTTCCATCAATTTTGGTACAAGATTTCCATTGCTGCAGAAGCTACTGCCACTTCCACATCCAGACCAGAAAATGCTTTTTCAGGTATCTCTTTCACAGAAGTGCTAAAGGCAGTAAAAAGAAATGTAAAAAGAAGGAAGTGTTTTAGCCCCCCCAGTAAAGCAGTCGCTACTTACATACAATTTTGCCACCATAATTACTTGCCAGAACTGAAATTGTGCTAATCATGGAATGGTTTGGATTATAGATCCTTATAATCCTTATATAGATCCTTATAGATGAACATTTTCAGGGACCCCTGCTTTGACAGAGACATTTTCCACTACAGCAGGCCACTCAAAGCCCTGTCCAAACTGGCCTTGAACATTTTCAGGGATGGGGCATTCACAATTTCTATGGCTAGAAACCTGTTCCAGTGCCTCACAACTCTCACAGTAAAGAATTTTTTTTCCTAAAACCTAAATCTACCCTCTTTTAGTTTGAAACCATTACCCCTGTTCCTGTCACTACATATCTTTTTGAAAAGTCCTCTCCAGCCGTCTTATAGGCCCTCTTCAGGTACTGGAAGGTGCTATAAGGTCTCCCCAGAGAGAGACCATCTCTTCTCCAGGATGAAAAGCACCAACCTTCTCAGTCTGCCTTCTCCACAAAAAAAAGAGGCAAAATTTGGAAAACAGATTAGACGTTTGCAGTTCTTTTTATTAAAAGTAAATTCTTTGACTTGAACGATTGCTGAGAAGATCACCAGATGGTGCTTTGTACAACCAGGCTGGATATGCCTAATAGCCAAAATGGCTAGCAGCTTACAGTGAGGCTCTTAAATTTGTACTTCCTTTTATTGCAAGAGCATATCAATGTTACCTCAGCTGATGGGACCGTCACTTAGAATACTTGTCTGTCATGTTAACATGCATGATGTCTGTGCATGAAGTATAAACTGCTCTTCCAAGATTCAAGGAATGAAAAGCTAAGAAAAACGGCGAGAAGGAATATTTTTGACAGAAATTAACAGACAAAAACAGACTGGAAAGCTTCCTGCTGTGCCCCAAAGGCCAGGTCACTTAACCTTTGCAGTGCTTGGACTTTTACCTTTAGGAAAGCCTAGAAAAAGGTAGAAGATATGTGTACCAAGAAACCCCACTGTGTCCAGGAAGAGAATTATTCATGCTGCATACTCAGACATATGGCATGACCTTCTCAACAGAATTACAAAGCAATAGCTGAAAATTCAACAAATAAACTACCAAATTTCCTATAGAAATTGTGCTTTTGAACATGTAGGGATAGAGTAATATTAGGATGAAGAAATTCTAAAATATAATCTACACACTTGAAAACAGTCTGTGTGCATTCAGCATCATGCCTGCTTTTTTTGATGACAGAAGTTATCTTTCTCCTTTTAGCTCAGAAGAACCAAAACAGACAGAATAGAAATGGAACTTTATTCCTTCCTTCAATTCAATTTAAAAGTCAATTAAGTTCAAAGCAATAGATTCAAGATTCCCCCATGGAAATCATTTTAAGGCAGGGATGGCAGTGTTGAGTGAATTTGTAGCACAGGAGAGATCAATAACTGAGTGAGGTGACAATCTGTGAATGCAAAAAAAAAAAAAAATAAAAAAAAAAAAAAAGATGAAACTAAAGTCAGTGGGTATTTGGAAGAATGGAAAGACAGGTCTTCAGGAAACTGTATACAGACAGGCCCTCATGATAAGCCACATGAGTTTCACTGGAGCTAAAAACATTCCCTTATGTTAATCATTGTCGTACTGAGAGACTGTGTACACATAGATAAGCAAGCAAAGGAGGACTGGATGTGGCAGCTCAAGAAACGTGAAAGCTACCATTAGTGTCTCTGCTACGCAGTGCTGCAAACATAATTAAAGCTTAGGTATTCATACTGATTATAGCTCTGTCATACATTTCTCCCTTAACTTTTAATTTTGTTGGCCAATTTTATCTATGTTTTTATTGGTTTTGCATGGCCTCAGGTTTTTTGTTTTTGTTTTTGTTTTTTTTTTTTTTTTTTTTGGGTGTGGGGGAAACTACAGGCCTGGTTCCAAGCTGCTAGAAGCTTCTTCCATGTCCAGCACAGCCAATCCCTGCTGGCTCCAAAGATGGATGTGCTGCTGGCCAGTGCTGGGACAATTAGAAATTGTGATAATACCTCTGAAATAATGTGTTTAAGAAGAAAAATAGACAAAAAGTTGTTGGGCAGTTGTAATTCCAGCCAGTGAAGAGAGGAGTGAGAACACGTGAGAAGAACAACCCTGAAGACACCAACATCAGTGGAGAAGGAGGGGGAGGAGTATCCAAGCACCAGAGCTGAGATTGTCCTGCAGCCCATGGTGTAGACTGTAGTCAAGGAGCTGTGCCCCTGTAGCCCATGGAGATCCACGGGGATGCAGAGATCCATCTGCAGCCTGCAGAGAGCTGTTGTCTGCACAATGGACTCCCACTGGAGAAGTTCATGGACAACTGTCTCCTGTGGGAGGGACCCCACAGTGCAGGAGGGGAACGACTTCTCCCTGAGCAGCTGGAGAAGGGTTGGGTGATGAATTGACCAAAACCTCCATGTCTCCCTGCACTACTGGGGGAGAAGGTAGATCAGGGAGGGGTGGGGGGAAGGTGTTTTAAAGGGCTTATTTTACTTCTCATTATCCTGCTCTGATTTGGTTAGTAATAAATTCACTTTATATCTCTAAGTTGAATCTGTTTTGCCCATGATGGCATTTGATAAGCAACCTCTTCTGTTCCTTATCTCAACACATGAATCCTTTGTTATACTTTCTCTCCTTTGTTCAGCTGCAGAGGGGAGTGAGTGAGTGGGTTTGGTGGTGCCTGGCATTTGGCCTTGGTCAACCCATGGCAATGTTTGATATCAGGACAGACCTTTAAAAGTCCTTGTTACCATCAGGAGAAAAACAAAAAAAAAAAAAAAANAGAAAAACAAGTAGCAAATGCCCCCCCCAAAAAAAATTAAGTTGTAACTTAAGCCCAACAAAGATTATTTGACAATACAGAGCCTTCAAGCAAAATAGAAAGACTAAGCCTGGCTTTTTAAGTTCTTCCTGGTATGAGCTATTTACATGCTAAATTAATATGAAAAAATGTATCTTCCATTTAATGCATAAAAATATGCAGATATCTACACCAACATGTTTAAAAAATTTGCCATAATAAAACCATTGAAAACATAGTTTTCTTACAGCTACAGATATTGTGCTATTGTGCACTTTATTTCAATGACTAGTTGTGTTCAATATATCCTAAAAACCCCATATGTAATGTACATCTAACTAAAGAAATAATACAGACATGTTTGCAGATGGTAAACACCTTCAGATTTATAGGTGCTATGTTGCCTTTTTGCTCATATACATCACACGTCTTTACTTCTCTCATTACTTACAAGCTTGTTGTAAAAGGACAAAAACATTACATGGGATGAAAATAAACTTCACAGCTAAAGCGTAATTGCATCATAAAACCAAACATGTAAAAAAGTTGAAGAATTTTCATAATAAATCTCAGAGTTATAGTTCTGAATCTTACTTTAATTAACATAATTAAATCTAGTAGCTCCTTTTAGAAATACTATACTTCAGTTGAAAAAGGAGCTTAATCTGAAGTTTAGAAATAGTGCAGACAGTACTACATCTGCACTAAAAGCAAATGACAGCAAAAATGCATCCCACTTCAGAATTGTCATTGGTTTGTGTTCCTGGCCAAATTCCAGTTTAGAGTTTATTCTCTTTTTATATGTCTTTCAATATATAAAAAAAACCTTAAAGGAATATGTGTCACTTGTACTTATCCCTAGTGTACTGCTCTCTGTGCAGGAATGAAATGCATCTTCAGTATGGGCTTTTCCCCCCTGTTTAACTAGAACAGATATTTGGTAGATTAAAATAATCTTGCAACAAAAAATCCACAAGCATATACATGCACTTGACTTTATACTGCATTTTATACTTTCCTTAGCAGGAAAAAACACTAAATGAACTGTTCTCCCTGCACCATAATTTTTCCTTGCTGAGTCTTGTGCTGTGACACACTTTGTACCACCACTGCAACATCTCTTCTTGTGCTAGGCTGGCTTCCCACTTTTGCAGGTTCAGGAAACCCCTGAAAAGCTGTTGCACCATGGCTGTAGGTAACACCCCATCATATAATCTATCATACAGTTATGTTCCCATCATGTGGACTTCACTGGGGAAGAGGAAAGGTCTGTAATTTACATTTTTCCATACAATATATTCTGTTTAAATGAGGTAACATCAAAAAATGCCTTGTAAGGGGAAATCATGTTTTGTTCCCTAATGATCAGAGATTGTGAAATGATGAATAATTCAAGTTCATGGCATGTTCAAATCAAATGCAAGTTGCTCATCTGCTGCACAGAACTGGATTGTCAGTGCTCTATTAGGGCTCCATTATGGACTGCTGTCCTTGATGAACTAATCAGAGCACTGTAAAATGACTCTAGTTGTCCCTGATAGTCAAACGATACTAAAATGGGTTCTCAGCTGAATGGGCAAAAGTCAATAAAAATGTCATCAAAATGTTGCTTGTTTCACCACAGTCAAATAATCTGACTCTTCTTACAGAGTGAAGAACATATCTTGAAAACATACGCTTAAAATTGATCATTTGAAATAAATTCAACAGCCCCACTCATGGAATATGTCTTAAATAATCACTAGATTAGAAAGCTTTATAGCAGTTAATAATCATAGACTTTGCAGAGTTTTGATGACTTTAGCTTTACATGCTCCCTGTGCTGTTATCTTCAATTTAATATTATATAATTTTTTTTTTTTTTTCAGAATGGAGAGTATTCTTTACATTAAAATAATAGACTAAAGAAAACAAAAAAAATCAGTTTTATCATAATAATGTAATAAATATATTTTATGGCTGTATTACAATACAGAGGTCATGCCTTTGATCTCTCACAACACAGCCATGCTTTCTAATGCAATGTATAGTAATTAATGCATGTTAAATAACACCATCTTGAGAAAGATTCAAACCTAGTAAATTTTGTCCTTCATTATCGTCATGAGTAATGCAAAGTTTGTCGTTCGTTTGCTTAAAAAGTGTGAATTTAAGACATTGAATAACTTCTCAGTCTCATATGATTGCTTATGCATCAGGACAGCCACCTTTGTTTTGCAGGAAAACAGATATACCATAAAACTATCTATTTCAGGAAGGGCACTTCTGCCATATAATTTGCTTTGCATCCTTTAGTTTTGCAATTCCTTTCTTTGCACAACACCAAAAAACCTAAAATTCCCAAGTCACCAGTGCAGTGGTACATCCAGAAGACTACAGAATGAAGAGTTTGCTATCCACAGGCTTGATTCCTTTTCAGCTTTATAGATTTTACACTGAATAGTCTATGAGCAACTATTAACCAGCTATGGCAGAGGGGTGATGATTACTCAAGTACCTGCCTCTGGACCAAGGATACTGTGAAACTGCTCTGTGCAAAAATTAACCTGTGTAAAAATAATCAGTGCAAAGTCAATTAGATTGCATGTTTTCAATATGCATTCACTCATAATTATGTGTAATATTGCATTTCGTTAAATATTATATGCATTTGCTCGGGAACTATACCTTTATTGAGATAGGTGGGAGCATATTGTACAGTGGCTTCTCCAAGTGCACATTCTGGATTTGGCTGCTATCAGTAACCAATGAACCTGTGTATAAAACCCTACAAGAGTACAGAAGGACTTGGAGCTGGGGAATGCTGCACAGCATGCCATGACCCACGTGAAACAGTTTATCCAATGCTGCAGCAGAAGTTTCCAGCATTACATGAGATATAAGATTGCTATCACTTCTATAGTTTCCATCATTTAATCCATAAATCATTTTACTAGTTTAGAGTGATAGTGCTTTTCTTACTGAGATCCTAAAAAAACCTGACACCTGCTCAGTACATAATAGTTAGAAACAAGTGTTCAATAAAACAAATATTGAAAGAAAACAGATACAAGTATAATGTGACTTGCAGTCTTTATTTCAAAAATTCACATAAGCAACAGGAAGTTATCTTTTGTATTTGGGTTCCTGAATGTGTAATAGGGTTTTTTTTCCTTTGGGTTCTACCCTAGAGTAATGTATATTAATGTATATTTAATTGCTGTTGTTTTTAAATTGTGGAACTTCAAATAGATACCAAATATTCAATTCTTATACATAACCCACCTGATACTGAACTAGTAGGAAGTCGCAGTTTGAAATTTTTGCACAAACTGAACAATCCTCTCCAAAGATTTGCATCCAGCTTTGAAAATCATACCTGGATTGTTCTGAATTTCACCTTTAATATCTTTGATTGCATCAGGTTTTGTTTAAACAGCATAAACCTCTAGAAGTTTAAAAAGAAAAAGCTCAAACAAAGTCAGAAACCATAGTTAGGAAGATCACACAAAATATTGAGCTAATTTTGAATTAGGTTTTTTTTTCATGCCTTGTATGCCACTACCAGAAGAGATTTCACAAGCATAGATTAGACTAGAAATGAGTCAACCATAGACTTCTACTTTGGGATGTCAGATACTTGTCTGTCATCTGAACTTTGAACCATGCTTTGAACCATGCTTATCCTCAGTCACACTTATATATATCACAATTTACTTTAAAACACGCTATTTAAAATATCCTGCAAACTTTCCAGCATTTCTGTGCTTTGTAAATAAAACAAGAAGCTTCGTAAATAAATACCATTTATACTAATAGCAAAAAGAAGGCTACTATATTTTATTTGCCCATTAATGACTGAATTCTTTAGTCAAATAGGCTATATACTGCTTCCACTTCAGTGAATACACTTTTTTCTTGATTAGGAAGATGTGTCTGATGTTTTCAAAGACTTAAAGGAGCATTTATTCAGGCTACCCTTCTACTTGCAATAATGCAAGCTATTTTTATACTACACTAGTCTAAAACATACATAAGATGAAGAAATCACTCAGTAATTTCTCAGCTACTACAGCACTGCCGTTAGCCATCTAACTGGTAAAAATTGGTGGGAGTCACTTCTGTCTTAATGGAGACATATGGACAAAACCTAAGTCAGCCCTATACTCCACAGTGTAACTCAGCTACATTGATAGTTATCCATGGGTCAATGGTTATGTCATGGCTGAAATCAAAGCCATATCACAATCTCACAAAAGAGGCAAAGCAGAACACAGTGGGAAAAGGAGAAGGAGGAAGAATGTGAGTCCTAGAAAATTAGACCTGTCCCCGCCTGCTGGTCCTGAATACAGAACCACAACTGGAATATGTTTCCCCTTGTTGGTCAAACAATATCTGCTGCTCCCAGAGCTCTCAACAAGACAGTTAACTTTCCAAGGCTCTGGCAGAGAAAAAGCAAACAAGTCTGTTTTGTTGCCCTAAGGACCTGGTCATGTCAATCATTCTGACAGATGGCTCTAGTCAGACTATCGTTATCTACCAAAGTGGACAAAAAAGATTATCATTATTCATGCTGGAGCTGTGGACTTGTGTTGAATCACCAGCTACACATGACTGACCTATATAACTGGACTCCAGATTTAAACTGGGTTAGAGTTCCTTTTTACCTGTTTCATGTGAAGAATATTTTTAAAAAACCCAACTATCATAAATTGTCTGCAAGTAAATCCATTACTAAATTTACACATCATTATAATCATAAAATTGAACAAAAGTAGATAATAAAATACAACAATAATATTAAACTTATAAGCTCACACTATCACTGCAAAAAAGCTGCAGTGTCTGGAATCAGCCTCTTCTTCAGTTTGTCACATATTAAAGAGAACCTGCAGGTAAATGGGAAGGATTAAAACAGAAACTGTCTCTACATGTACAGCATGCACCACATATCTTTATATTCCAGTCTGCATCAGGGACAAAGGAAAGCAGTTATTCTTAAACCACAAGTAATAGTTATGAAGTAGGATGCTGAGTGATTAATCAAACTTGCCACAGCTCTCTTAGATTTGGGCCCTACACTCCAAAGAAATCTCCATCTGTCTCATTCTAACCTTTCCCATGCATACAGAATGATCTGGGTAGACTTGTAGCTGCAGTCTCCAGGCACAAGGCTGAGTTTAAACCTAATACTATAAGAAAATACTTTAATGTAATTTGCCAAGTGCTACCACAACTATTTTGCAGATAGGAAGTGTATGTGATTTTGCTTTAGCTGAGTTTGCAGATTTCCAGTGTGTTCTCACAAATGTTCAAGCATCTGAATATGGAGTGCTGACTAGTCAATCAATGCTTGTCACGAATCATGGTGGATAATGGATTTAAAATTGTATTAATTTTTGAAGCTCACTGATTCTAATTTAGACCTCAAGAAGGACTTAAAAGCTTTTTTTCCTCACTCTGTCCATTAGGTCTGATTAAAAAAGCTACTACTTATAATATTGCCCAATCAGTGATTTTATGTAAATATTTACAGAAATCAGACTTGTCCAGAAAAAGAAGAAAAATATTAAATGAGTGCATCAATTTTCAAGCAGCCTTTTATTTTCTGATATCATGACAGTTTTCAAATTTACATTCAGCCCGAATTTGCAAGCAAAAAGTATTTAGGCAGATGATTTTTAGCTATTATCTGTGGTTATATTTTCAAGGTTTTTTTCAGGTAAGTCTGCAAAATGAACCAATGCATCAAAAATTTATTCACATATTTCCAGTTCTACAAGACTTAATGGCAGATGACTCCTCGAAGTTGTGGATCTGGGCCCGTATCACATTCTTAATTGCCATTTTCAAAATGCTAGCAAATCTCTAAATTTTCTACTGTTGAGGAAAAGCTGGAAAATTACCTGTTTAGCCTTTCATGAGAAATAAAAGAAATAACACAAAATATATCTTTTTCCCCCCATTTTTTCTAAACTGCAAAATGGCCTTATGACTTTTAGCAGGATGACAAGCAATCATCTGGTGACGTACGAATCCAGCAAGTAGAGATTCTGGCCAGCTGGCCAAGAACATGGCTGGCTCCTGCCCAGCTTGCCTGCTGTCCAGCTCCTGACTTCCTGACAGCTCCCACCATTCTCCCCTGGCCAAATGCCTTATCCTCTTGCTTGATTTCCCGCAGCTCTGGGCTCTGTGTGTCCGGCAGGCTGGTAGAAAGGGTTGAGCCTTCTCTCCAGCTCCCCAGATGCACAGGCACCCATCTGGTGTTTGGGATCTCCAACAGAGAGAGGGGCCAAAATGGACTGTTAACTTTTGCCAGAGATTCCAAACTGCTGATATTTACTTCCAATGGAAAACAAACCAAAGACTCCACAACTCAGGATTGTCTATAAAAGGGCAATTCCCTGTTTCCTCTCACCAGCTCTGACTGAAGACTAAACAGCACAGAAACAGAGTGCTTTTCAGTAGTATCCGCTTTCATGCAGTGTTCAGTCAGACCTTCTTTGGAATAAAATAAAACTAGGCTGAAATAGAGGTAAGAAAATTATTTGTGAAGATCCATATTCTACATCTCTTTATGGAGAGGCAATGTGCAAATCCCATGATAAACAATAATGAAAAACTTGTGTGTGTACCCTCCTGCTTCAAAGAAAAGAAAAAAAAAATGAAAGAAATAAAATTAAAGCTCCCAAGATCTCAGATTAAACCTGAGATAGAAATCGCAATACAAAAGGGGTCCTGATATTTGTGTAGAAAGCCTTTCTTCAAATTATGTCTTCAGAATCTTACCTGTATATCAAAAGCATGCAAAAACAGCTTTCAGCGGTCTCTGTATACATATATATATGTATACACACATCATTTATTTGATTTTATATACACACATTATTTATATGATTTTAAAAACAACCCTCACCATAAGGTGACAATTCTACTGACTGACCTTGCTGGGTTTTCCTCTACAATAGTGAAGATATCCAACCACACTGGTAAGTGTATGTATTTAGCATTGCATCATATGTGCCTCCTTCCATGGTTAAAAAAAAAAGTAGAATGAAGTGTAGGCTAGAATATAATAGAAGTTTTGTGTTTCTGCAACATGACATTCTTCAGAAGTAAGAAACACCCTATGCAAACAGTAAGTCTTATGTTCTTCCTGCCTGAACCCCCTTCTGCTGCTACCACCCAAAAAAAGAGCAGTGGTGACAGTTTGTGGAAGAACCTGAAATTATTTTTGCTGGCAACAAGCAAAACCAAGAGACCTATAGCTAGAAGGACTCAGATGCACTAAGCCATCCTACTTCATTCAGTGCTACCATCTTAAGGAAATTAATTAATACCTTCAATGCAATAAAGACACTACTTAGGGAAAAGAAAGATAATGAAAGTTACTCAAAAAGGACAGGAGAAAATGCAAGGCTTCCATCAGCCTGCAGAGAGGATGATCTATAACTTTATCCATAGCTTTATCCATATTCGAACTGTGTTAAAATCTCCCGTCTCTCTTCCTGCTCCCTGTACTACAACACTGACTGAAATACGGATTCTTGAAGATTCTATGACTGGTTTAATTTTTTCACTACTCATAACCCATACTAGCAATGAATATTTACAGGAAAGTTACACAATAATTTTCCTAGGCATTGAATAATTCTACAGTTCATTCAAAAGCCTGCATCAAACCGGATCCACAAAATTGACACATTCTTAACAGAGTCTAATAAGAACTGTGAGAAAAGGTACAGCTTTATTAGTCATACTCTTCCTTGGATGAGTTTAGAAATTGTTTAGAACATGAAGAAGTACAGATGAAACCTTCATACTTTACATACTCCCATTTAGCAGAACTGCCACAGGTTTATTTCATTATGGACTCTGAACACTTTAGTGAGCAATGATTGGGGCTGACCCAATTCCTTATGGGCCCTCCCACAGCTCAGCCCTAGGGAAAGGAAAAGGGAGAAAGGATGAAGGAGGCTGTCAGGGAAAGAATTTTTCATTTTCCGATCTTATCCCATCAAGCACAGGACTGGATGAGACAGAATTGGATGAGACATAATCATGCAATGTCACCTTCTACATTTATTAGTCAATGCTGGGTAAATATATTAAGTAGCAAGGCATATTCCTGTTTACTAGGCTGTGGAATATGGAGCCATGGAGGAAAACCCTAATTTATTCTAAATAAAGATGAAATATTTTTTTAATAGATTAAGTACATCTTTACTCTAGAAAATGTGGAATTTGAAACATTCTATATTTTTAGATATGTGAATAATAAATGAGTACTCAGCTAAGCTCAACTCTTAATATTGCCTTGGAAATCTGTTACATGAAATAAGGGAAGTCTTATTAGCTGAAAATGGGTGTGTAGCACAACTTCCCATTTTTAGGTGAAACTGACATTTCATTGCATAACCACCTTACATAGTGTAACAGTGTGGCATGATGAAATGATAAAGTAGCAGATTTCAGATGCAGAATTGAAGAAAGAAAGAAATACGTTGAGCTAGGAAAAATGTTGTTATATTATACAGCAGTTATTCCCTTTCCTTTTCCTCCCAACTTCCTTCCTCCCCAAAAAAGAAATCAATTATTTTTCTTCTGAATATATTCAGCAGTGTCATCATGAATGTTATTGCAGGCACCTGAGAGATCCTTGTACCATTGTGTCTGGTCAGGAATAAAATTTTTGCTTGCTGTATTGAAATTTTAGCCTGTTTTTCTATCAATTTTTTTTTTATTCCTGACTTTTAATCTATAAGCTCTCCTATTTTCCAACCACAGAATGATTTTCAAACACCCATCCTTTCTTTCTAGATCAACTCGTGCACTGACACTGACAATTTACAGATTTTCCTTTTAAACTTCATAAGCCAGCTAAACCATTTTCTATGGCAATATGAATCACAAACATGAAAGTTTGGGAATTACTGTGTTGAACAGAATTAAGAAGTCAAGAGAAAAGCCCATTTTAATTCTAATATTGAAGGCTAATATAATGGAAAAAAAAGGTGAGGATAATATTGATGGCAACTTCACAGTGAAACTTTACAAAAGTTTTTTTTCAATTTCCTCTAAGACTCAGTTAAGATCTGTTTTCTTCAGCAGTGTAGGATTAGGATCAGCACACATTAGCAGTCTTAACTCACCATGCAAGGAGCTAGTGAAAGATATCAGTACATGGCAGATAGTCAAAATGGACGACTTTCATGTTTAAGGTAAAAATCGAATTTTTTGTCTAGCTTCAGAAAATGCATTTTGTAGTTCTGGAAGTTATTTTTCTTTTTTTGTTGAAAGACAGGACTAAAACAACAACACTGCAAGAAATTTCTGCAAAGTCGTATATATTTCCACTTTTTCCTTGGGGGTGAAAAAACCCCATCACCTTCCTAAATTTGATTCACACTCTTCACAAAGGATGTTTTATACAACAAACAGCTGTCCCAACACTCTCTCACAGCAAAATTGCTGTGCCATGGACAAATGAAGCTCTCAAAGAAAAGTCGTTTAGAGCAGAGGGGTATCTGTACAAACAATTGGTTGGAGCATGTCCAAACCAGGCTGTAGTAAAAAGACGAGGTCTTGCATGCTTTGTGGATCCATGGAACTGCATGGGTTTCCCATTCCATGGAGCACTATTGGCTCAAAAGTACTCTATGAAAGAACCACAAAAAAGTAAAACTGATGATATTTACTTGCTTCAGATGAATCTGTAACTCGGGTGACAAGTACAACAGTTTTTAAATTAAATGTGCTATCTTTCAAATTTCTGCAGGCTATCATCTTTATACTAGAGTGTGTTACCAGCTGGTCACAGCACCAGCCTGACAGAGTTCAAGAAGGGTCTGGACAATACTCTCAGGTACAGGTGTGACTCCTGTCTTGGGGTATCCTGTTCAGGGCCAGGAGCTGGACTCAAGGACCTCTGTGGGTCCCTTCCAACTCTATCCTTTCCAGGATATTCTATGATTCTATATTTAGGAGGTCAGCAAGAGGGGAAAGCCTTCTCCATGATGAGCACATTTTTTCAATTTACCATTATTCAAAACACTCAGAGTTCTACTTTTTGCTAATGTATTTTGGAAAAACTTGAGTCATTAACTGATTTTCCAATTTGTTTTCAATATTATTGGCATATTTAATTCATATTGGTCAGTCACCTTCCAGAAAAAATAATTTCAATTTTTGAAGATATGTAAATTTTAAGAAAATAGACATTTTTAAATATACATGCAGGTATATATGCAAACCTAAACAAATGTTTATATGGATATAAATACAAACAAAAAATACAAAAGCTACATGACAATGAGAGATCTTAGTTTTACCACATTAGTTACTATTAACTCAAAGCAATTCAGACATTTTTCCTGTTTTCTTTGATTTTTGTTGTGTTTTAGAAGTATAACTAGATCTGAAACTGCAGATTTTTTAAAAAAACAGAAAACCAAGTTCTGTTCTGTTCTAAATCATTATCTTACTGTATTGTTTTGTGCCTTTGTGTTCAACAATAACTCATTCATTGTCCTTGCCTTCCTTATTACACATTGTCTCTGCATATACACAACTAGAATTCCATTCACAGGACGCAAGGTATCATGTTGTCAACCAAGATCCATAATCTGAAGAAAAGCCTGAGGAAAATTACTCTGGTGTGTTGGTTTACAAGAAGCTCAACATGAGCCAGCAATGTGCACTCCCAGCCCAGAAGGCCAATAATGGCCATCAGGATAAGGGAGGGGATTCTGTCCCTCTATTCCACCCTGATGAGACCCTACCTGGAACACTTCATCCAGCCCTGGGGTCCTCTGTACAGAAAAGACATGGACCTGTTGGAGTGAGTCCAGAGGAGGAAACAAAAAATGATCAGAGGGCTGAAGCACATCTGGAGTTAGGCTGTTCAGACTGGAGAAGAGAAGGCTCTTGGGAGAGGTTTTTGCAGCCTCCCAGAGCCTGAAAGGGCAAGAAGGATAGAGAGGGACTTTTTACAAGAGCATGTAGTAATAGGGCAAAGGGAAATGCTTTAACCTGAGAGTCAATTTAGATTTGGTATTAGGAAGTAATTCTTTACTTTGAGGGATATATAAGGCACTGGGAGAGATTGTCCTTACACGGAGAAGCTGTGGATGCCCCATCCCTGGAAATGTTCAAGGCCAGGTTGAATGGGGCTTTGAGTACCCTGGTGTAGTGGAAGGCATCTCTGCCCATGGCCAGGGGATCAGAAGTAGATGATCCTTCAGGTCCCTTTGAACCCAAACCATTCTATAAATTATTTTATGTGCTTTTTACACAAATATAATTCAGAAATGTACTCACTGCTGTCACTGTAGGACACAATACAAATGACGTGGAGCAGTTCTTTTCAAGGTAAACCAAAAAACTGTTTATTAAAAAATCTGACTCCATTTTTATATCTTTCTGAAATGCCAGTGTCATTGGAGGGTGACAGTGCCACCTCCTCAATGTCACTGGGCAACTCAACAGTCTATCAGGTTGCTGTTGCTCATCCCCCATAAAAGAATGAAAAACAATAACTTTTTACATAAAATGTGTGAGAAAGTTCTGTACAAAAATGCAAACATCAGAAGGCTTTAGAAAACTTGAAAAAATCAGGGCAATACACTGCTATTCACATTTCCTAAGACCATTATAATTCAAGTTATTAGCAACTAGACATCTATTGTTCTAATAAATAAAAAAAAAAAAAAAAACAACAAAGTGCTGCATCTGAGTGCTCATACTACAGTCAAAATGACAATACACTGCAGGATGACACAAGCAATAGACTCAAAATCCTGGAAGCTATAGTTACTTTTTCCTAGTTTGAGGGAAGCTTATCTGTCACAGCCATTTATATAGTTCATCTGTTCAGAGGTATAATGCTCTGAGATCACATACGGTAATTTTGTAATTTTATTTTATATTTTGAAAAGGATTACCTTATGATTCCCTAGAAAATTCTCCATTTCTTCCTTCAGATTACTTTTGCATTTTCTTCTTTATCCTCCCTTCAACAGGTCTTCACTGGCATGCTTTGTACAGTAGGACAATCTAGGGTAGCTAAATTTCAGGAGAAATGTAATTGAATTCTAATGAGCAAGTGGGATCAGCAGAGATCATTTCAGGTGATAAAACAAGACTTTTTCTCTTTCTAGCAATGCTGAAGTTAAAGTGAACTGTTTGAGCTCCAAATTTCTATGAACGTAAGAAAAATCTGTTTTCCTGCTCTTTGGACACCTGTATTATAACAGCTAGCAAGGGCCATCATTGCTTATGATGATATCATATGCCTATGATAATAACCTACAGATGTTTCCTATGGTCCTAAGAAACACAGCATGTGGAACAACATGAGTTCCAGTTCTGACAATCTTTATTTCTAGTGCTAGATATTTAAATATATTTCTGCAACTACAGAAACATTTTTAAGCATTGAAATGTGTGCATACCCAGAGACTCCAGTGCTTTCTCAGTGTTCAGCTGAGGATGTTTAGGATAAGTATGTTTTATTTAGATGAAACAACTGAGCTTGTTTGGCAGTTAGTTTCTTTTATAGATGTGGAGCCTTGTCTTTTTTCCCAACTTTGTCATTTTTCCCACACATTTTTACTACTTTGGCTTCTTCTTCTGATGCCTCAAGTAAGCCTAAAAAAAAATATTTGCTCTCCTCCTCCCACCCACTGTCATTTTAGTGAGATAAACTGGCATGCATATTAAGTACTTCAGAAGCATAAAAGAGCTGTAAAAAAAAAAAGTACAAAAGTAAAAAAAGACTATTTGGTTAGGGTTGGTAAGGGAAGAGCAGGCTGAAGGGCAGTGCTACCTGTTGTGCAGATAATTTTTTACACTGGTTAAGCTTTCCTTCTCTCAACACTTTGAGATAAGGTGTTATAATAATATAAGGTGATAAAAGTTGTCTGGGTCTTATCTAAACAAAGACAATGAAAATTGCAACTATTTGATGTGTCTAAAATTAAGTCGCTTGCACCTGTGGCTTTAGGTAGCTGTGACTAACTAACACCTTCTCATCTACACTGCAATTGTTTTAAAATACTGATAAAGCAGTCTGGTGTGCTGCTGTTCCCTCCAACATAGATTATAATTCTTTCTATCCGTAGAGAAGGAGAAAGGGATACATTCAAACAAACTTTTAGGCAAAATTCATCATGGCACTTGAAATGACCTTTGAAAATCGTTAGAGAACTAGTTATCAACACTTCAAGTTTCACCACAAGTTTCCTCTTTTTGTTTTTTTTTGTACAAATAACTTTGCTAAATATCATCAAAAGCATTTACTCTAAAATGTAAAATGCTATACAGCGGATTAGAAGGCATGTCAGTCCAGTGTGTCTTTTCCTTCCCATTCTGAGATGCAGACATTTGCAGTATGACCCTATACCCTCATTATGTCAGTAAATGGCACATATATGAAAACGTTTTCCTATCAGCATTGATTAAGAAGTTTCCTAGCAGCTAGTATCGATGCACTATCCCAGGTATTAATTTTCCTATGTTACAATACTTGGACTGGTGGTGTTAATTGTTTATACACTGAGATAAAGAAATACATCATCCATTGAGAATGGTTATGCTGAGGCTTCTAAGCTTTATTATAGAGCCTGTAAATCTTCTAACTCTAAATGCACACAATACCACAGAAATATTTCAGACCAGATTCTCTGCAGCAGTAAATCAATAGAGCTCTACTGAAATCAATGGAGCCAGCATGATTTACAGTAGCTCAAGGTCTGCCCTTTCGATTGCACCCAGTGATATAAGAGACTCAAGAGGGTTATTACAGTAATATTCAGGAATATATTTTCCAGTAAATTACAGTTCTTTAAAGATAGACTGAGGAAACATGCATAGGTATCACACTATGACACAGAGGATTCATGCATGCAGTCCTTCACTCAGACTTTAGCTACCTGTAGGTAGGTACCAAACTAGGCACCAGAACTGACTTAGGTCTTGTTCCTGCTACAGCCCATCAAAATACTTACGTTCAAAATTCTGTTGTGCCTACTCGTATGAACATAAAAAAGTGCTTGGGCAAATCAATTTCCCCTCATTACAAATAAACACATGGTGCAGACATGCAATTCCCAGGCTGACAGAGGAGTTCTATCACCAGCCAAGGTACTGAGCTTCCTCTGTCTCTGTCTTCTCCAGAGGCAAAGAAAGGCAGCTATGATCTTTCCTCATCAATCTCTACAGGTGAGTCTAAACTTTTTCTTTGATAGGTAGTGATCACTGAAGGGTGATGCCTTAGGATTTTAGCTTTTATATTTTTCAAATCCTGTACTGCATTAGTGTATAACTCTGAGCTCCATATAGAGTTTTAGTTTGCTGTCTTCACATTTTGGTCAGACAAAACATTGCCTCTAGACCTGAAATTTAAGGACACTCTACTGCCTCACCCCAAAAAGTAGGGATGGTAGCAAACTGGGATTATATGACTTCATTACCTGAAGGTGTAACTGGAGGATTAACCCCTGGTATGTAAATGGACCAAACTTATAACTGTCTGAAAAAATTGTGACCATTGTCCATCTTCGGTGTAGCCCCTCTCAGAGGCTTTTGACTGCCCAAGATGTATCTTTGCCCAAGGTTTATCTATTGAAGGGCTTTAATAAATACCTACTTTTTATTCTCTTGATCTTGTCTAGCCTCTGTTCTAGGTAGCCACTCCAAGGCATCAAGGGGACCCTTAACTTCAAAATTTTAAGTACCTAAAGCCAGAAAATTCAGCCATCCAGTAACTTGAGAAATTTGAATAAATTTTGTTTGTTGGATAAGCACAAAGACTTAGGAGACTTAGAAATTTGTATTATTTCACTCTTAAAACCAATGTAAATGTAAAATAACTTTAGAGTCAAGTAGACCCTCTTATGTAATCATACTTGCAGTTGAGTTAAATGATATTTCT
>WBNO01000399.1:0-17606 GCA_013400575.1 Peucedramus taeniatus
CTGCACAAAATGTGAACCCTCTGTCCTTCTTCAAGTGTTCATAATCATGTCTATATGTAGAGAATAAAGAACATAGATTTCGTCACATACACGGCAGAATCAGTGATTTTGGTCATTACAATTTAGTTCTGCAGTTACACAACTTTGGGGCATTTTCAAATGGAATAGTTATTTCACTTTAAGCCTTTTGTAACAGTACAGCCGTACTTATCCCATCTCCAGTATTTCTCCACTCTGTCTTACTGCTTTACCAAGGAGGGAATAAGACTAATTTAATTTCCATACTGGGAGAGGATGAGGACAAAGGCAGGACAAGCATGTTTTCTGTTCTGGCCCAGAAAAAATTGTTTTTCCTTTGTGAGTTGTTTTTCTACATGGGTATAGTACTCAGAGGTTCTCATTGATGGTCCTATTATCACTTGGGCAAGTGGTATTCAGAGGCAAGTTTCCCCAAGGGAAAACATCTATAATCCCAAAAGCATCTGAATGACTCTGAGTCCTTATGGAGGAACTTTGGCAAGGACTGATGTTCTGCCTTAGAACAAGGCAAGTGAAAGCCAGTAACTGTAGAGAGTGCCTTGTTACTGAGGAAATTTAAAAATCATACAGCCTTGTTAATAACTTCACAAATATGATGTTAACAATCAGTTTCAAAGAAAAGCAAATAATATATTATTTGGATAAGAGGATATTGCAGTGCCTTACTTCCTCTGTGAGGCAGAATAGCCAATATTAATCTGTTCCAGTTGTAAATGAAATTGAACTTAATGAACAGCTTGGTAGAAGAGTGAACAAGAGGATAAACCCCAAGCAGTGTAACATGTAGAGCCACCAGAACCAGAACAAGCTGGGAACAGCTGCAGTACTGTATAGTGTTTCCAGTACTTAAATATATAAGCTTCTGTTCTAAGGAATAATTAAGAGTAATGTACCAATACAAAAAGCTAAAAGAGCTGGTTTTCATCATGCATGATAAGTCTTCAAGTGGAAATAATACTGAGAACATTACAACTTGAAAGAAATCATAAAATCTAACACTTTACAGAGGTAAAAATCCATAGATAATAATGACAAAATGGGTCCTACCTGTCTGGCTCTTGCAGCACTGGACTGGAATGTAGATACCAAATGTATTTGGGCTGAACAGAGAAGAAACAAGACATCTACACAAGGTGTACTGGTCTGAAGTCTTAAACAAATGACAGTCTGTTTCCTGCAAGGCAAGAAGCAGTACTTAAAATAGGGAACTCCATTTGTAGCAGCACTGGACCCAGGCACATCTCATAGCTGCCAAGGGTAGATTCTACATGCAGATAACATTTTCCATTTTACCATTGTAAAGGAGACTTGGCTCTATCATACTACAGGAGCATTTGTTGGTCCCTCAATGTTCCTGGCTAGGTCTACACCTCTTTATTTATGGGGAGTGCTTCAAGGAGCTGTGAAACTGCTGGGGAAGGGAGCTGGAATTGTTGGAAAGCAGATGATGAGAAAACAGCAGGACTGAAGCCTTTTGCACTGCACCACAGCAGTCAGTATGTTTGCAGCAACAGTGTTCAGGACTGGGAGGTCCTCCTCCTCCCAAACACACTGAGGTTTACACCCACAGAATCCTCCCATGTTACAACCAAATATGGAAGTAGTTTGCCAGGCAGCAGTTAAATATATTTAAGGAAAAGATGATGCCCTGGGTTGACTCTTATGTCACTGTAAGTGATGCTCTTCAGAGACATCATCTCTATGTGTGAAGCTGTGAAAACTTCATCAGTGCCAATGATATCTGGGCAACAAAGAAGGGAAATGACTCCTCTCCTTTTCCCTTCTCACAATATGCTCCTAAGAGATAGGTGGTATTCTTTCTTTCCAGACAAATCCTTACCTGCCACACCGTGAAAGAAAGCAGGACAATTTCGTTTGTTCTAAAGAACATCTTTCTTCAAACAAACCAACAAACAACCCCAAAAGCATAATTCAAAAATCAGTGTGTTACAACTGTGGCACAGTGAAAATATGGAGGAGTATTTCCAGCTCCATCTGTACCTCTTTAAACTTGCTGACAGAGTAGTAAATATCACAACAACTTTGGGGACCATATTTCAATGCCAAAACTCCCTGTTCCCTTTGGACAACATTGCAATCACCCTCCAAAATGAACAAGCTGCTCTGACTGTGGAAGAGTCAGGGTACAATTGAAGCACCTGAAACTGCTGGGTCTCCTCTCTCACCTGTAAGAAATTATGGCCTGAGGGTTTGTTACTAATGCTCAGCTGATGAAAGGCAACAATGCAGAGACAGCACCTTGGACCAGAATTTACACTGCACGGGTGGGAGAGGGAGAGAAATGACACACATTGCAGTCTGCTGACTTGGCCTTGCCACTGGCCATCCTGGAAAGCATGGCAGGAGACTTGTTGGAATCAGAGCAGAATATTAAAGGGATGAGTAAGGAAAACCAATTTCTCCTCACTTTTGATTTGCTGCCTTGGCTGGAGGACAGGAGTCGTTTTGCATCAACACACTATTTCTGGAGTCAGGCTGCTTGTGATCTGAAATGTGCTGATGCACAGGTAACTGATCTTGGAAAAAACATGGGCCCATAACTGGCCTAAAGAAACAACTCTCAGAGAAAGTTTAAAATAGATGCAGCTGATGAGCTCCACTAGAGCTGCTGCCTCTTGTGGACTATGGAGGTCTCTGACCTTCAACAGCTTGGGCATGGACAACTGTGTCTCCTGGGCACAAAATCATCAGCACTTTAAGAGGTACTTAGACATTATATGTGTCACACCTCATCATCCTTTCTTTTTCTTTTCTCAGTACAATCTGGCCTTTTTTTCTTTCTAATACTGAACTTCAAAGACTGATTTCTGTCATTTCTGCTTCAGTTTCCAACATCTCTGACATTTCCTAGTACTGATATTCTTCCCATTGGCTTATCAGTCTTTCCACCCTTCTCATCTTCTATGTAACTGAAGCTCCAGTGTGTGGTGAAAAAAGTATGTTCTGCATCACTCTCATATTATTTAGAACACTGCTCAGATGTCATCCTCTCATGTTTGCTGTACTGGTAGAAGGAGGATGATTAGCTAATTCTGATGCACTTTCAAGAACTGTTTATCCTGACATTCCAGGTCACAGTTTTTACCTTCCTCTGCTCAGTGAAATGACACCTTCCCCTTAAATGCAGATAATCTGCCACTGCAGCTTTTCAGGAAGCCACTTGGAGCCCACACTGAAAAAGGGTGGCATCACCTTTTCAAACATGTAACTCACAACAGTCCATACCAGGAAAAGGAACCCTTTGATTTCCATGAACTGAAGCAAAATCATAAGCATATCAACCACTAAGCCTAGAGGAACAGAACTTGAAAAGAGAAAAGCCACCAATTCACACAAATTAACAAACAAACAAAAAAAAACCAGCCTTGCCCCCCTCTCCCCCCAAAAAATCCCCACCTAAACAACTGCCCCCCAAATTTCACCAGCAGTATTATCCAGGGGCTTATGCTCTACTTCTGTGGATTTTAGCTCTCATCTCTCATAGCCCATACAGTGAACATCCTGAACTGCTATTCATCCCAGAGGATGCATTCAAGTCTGTCATTACTTATGAAAATCAGCAACTTTCTTTGAGGTCAGTTCATGTTTCTTACTATTTTTTTTTTCTTTTCCTGCACCAGCATGGATTAGGGATGCCTAATAGATCTCCAAGCCATGTCTCTTTGCTGGGCAACTCATCATGCCAGCCACAGTATGATACACAAGCAGCCTGCAAGAAATGCACTTTACTTCAGTCTGATCTGATTCTTACTGGTTTTTATATACAAAGTATGTCCTTACCATTGCAATGGTCCAGTACTCAGCTACGTCTTAGCAGAAGGGTAGGGACGAGAAGTTTTGCTGTAGCAGATCAGAGCATCAGCATTTGTTTTCAGCATGTGCTAACGTTCCTGGGAGCTCTCGTTTTACACAGAGGCAGCAAAAAGGCTGCTGAAGCAGTGTGAATACTCCCTGCCAGACAGTTAATTAGGGTCCACAGGGTGCACTGATGCTTTCAGCACGCCCTGTTCATATGACAGCATGGCTGACTACAGCACTAGCAAGCTGCAGATCCCATGGGGAAGGTTTTTGAATAAAATATCTGGTGTATCAGATAATTTGAAGTAGTATAAAACTGAGATGGAAACAGTGGTAGGTTTGTCTGTGTTATCTGTGAGTTTTTAGGAAAGCTCAGGAAAAAAAGAGAAACCAGTGGATTTCTGGAAGAAAAGTCCATCAAGGGCCATGAGGCTCCTGCAGGTTCTCCTCACAAAGCAGGGGCTGTGGGGAGCAAGGTGGGGGGAGCATTCTTCATCTTCCTTCAGGACACATGAACACTTTAATCTTTCCACAACACAAGACATCAGCCCCTCAGGTATACATGGATGGTTCTCCGTCTGGCAAGGCAGAGCATCTGCTCACCTTTGAAACAGAACATTAGTGTTCACCAATCCCTGACAACCTTTAAGATTAATCACATTCCACTTTTTGGAGTTTCCTCAGGACTGGGAATTATATTTAGGAAGTCCAAGGCTCAGGCACATGTAGTGAAAACCCTCTATCAAAAATATAAGTAAACTCTCATGGTAACAAAGGCAGTTTCTTTTTACTGCCTGCCTGTAGGCAAAAAAGCTGGTTTACCTATATCCCCTATTCTATCTGGATCCCGTTCTGGTCCAAATTTATAACAGACTGACTAAATGATACAGAATGGTGAGGAATTCTCAGTGAGGCTAGGGAAGATTCTCCCACCAGTCATGCCAGCCGTGAATGCCCCTGTGAATCATGATTCTGCCCACTGAAAGTTCCGGAGTGGCCGCCCTGGAGTGCTCATGTGACCATTACAGAGACCAGATCATAGTTCAGCATTCAGTGGGACCAGATGACAAGCTGGGGAGAAGTTCTACTGGGACCATATGTACTCAGTTTCCCTTCAGGAGGGATTTCCAGACCTGCCTTCATACACCATACACACACCATGTATGGACTACAGTAAGGACTGGGAATGACAAAGTCTGGGGAAGGAATGACTATCCAAAAGGCTGTGACCTTCACCAAGAACTGCAACATAGTCCACATTACAAGGAAAAGTAGATGAAAGGCAGTTTGTCAAAAGCAGGCCAAGACAGATTAACCTGTCATCTTCTGCAGAAAAGACTGTCCAGGCAAAGGAGCTGTTGCATTCCTGATCTAGCTGGATCAGAGCAGCCAGGATCTGGAAAAAATCCAGCAGGAAAACTGCTGTTAAGGTGGAAAACAGGCAGGAACTGAGTACTGGGAGACAGGGAAAGGAGCACTTCCCACCAGACAGCCAATCTGCCAGCTGATGCCCTTCAGCTAGAAGGGCTGCAGGGGCCTTTGCTGCTCAAAATATTCTGGCAGTGTCTGAGACAACAAGTGAATGACAAACATATTTAGCAAGTTCCTCTGGCTGACCTGGCTGGGAAGGCACCAACCTCCCTATTTCTTTTCTGTATTAGCCACATGTGTTACTTGCCAGTGCTGACAGGGAGGAAGCTTGATGGAAAGCAAATAAATCAAAATAAAAGGGAGAGAAACCAACCAGAATGGTGGGTTTGTGATCAAAGTGTCCAGTTCAGTATGTCCTCAGAGAAATATTGGTAAAATCTTTGGCACAAGGGAGCCAAATTTAAAATATTTGGGACATTTTCCAGGTCCAAATGAAGAGAACAGGCTGACAAAGGGCAAACCACAGAAAAGTCTTCTTTCCTGAGTAGAATGAAGATGTGTTTGCACACAGAGCTCACTCTCAGGTGGCAGTGCAGGTAGCAGAAGAGGTGGGAGAGCCTTTGGTTCAAGGTAGGAGAAGGTATGTACAGACTTCTGCCACACAGCCTCAGTCACCATCAAGGCTGAGCCACTTCCAGGAAAATGCTCTGGGCTGGCCTTTGTGTCCTGACATGTCTGTCCCACTTAAAAGCAAGTGGGTGGCTCACTAAAGCCCCATGGGTGCTGGCCAAGGGAAGAGGGAGGAGGAGTTCTGAAGGAAGAACATTAGGCTAGCACATTTTGGAGAAGAAGCTGTATGACTGGGACTTATGGATAGCCTGAAACCCCATCAGCTGCCTTTGGGGTTTTTGAGGGGCCAGAAAAGTGTCATATCACAAAAAGGAGCAAATAAGGTGGCAGAAATGTGTGGCAGCTGGGCAGACATGGTGACCCTGAAGCACATTGTCTCAGGCCTGGAGCAGAGCAAAGGTTTGCTGTATTGGGTGAGTTGAAGCTTGAGAATATCTTGGCCCTAAAGTAGACTTGGCTGAGATTGTATAGGGTATTTCTGTGTCATCAGGTTCTTACCCCATGTCAGTACTGTGTCAGCTCATTAACTCAGCATTATCTTGCCTCTTGGTGAAGCCTTACAGTACTCCTGTGACTTCCTCTCTCAGACATTCTTTCTAACAAGCTCTCATCCCACCTCAGAATTTATATAGAATATAAATTTATTAAAATTTATATTATTTAATATATAATATATATAGTTTTAACAATTTAATTTATATTATAAATTTATATAGAATTTATAATTACCCCATTGTCACACAGTTTATATGGATCAAACATCTAGTTATCATCTCCGTTCTCATTTTAGCCTTCAGTACACACATACTTCAGGAAAATCAGAATTTTGCTTCTAGGAAGTGATTTGTGCCTTATTTATGCCAGCATATTTTACAGGCATGGTGATTGTTAACATTCCACTTCCTGGGAAATATAAAAAATGCCTACTTTCTTACCTCAAAGACTACAGTCACATTTACATCCAGTTGACAGTTTTTACATGTCCTCATTTCAAGCTGGAGACAATGTGCCACTCCCTGGGAGTCTGAATTTCTTAACATTAACTTTTTCCAGTTTTTTTGCAAATACAACCTCAGTGTTGAATTCTCTGAACCTATAATGTTTATATTTGTGAAAAATGCCATTCATTTTTTTGCACTAAAATAATTACTATTTTTCATCTCATCTGCAACCTTGTTCTCTGTGGATTTTTCTGTCATTGAGAGCAGGAAGCTCACTTATAGCTCTTCAGCAGCAATATGTGCTCTCTTTTTTGTGGGTTTTTTAAAAAATAATTTATTTTTTTATTTAAGACATGTCTGTAGGCCTCAGACTTGCATAAATAACTTTGTGAAGTGAGTTTAAGCAAGTGTAGCAACAATTCCAATACGTGACCTCCAAGGCACTATGGATCTGATCAGATCTCAGCTTCCAGGGGTGGCTGAAGACCTTC
This sequence comes from Peucedramus taeniatus, assembly GCA_013400575.1. Classification (NCBI taxonomy): domain Eukaryota; kingdom Metazoa; phylum Chordata; class Aves; order Passeriformes; family Fringillidae; genus Peucedramus; species Peucedramus taeniatus. The sequence continues at coordinate 7,292 of WBNO01000399.1, forward strand.
TTGCATACATTGGTTCATTACTGCCCCTGTAGGGACAGAGCCTTTTTTAAGTGTTGAGAACCACTGGGGCTTCTGGGAGCTTTAGAACAACCAAGATGATGGATATAACCCTATGTCTACATCTCAGTCAAATCTCTCTGTTCTTTACCATGCTGAAACTGTAGAATTGTGCTTTTCTTTTTTTCTTCTTCTTTTTTTTAACCAGGTCACAGAACAAAAATTTTGCTATGGAATACATTAGGTTTTGCACCAAAGTGATGTGCATGTCCCTTTGGTGTACAACTACTTGATGCCAGGTAATAGACAAATTCATAGTATAAAAATTAGGTTTAGATGTAAAATACATCAAAGACATTGTCATTAGCTCAGAAAATCTCTAAGCAACACATCAGAGAGGCTGTGGAAGCATTCTCAGCAAGATCACTACATGAGTGTTATGTTTACATATTCTAACTGGGAACCGTCTCTTGGCAAGTGTCAGAGGAAGGAGCTACAAAGATCTTGCTACAGATATTCCTATGATCATTTATAAAAGAAACTCCCCTGTCCAACCATCTGGGAGCCACTCTCACAGTCACTGTCCCACCATCTGAGCTGGGACCAAGGCCCCTTCACAACTGCACTCTCACAGTCACACCAGGTTTCCTCACCAGCTGCACCCCAGGTTTCCCATCCTTGAGTCTCAGATGTCCAGATCCTTAAAATGATGTAATCATGCTGCAGTGATGCTCATCTGGAGCTAGTGCCTCCAAGGAGGGACCCCAAACAAAAGAACCCCTGGGTTTTTATCCCCTCACAGTCTAAGGGTAGAAAAATCTGGAGTCATCACCTCCTGCCATGTCTCTGAGTGTCCCTCACCTGGCTAGGCCACAGGTCCCCTGGCCCTTGGTTGTGTAAAGGGTCTGCAGTTCACAGCCTCTTGCCTTGAGCTCCTGCTTCTCCAGAGCTCAACCTGCAGCTCCACTCTAGCTGCACCCCAAGAAACACACACCAAATATATCCCTCAACACATCCCTATAATACAGACAACCACGAGGACTCAACCTGCCAAGGGGAGTTTCACAGAGACAAGCATTCTTGAGACATTTCCACAATTCAGTCTGCTCTAAAATGTGGCCTCTTGCTTTCAGACTCTTTTCAATAATCACAGAACACGGCTGAGAAGCAGTTGGATCACAGGTGGTGGCAAAAAGTGAGGCAGGTGCTGGAGTAGCTATAGATGGCAACTAGGTTTAGGTGGTCCTGCTCATGGAGAGGAGTTGAACCAGGTTCTGTCATTCTATGATCTCCTTCTCATCAAGAGCCTGTCTTCAGGATACCTGAATTCCCTTTCCTCCATGGAGAATATCAGCACTCCAGTGCTTTGCCCAAGCTGCATTTCTGTGCAGAACAGACTGTTTCCATACACATCCTTCATTCTGTCCTGTCTCATTCAGCTGGGCTGTGTTTTGCTTCCAGCAAGGGTGGAATCCAGCCCTGAAGAGATATATGGATACAGAGTAATATGAATACAGAGTAATATGTAATGACTAAGGTAAGCAATGCAGACAACAGTGAAATCCATGTATCATATCCAAGATCTGTAAGTAGAGAGCTCTGTGAAAGGACAACTGTCATCAGACATATGATGTCCTCAGGATAAGTTGAAGTATGCATCCAAATGTCACTGTGCTTGCCCAGGGAATGGTTTTCCCTTGCTCCCTTAGCTCAGATTCATGGAGCATCCATAGCCTTACAGTTATTAGTGGTTACTCTCATTCCTCTAGTCATCATTAGCTGTATTTCCCTCCTTAGGAATCTTCTCATATTATTTATAGGCGATTTATTCACATAGCTAGGAAGAGACCAAAATTTTCTAATTATATCTAGTAACATCACTTTCCAGTTTTCAGTACATTCAGTTTGCCAGACAATGCTTTGCCAAAAACAAGGTTTGCCAGAAATGCTTTGCCCAAAGACAGAGGAGGCATCTGCAGCATGCGCTGACCAGACCCTATAAAAGAGTCCTTGAATCTGGGCTGTTCTGTCTGTAGAGGAAACTTCATGGTAAGTGCACGTCTGTGGTTGGCAGAAAGGGACAGTGACCCTGCAGTCCCACCAGTTCTGCTGTCCTGATGTATGTATGTACATGTACCTGGAAGGATTTGATATCTGTACCATAAAGCATGTTAGTATTTTCACTTTGTGACCTGTGGAATCCTGTGCAGCAATAATGAGAGATCTGCTGTTTCTGCTTTACAGCACTGATCACCTCCCAGTCTGCAAAGCATCTTCTCATAGCATAAGAGGTAAGAGCCACATTTGCTTGCATTTAAGGGACAGAAAAAGGTGGAAGATTTCTGTAGAACAGATTTCTTCATGGCGACAAATTACTGTAAAGTTTTGTAGGCAATTGCTGTATGTGTTCCTGGCCAGTGCTCTGCTATGACTAATAAAGCATGCTGATGGTTGGGCAGGCTGCTCACAGCTAGCAAGATTTCCTAAGTGGCTGTGCTTGAATACACAGCCACTATGTAATGCCAGGAAATGCTTCTTGGGGATTCCTTATGTTTAATTATGGAACAGTGAGGTAAATGATCTGTTCTGGCATGAAGTCCAGACAGACAGAGCTAGCCAACAGAACAGAATGCTGCAAAACCTTATAGACTTGTGAATTGTAATTATTACTGCATATGAAACTGGCCAAAAAATGTTATGAAAATGCTTTCCAAATGATACTCCAGAGTTATAATCTGCATGTAGGCCTCCTACTAGTAAACTTGATAAAAATGTAAAAATAGCTATCCAACTAACCAAACAACAAAAAGGGGCAGGTATTGTTCCTATTCCTCTGAAAGAAGACAGAGTAAAATGGAGGATCTGCATGCTACTAGGAGTAGCTGCAATGTTTGTTAACATCTTGGTTATTTACCTAACTAAAAGTTATGACATGACATCTTATCAAGCTGTCTGTTTGTCTAACTTCCTTGGAATTCAGATACTTTCTATTACTGGTTATGTGGTATTTCTTTGGAAATCCAGTACTGCATTTAGATATCTGGCTTTGATTCATAAATTCTTCAGCTGAGGTTTCTAGCTTTGCCTATAGTTATTTCCACAAACATTTAACATAAGAAGAATCAGTTGGTTGTGCAGTACTTTAACCTGATGAATTATGTGTCCTTACACGCCAGTTGCTCACATACTACTGAAATCATTTGGGATGAGAAGCAAACAGCTCTAGTGAATGATTCAGAGCATCAGCAAAGGACATTATGCCCTAGATAGTTCTCAGAACACCTTCTGGACCATTAGCAACCCAAATGATGCATGGAATGCATCCTCAGGAACTGTAGATGACAACAAACAGAAACTTGTAATTATGCTACAGGGCAATGTTACCCTGGAAAAGATCCTCAAAAAGCTTCATCCTGAAGCTGATAAGAACCTCCCAAATCCTACATGTGAGAAAGAATAGTCCCATGCAACAGAGTATGTTGTATTTCATTTTGGCTGGAAAACAACTTTGCAGAAACAGGACATGAATCCTGCTGCAAATGTCTCAGTGTGCCTTTGGGGGAAGGAAGGTCAGCAGCACATTGTTAGACACTCATAAAAGCGTGGTCAGTAGGTAAGGACAAGTGATTCTTTCCCTGCATTCAGCTCCCATATCTGGAGCACTATGTTCAGTTTGGTGGTTTCAAGTGACCGGACAGTGACATTCTGGAATTAATCCAGCAGAGATCTTTCAAGATAGGTAGGAAAAAAAAAGATGTATGAGAAGAGGCTGGAATGGTGAGGTTTGTCTACACTGTATATGATATTAAAAAGTGGTTCTGTAACTGTTATCTTCAACAAAAAAAATGGTTATATCATAGAAAGAGTCAGACTCTTCTCAGACGGGCAGAGTGAAAGGCTGAGGGATAAAAACCACATGTTTCAGCCACAGAAATTTTGGTTAGGTAATAAATAGGGGAAAGAATCACCATCAGGGTCATCAGACATTAAACTGGGATGCAAAGGGACTGAGTAATATCCGTTCTTTGACATAATAAAAACTTCTCTGGAAAAAGCTGTGGGAACCTGCATCCAATATTTGCCCTGATTGCATAGTAAGGTGAACCAAAGAACTACTCAAGATACGTCCCAAATCACACTTTCTATTTCACTGTGAGGATCTATCAATAAAGTGTGTGACAAGAAAAAATATTGATTCATTTGGGCAACATATCTGCTCTTCCACAGTATTCTCTGCTGCCAAGCCCCTCCATAAAGTGCAGCCATGTCTTCGGACGCCGAGATGGCCATCTTTGGGGAGGCAGCTCCTTACCTCCGAAAGTCAGAGAAGGAGAGAATTGAGGCCCAGAACAAACCTTTTGATGCCAAGTCATCTGTCTTCGTGGTACATGCAAAGGAATCCTTTGTGAAAGGGACAGTTACGAGCAGGGAATCAGGAAAAGTCACTGTAAAGACTGAAGGGGGAGAGGTGAGTCAAAAACAAGGCTGAAGGAAAACATTTGATCCCAACACTGAGCTTTTCAGAGACACATGTGGATCTTTTGTTTCTTTGGCAGACCCTGACTGTGAAGGAAGATCAAATCTTCTCCATGAACCCTCCCAAGTATGACAAAATCGAGGACATGGCCATGATGACCCACCTCCACGAACCTGCTGTGCTGTACAACCTCAAAGAGCGTTACGCAGCCTGGATGATCTACGTAAGTGGCAGCAGCAGCTTCCTTTGGGCAGCCTCAGGAGCTGCTGGGCCAGGCTCAGGGGAAGCCAACGTGCTGTGTCCCTTCCTCACAGACCTACTCGGGTCTCTTCTGCGTCACTGTCAACCCCTACAAGTGGCTGCCGGTGTACAACCCCGAGGTGGTGTTGGCCTACCGAGGCAAGAAGCGCCAGGAGGCCCCTCCACACATCTTCTCCATCTCTGACAATGCCTATCAGTTCATGCTGACTGGTGAGTTTCTCAGATGCACTGGACCATTAAATTCTCGGAAGGGATGCTCTATCTCAGCAAAGAGACTTTTTCAAAGCTTTCTTGGATCTGACACACATCTGTTGTGAGGTTTCCTACCTTCATAGCATTGTTTCCACTGTTTTAAATGAAAGACACCTCTGCACTCAGTGATGTGCTTTGGAGGTTTGCTTGTTTAAGTCAAGCTGACATCAGGCAAAACATTAGACTTATCTGACTATGTTTCATTATTTCTCTGTTGTTCACTGAGTTTTAAGTACCGTATTTCTGCCTTGTTCACAGATCGGGAGAACCAGTCCATCCTGATCACGTACGTACACCCCCTGCGCGGGTCCCTGCGGGGCTGCCCGGTGCCAGGGCACCTCCTGCCTGACCACGCACCCTCTGCTTCTCTCTTGGCTTTGGCAGCGGAGAATCCGGGGCCGGGAAGACTGTGAACACAAAGCGTGTCATCCAGTACTTTGCAACAATTGCAGCCAGTGGGGACAAGAAAAAAGAGGAGAAGACATCAGGCAAAATGCAGGTGAGTCAGGAAGAACAGACTGAATGCTTGGCCTGTCATTGCCCTGTCAACTAAACACAGTCACTGAATAATTGTGTCCCTGCAGGGAACGCTTGAGGATCAAATCATCAGCGCCAACCCACTGCTGGAGGCCTTTGGAAATGCCAAGACCGTGAGGAACGACAACTCCTCACGCTTTGTAAGTTTTTGATTAGAGAAGTGGTCATTTTTATGGAAACAAGCATGTCAGAACATGCTGTCACTTCTGAAGTGTCGAAGTCAGATGACTGTATTCATTAAACTACTATTTTTTCCAATTTAAGTAGACTATCTGATTAAAAATACATCCTTAGAAGTACAATACAGCATACAAAAGGGGATAATTTAAATATGTTTTAAAATCTATATAATTACATATCTATAAATATATATATACATATTCTTAGTGTCTGTCATACTGACTCAAGACACAATTTTGTGGAAATTGATGTAATATAGAAGAAGGGAAAGATGGGGCATAGAGGATAGCAATTGCTGGATGGAAATTATGCTGGTCTTCATCAGACCAGCAAAAAAAAAGAAAAAAAATCCTGTGTTTTAGGCACAAAACTGGGCAGGTGTATTAATCTGACTGTTCAGACCTTGATATAAGTTGTTTAGAAAGGGGTAGGGACAGAGTTCCTTCAATACACCCCACCAGAAAACAAACTACTCTGGGGCATGTTCTTTTGATTGTTTTAATACAAAAAACCATTCGTAAGATTTTCTTGAAAAATCATAATACCAATCCACAGTCTCAGCCTAAAGCTCTTTGGTTTTGGTGTGTTGCCTCTATCTCTACAACTCAGACAGTAACAGCTGACTTCTGTTTTCCACAAGACCAAAAATCCTAATTTAACTTTTGCGCCACCAAAATCTGCCTTCACAGCATGCTACCTGATTAGAAAGCAGCATTCACTATATCCACGTATTTGAATTGCAACATAAGTGGCCCAATAAAATGCTTTAGTAGTGGTCTTCTCATTCATGTGCATTCATGGTTATCCATTAAATAGTAATGGATAATAAAGATCAGATCTATCTAGTATTGGCAGTATAGAGAAATTCCTGAATTTGTTTTTGTCCTGTTTTGCTTTGTTAAAGAAAAAATAAAAGTGAAACAACTTCTAAGTTTGAAGCCTGTCCTCTGAGGAAAATGTAAGGTCACATACTTACAGTCATGGTGAAATTTCAAAATGCCTTTTTTTCTTTCCCCTCTAAAAGGGTAAATTCATTCGAATCCATTTTGGGGCCACAGGCAAGCTGGCTTCTGCTGACATTGAAACATGTAAGGGACCACCAGACCTGATCCCATTCCTTCCTCCCTTTCCACCTCAGTGTTCTTTCTCAGACCTGACTCTGTCCTACTATCCTTGCCAGATCTGCTGGAGAAGTCCAGAGTCACTTTCCAGCTCAAGGCAGAAAGGAGCTACCACATCTTTTATCAGATCATGTCCAACAAGAAGCCAGAGCTAATTGGTAGGAAGTATTATGAATTGTTTGATAATATCTGAATGTGTTTAACATTTATCTTCATTCTCACACCCAGATATATCCTATTCCTCTTTACAGACATGCTCCTCATCACCACCAACCCATACGACTACCAATTTGTGAGTCAAGGTGAGATCACTGTTGCCAGCATTAATGACCAGGAGGAGCTGATGGCTACAGATGTAAGTATCACAGGGCATATTGCTGTGGTGAAACTTCCTTGTAATGGCCCAGAGGTTTATTTGAGTGATTCTGTTGCCAGAGTGCCATTGACATCCTGGGTTTCACTGCTGATGAGAGAACAGCCATCTACAAGCTGACAGGGGCTGTCATGCACTATGGGAACCTGAAGTTCAAGCAGAAACAACGAGAGGAGCAGGCAGAGCCTGATGGCACAGAAGGTATTAAAACCCTGTTGAACTCCTAATAACAGAAACTGTTACATAGCTGGAAGTTGGCAATCATGTATTTTCCTTCCCTTTACTATCACAAATAAATAAAGCTCAGCTTCCGAACTATTCATGCTTCTAAATTTCCCTTCAAGATATGGCAAAATTTTAGGGCTGAGACCAACAGCTACATCTTAGAGGATATCCACTTTCAATTATCACTTCTCCTCTGTTACTTCCTCCCTCTCTCTCTATGTTTAGTTGCTGACAAGGCTGCCTACCTGATGGGTCTGAACTCAGCAGACCTGCTCAAGGCCCTCTGCTACCCCCGAGTCAAGGTGGGGAATGAATACGTGACCAAGGGTCAAACTGTGCAGCAGGTAACAACAACCAGTTGGTGACTGGGAACCTCTGACTTTATTTACTCTCTCTCTTTGGGTACTATTTTCCTTCTGCTCAATTCTCTTTTTGTTTAGGTATACAATTCAGTGGGTGCCCTGGCAAAGGCTGTCTATGAGAAGATGTTCCTGTGGATGGTTGTTCGCATCAACGAACAGCTGGACACAAAGCAGCCCAGGCAGTACTTCATTGGTGTCCTGGACATTGCTGGCTTTGAGATCTTTGATGTAAGGAGTACAGAAATCATAGTCAAATCTTGTAAAAGCAATCAGCTATCAAGAGAAATTGGTGATTTATGGTGTTGGTTTTTTTTAACTCACTTGTAATTTCAAATTAGTTGTGCATTTTTTGAAAAATATTTATTTGTTATTTCTGGAAATATTTTCCTTCTTCTATATGTCAGTGCTTTTTCCTCAGACCAATCTATGAGCTTCAATGGATCTTTGTATAATATCTTTAGATGACAGAAAGGAAGAAGCATCTGCCTTTTACATAATTAGCACAAATGTCACAGTTTTTCAATAATTTGAACTTAGTATTAAAAAAAGTCCACAGACAAATACCACATAAATACCCAAGATATAATATTACAGAGTGTAGGAAAAGAAAGGTAAGCTTAAGTCTCACATGAAAGTAAACCAAGGTTTTCGAAAAAGAGACCAACATATATATACTTTTCTTCTTTAGAGCCAAAGGGTGATTCCAATGGAAAGAGTACATTGGCTGTTCTAATTCAGACCAAAAAGTTATATAGATATTTATGGAGGGTAACTGAGTCCAATCCAGGGCTGGCAAACACTGAGAATGTTTAATGTTTTTAAAAGGACAGTGGGAAAATTTACATAAATTAAGAGAAAGGAGTGATGTAAATTCTACCATGATGAGACTAACAAAAAAAAGGAAATTCAATTCAAAAATAAATCATCATATATTGAAGCATCATTAGAGTAGCAAAGAGTAAAAAAACAAACAAACAAACAAAAATCTCCCAAAATCAAATAAAAAAAACTCTTTAAAAATAGTTAATTGGATGCTTTAAAAACATTGTCTTAATTTGGCATTCTCGCTTAGGACTCTGAGATGGGATTCTGAATGTGAAGGAGAAAGCTATACAAGCAGCCCTTTATCTTGAAAATGAGCTAATCTTGTCTTTGCACTGTGCAGTTCAACAGCCTGGAGCAGCTGTGCATCAACTTCACCAATGAGAAACTGCAACAGTTCTTCAACCACCACATGTTCGTGCTGGAGCAGGAGGAGTACAAGAAGGAGGGGATTGAATGGGAGTTCATTGACTTTGGCATGGACCTGGCTGCCTGCATTGAGCTCATTGAGAAGGTATTTCTGTAATTCATAATGTGAGGTATTTTCAGAAATGCATTCATTTCATATATATTTCTAAATGCAACTTGAAATGGTAAATATGATACTGCAGCTATATTAGTTTTTATTATTTTATGATTTGCTGAGCAGAACAATCCCTGAGAGCAGTAATATTATCCCACTCAGGAAGTTATTTCATCTCTGAGTCTTTCTGCCTTTTCACCTGGTCCTCCCTCCTTCCTTGTGATTTCTCCCAGCCCATGGGCATCTTCTCCATCCTGGAAGAGGAGTGCATGTTCCCCAAGGCAACTGACACCTCTTTCAAGAACAAGCTCTATGACCAGCACCTGGGCAAGTCCAACAACTTCCAGAAGCCCAAGCCTGGCAAAGGCAAGGCTGAGGCCCACTTCTCCCTGGTGCACTATGCTGGAACAGTGGACTACAACATCGCTGGCTGGCTGGAGAAGAACAAGGACCCTCTGAATGAAACTGTCATTGGGCTGTACCAGAAATCATCTGTGAAGACGCTGGCTTTACTCTTTGCCTCTGCTGGAGGAGAGGCAGGTCAGTTCTCTGAAATGTCATCTCTTTGATGCATGGTGGTTGGTCTCCAAGGCAAAAGATGTTTCATTATCTTTACTTTATCAGAGGCTAGTGGTGGTGGTGGTGGCGGCAAGAAGGGAGGCAAGAAGAAGGGTTCTTCTTTCCAGACTGTCTCAGCTCTTTTCCGGGTACGTAAACATCTTTTCATATATGCAGAGAATTATTGTGTATTTTTAGCTGGCTCAGACACAGAAAAAAAAGGAAAAGAAACCCCAACATTTAACCAACCATCCAATCAACCAAAAAATATTCTAAGTTCTCTTTAGACCACCATTGGAAACAAAAATCTTATGGAATGAAAAATGGCACTATAAAAACCTAAACTTACACTAAATATAAACAAAAAAATTTTGTCATAAAATATGCCCACTTTCTATCCTTCATTGGGTTGATGGTAAAATTTTTCTTTTCCAACAAGGTGAGGTTTAATGCTGAGAATCAGAAGGAATTGAGCAATTGATTGAGGCATTATCATCTGTCAATTTTCAGCCAGGTGTATCTCCATTAATGGGTCTTTCATGTTAAAGTCAAAGACTGCAAAGTGTTATTTCTTCCACATTTCTTATAAATGCATGCTAAATCATGATCCCACAGGAGAATCTGAAC
>WBNO01000400.1:14563-218151 GCA_013400575.1 Peucedramus taeniatus
GGCCGCGGCACCCTGCTTCTGGTGCCCCTGCTCCTGCCGCCCCTGCTCCTGCCGCCCCTCCTCCTCCGCCCTCTAGGAGAGATTACTTTGCGGTTTGCAGCGCTCTCGCGCCGGTTTTTATTGAAAACCTTGACTTTGGGTTGAGGCACTGGAAAAACCTTGAGTTTAGGTTTAAGATTCCTGTTGCAGTCTCTTTGTCTGAAAGCTGCGGATGCGGGGGTAAAAACCCCAAAACATAACAAATGTGCAGAGAGTTGGCGGTGTGGGAGGTGAGCCGGTTAAAAGGCCAAATGCTCTCACACGCACTCAGAGTGATGCTGATACATGTGCGTGCAGGACTGGATGATACGAGACAAATGTACAAATCTATAAAACCTGACAAACGTCCAATATGTAGAACACGTGTTTCGCATTTTGGTTACATGTGTTTCGGGTTTAGATTTGAACAAAAGACAGGTCAGGCAGTTGCTACCCTTCATTTTTTCATTGTAATGAACAGGAAGCTTGCCTGTCTACTCAGGGGTAACTGGTTTCCTACTCTTTCTTTGTAAGCTGTTTATTTTCCCTAGCTCACATCTGTTTTCCTCCTTAAACTCATTTTTATGTGAACAGAAAAGGAAAATCCTACTACCTAGTCATCAAGAAATCTTGTGTCACAGAAGTGGTTGAAATAGGGTTGAAATCCAAACAATTTTCAATGTATCTAAAGAATAACTGAGCTACAACTTTAATTTTTGACAGTTGTTTACATTTGCAAAGCTAATATTTGGAAAACCTTTGGAACTGCAAAAACACTCTTATGAATACTTGGATTTCACAAAGGCTAATAAATCACTAGGAGCTTACTGGTGGGGCTTGTTAACGAACAGCATCTCTAACTATTGTTATTTGAATGCATTTTGTACTGCTCCCTCACTAATACATTTCCTTAATTTTCCATAGAACTTTGGTAGGGACAGTAACAGTTCTTGTGTTACTCCGTTCCATGCTCTGTTTTCTTTCTGTTCACATGATCATCTTAACTTGCTGAGCATTGTGTCTTCCCAGCACTGTGTATTTCACTGACAGTTTAACGTCTTTGAGCACTGGCAGATGTGGTCTGGTGCATGCATGAGCTGAAGGTACATTCTTCTGTGCTGGGGGTGCCAGTCCACTGCTGTATTCTGTTGTCATCTGCACAGGCAGGAGAAAATGATGTTGTATCTGCCCCTCGGCTGGGTCGGTGAATAAACCAAGACATTTGAGCCACTGGTGGATTCTGGTTTCTCCTTAATGAGTGTGGTGTGTGAGATGTAGCACGAGTTCATACCTGGGAGTTCTGCTGAAGAGAAACCAGTTGCCCACAGTAGAATGGTGTAGAAAGCTGAAATAACTAACTTCTTAGAAGCATAAAGCAGGATTTGCTAAAGCACGTCATGCAGAGTCTTCTGTTTAAAATGACAACATTTTTTATGTTGTTTATTAAATCAGGGAGAACCATGCGTTGAAATCAGAAACAACAATTGATACCTAACCTAGCGCCAGTGTCTTGTTTATATGAGGTATTAATTTGATTTCTGAAAATGTTGAATGTTACTTTCAGAAAAAAAGAAAGTGACTTTCCTTTTTGATGTAAATAGCATAATCCCCGTGTAGATTAAACCCGTGCGGACACTTTTGTGGAACTTGCATGCTTACTGAGCGGTGCCTTTTCAGTTTCCCTCAGTTTCCTGCAGTTCACTTCTGCTTTCAGTTTTGTCTTGCAGTCAAGTCAGTAGGTTTGTCTGCAGGGTTTGTCTGCACCAAGGTAAGACTGTATTTTCAGTAAAGGTTTGAGTCAGCACTGTCACAGGAAGTCCCCTGCTCTCCCCCTCATGTCAGTGCAAGCGTTTGAATAGCTGCACAAGAAACTTGACACGGATACTGAGCCAGGTAAAAGCGATCCCACTAAGAAATATGGGTTAGTTTTAACCTCAGTCAGGTACTTGATCTGCTTCATTATGTAGGGGTGTGAAAGCCTGTGCTTGCACAGAGGAGGAGGCAGTGCAAGGACTGAGATTGAGCAGCAGGAAGAAAAAGAGCACTTCTTCAGAAAGCTTGCCTTGTGGTAGTTTTAAGTTGCTGAAGTCTGAAAATCATTTAACCCTTTCAATAGATGACAGACACAAAGCCTGTTTCTGGATTTCCTGCATTTCAATTTGTGTGCCAGTATTTGTTTTTAGGAGTTGTTTTATGTGTTGATCACTCACACGTACATGTGTGTGCGCATGTCCGATATATAATTTTTTTTGTAGCTTACACTTCATTACCTGAAAACACTGCTGTCCTAGGGTGTCAGTAATTGTAGAAGGAAACATCATGGTTGGACAGCACTACTACTCATTTTCTCTGGTACCTCCAAACACTATGTTCTCTCTCTTAAGGTTTCATGCCATTTTCTGTTATAAAGCAAGTCACCCCCTTTCTCTTTTCCTCCAGTTGCTAAGCAGCAGCTGTTCTCCCCATTAGCCAGCCAAGTATTTGCATGAAAATAATCACTCTTGAATATATAACTGGTCCTAATCATGCACAGCTAAACAGCTGTACAATCAAAATTTGAGTATTAATAGTATTACTTATCAGCATAACTGATGATTGTCTTTAAGTCAGAATTTCTCCATAGAGTAAAATCAGTAAAGGTTTGCCCTGTTTTTTAAAACAAAAGGCATGTCAGTTTTTATTTTTGTTTAATGCTTACTCTGTAGCTACTTAAAAAAAACTGGTCACAAAATGATATCTGCAGTTCACAAAAAATTATAAATGCAAATATAAGCAGACACAAAATCATCTAGTGACTATACATGATGGAGGCCAAGGGAAAATCTACATTTTCAAACATCTGTTTATAGTTGCAGAGTGCAACAAAATTTGATGGATAAGAGTTTAGACTATGACACAAAGGTAAAATTTTCAGCAATACACCTTAACTTCAAAGCCCACTTAGTCAGCCATGTTTGAGTTCCTATTGATTTCAAGGATGTTCAATATTTCTGAGGTCTGTGATCTGAAATCTTGGAGTGCTGTCTCAGTCAGGGGATTTATCCAAACTGAGATTTATCCAAATGAGAGCTGAGTGTGGCTCATATTCTCGGGTGCTGCTTTTGCAGGTGACAGAAACACAGTTTCTGCAGGGAGAAAACCTGGACACATGGATAAAGAGTGATATGTGGACCATCCAGTTGGTATCCCAACCTAGACAGTCAGACTGTCTGCATTACACAGGAAGGTTATTTCCCAGTGTGACCCCACTGACTAAGTGAATGAAGATTTAAATCTTCACACTGAAATACGTGGTGCTATGCTGTATGGTTTTGGCCTGCCAAATGTGTCCTTGCTTTGTCATGAGTGACAGTCCATAGTCTTGTTAGACTCTAAGACTCCATATGAACCCAGTGCAAGAAGTCCTCACATGAGGGTTCTGACAAGCCTTGCTTCTACCCCAGGTAGTTAAGCCCACTAGAGCCAGAATGTGAAGCAATACCATGCATGCACATCAGACCAGCTGAAAGTCAATTAGTCTCTGGATGTTATCAGATAAAAATGTAAAGACAGTATGTGAGCAGCAAGGAATTGAGCAACCTGTGGATACCAAACTGCCTCCAAGTGGCTCTTAGGCTGCTGAATCAATTTGTAGGGGTAACAGTGTTTTGGAAATAATGCCTAAGATCCTAATTAAGGAGATGTATTTGTTTGTTTGTTTTAATTCTCAGTTACTAGCTACAGGCTAGGCAGTAGGCTCTGAGGTGTAGTCAATGGCTTTGTGCCATCAGTGTCTTGTCACTAGAAACCTGATGGGAAAACAAAACTAGGTCTCAATTATGAAAATATTAGAAGTATCAAAAAAGTTTTTTAGCAAAGACTCCTAATAAACCTGTCAGGGCAAGAACAGTGCCATGTGAGTGGAAAGTCACAAATGTGCTTGGAGGAGAGCCCATGGGCATTGTATGGGACAAAGGAATGATAACATAGGGTATGCAAAGGCATAGAAGTAAAAAAAAGATACATCTTTGGTGTAGTAACATTAGATTCTGTTAGGGTAACTGTATTTTTTTAAATAAAATAATTATTTGACAAAATTAAGTCAATTTCACAAAATCATCAAGGCTGAAAGAGACCTTCAAGATCAGCTAGTCCAAGTGTCATCCAAGTACCACCATAATCATATTTAATCTGTGCTTCATATAAAGGTTCAGTGTAGTGTCATATGAGTAAAGAAGGAAGATGCATAACGTAAAGAATCGCTGGTGAGAAGTTCTGATGGATTGTTTTGAGAGAAGGACTAGAAAACTGGAAGTTGGCTCCAGGTAGAGCCTGCCCATTTAATGTCTTTAGTGCAGTCCTAGTTAGCATATAAATAAAAGTTGCTAATAACCTTAAATTTGAAGGAGAGCAGCATATCAAATAAAATCTGAAACTTTGGAGTTAGGAAATAAGAAAAAATATTTAAGCCAAAGAACAGCCTCAATGTAGAATGATTAGACATAAACTGGAAATGAACTTTCCATAAAAGAAAGTTTCTATCCAATGGATGGATGGATTTCTTCTCTCAGTGAAAGCAGCAGGGCAGAGCATATTTGTAGATTTTAATATGGAGATTGATGAGATTATGGAAAAAGTTATATGATGTTTGCTGGTTATTGCACATGATTGCACCTGATTATCAAAATTCTGGAAGGACTGCATGTAGATCCCTGAACGTTTCAATAATGGGTTCCTCTAATCAATGCAGACAATTTAGCCATTAGGATAAATGAGTTCTCATCATCATTGTACAAAACAAATTGTATACCAATGAGATGGTACAGCTTTCTGTTTCAGAAAATCTGGACACCAGTGTAAAAGGCAGCCCTTCCAACATGCATCATGGCCTTATGTATATGTTCCTATCTGTAAATGAGTTGTATGTACAAACTCACATACATAATCTTTATATGAAAATGCAAACTACCTTTGACCATTTTTATTTCCTGGGTTGTATTTGCATTTAGCAACTTATGTTTCAAAAAGTTTTCATTGAATTTATCCTTTTCTTTGTTTTTTTTTTAATAATGATTTTTTTTCTAATATTTTCAGGTCTCACTGTTGCCCTGTATGAGAAAAACCTGCCACTGAATATGCCTACAGGAAAATGCATAAGTATTCAAGAAAATTATATAAATTGAAATGTAAAAGTTAATAAAGAAATACATGTGTAACAATGAAGAACTATGCCACTTTTTGAAAAAATTGAGAAAGTGTAATTAATTGAGAAGCAGCACATGCATCATGTAAGAAAAGGGCCAGTAAACACTTAATTGTAAAGATGAGATGCCTGATCTGCTCTTTGCTGACAGAATTCTACGTGTCAGTAAGTGATTGAGGCTCCCTTCCATGCTTTGAAAATGACCTATTGTCAAGAGTGAAGTAAGTGTATGATTGCATAAGGAATTCAGTTTAGTATAACAAGAACACACATTGTTGGGAAGCAGTTAACAGTATAGCAGTAAGTGACATTTAGAGATTGAACATATGACAGTGAGAATTTCATAGATGAAATTTGATTAAGATGAACTGATTAAGTCTTAGATAATTGAGGAATAGTGCTAGAGTTGTTGGCATTGCTGAACCAGCGTAATTTTAAAACCTGTCTATTGCTTTGTACTAATGACTGTAAAAGTTGGGAGTGGACTCAGAAGAGAAAACAGTGTGTAGTGACATATAACATTTGAGCATTAATACTGTTTTGGGAAATGGTATGTTCAGCAGAGTTACTGACAAGTAGTGGAGTTTACAAAGAAAAGTGGTTGAGCATTTGAATAGCTTTTTTAAGAAAAAAATCAAAGTAATAGGTTTATTTTTACAGGAGAGCTGCCAATTCCTCCATACGCTGAAATTTCTATTCCACACAATGCAGCTCAGGTAGATGATTGTAAGAATTGCTTTTAAACAGGCAAGTGAAGCATAATTTTTCATATTCTAGTTCTGATGAATAGCTGAAGCATTTAGTTGAAAGTCTCCATTGAGAAATATGTCTGGTGTGAAGACAGTTAGCCCAAATGGTTCAAATAATAAGTAATTAGAAGGATGTCATAATGGAAAATTTTCAAGTACTATAACTGCCAAAAGCCCTATCATTCTTCTATAACTTGTGTAGCCAAATACACATGAGTATGTGGTTATTATTTGAATTTTTGTTGTTTTAAAATGGGAAATGGGTTTCTGTGAATGAATCACAGAAATGGGGCTGGATGGTAAGGAGTGAAAGCCATTTAATTTTAGATGCTCCGTTTTTTCCTGCCATGTAGTCTGACTTATGGGAGGCATTCCTCGTTCATGCATCAGACAAAGTGAAAGAAGCCCCAGCGCAATATGTAGATCACAAACAGCCATCTGTTATTCAAAAGGAAAGAGGAGTGTTGCTATAAGAGTACACTCAAAATGTTTTAAGATTAGCTTAGAGATGGCAAAGCTCCATTAAATATTTTGTCCGTCTCTGTTGGTCGCTGTCATATACGAATGTATACATTATACTGAAGTTTCAGATGCCTGCTATATTTTTTTCTATTAGGACAATTACCTCTGGTTTAGAACTCAGTATTTAGGAACTCTGAGTTCCTAAATAAGTATGTATGTATAACCTTTTATCACCTCAAATAATTATTTTTCCCTCTTGGGGTTTGTTCCTTTGAAATAATTTTCCTGATCAAACTGAATGTTAAGAAAAAAAGCATTTTGAACTTTTTACTTGCTTATCTTAAGCTAAGTAAAGTAACACTTGTTTAGGCTTGTAACATTTCCTTTTGATTCTTTCCAGCTCCCAAATAATTTCTGTTACTTTTATGTGAATTCCATCCAATTTGTGTAGATCTTTCTTGTAATATGCCTAGAACACATTTGTGATTTCCAGACCTGGTTGTAAAGAGTGTGTGGATGAAGCATTTATGTTTTATGTCCAGGCAACCATATGACCTCCATTTGTGGGGCAGAATTAATTACTTGGGAGTATTGATGTTTGGTCCACCACAAGACTTGAAGGACTCTGTTGGCTGTCCACAGATAAAGTGTTGCACAGTCTGCCTACAACCATGTTTAGACAAACCATTACCTTCCTGCTCCAGGATACACTGCTTCCAAGTATGCAACCCAAATCTAAATTAGTCTCTTTGTTGGTATTCTTACAAGCCTATTTGTAGTTTCTGCTCATTTGTTATCCTTAGATCCTTTACAAATATGATGCCTCTGGGGTATTACCATCCCACTGAATATATTCCAGAATCTGTTCCAGAATATTTCTCTCAGTCTTTTCCATAGCAGTAGCTTGCTTTTTCTTGTATTCAGTTTAAATTTACAGTCTTCTGGCTGCATTTTAGCCTCACTAATTTATGTTGAAGTATCTCAGTGTCCTCAAAGTTGTCCACATTGTAGCCTCTTGGGGATTAATGAAGCTGTCAAATAAAACAAGACCTCACAATGGTTCCTGTGGCACCACAGCTATAGATAAATAACTTCTTTTCCTATATTCCAGTTTTATCTTGAGCCCTGTAATGGTCACTGTTTACTTTATGCTACAGAATTTTTACACAGTCCTTTGGACCTCCCGTTCTGCATTGTAATCTATGCAGCACATCCTAAGAGATTTTTGAGGTTACATTGGAATACTGTATGTGTTCCAAAAATTGAGTTATGTACTATCTAAAGAGTTCCTTTGGACCCTGTATTTTGTTCTGGCTTTTAGGGGAAGTGGAGGTGTTTGTTTTATTGTAAGCTAAATATTGCTTAGTATTCTGCTCTCCATTAAGGCTAATATTTTCAGGCTTGCTTCCTCTGAACTTAAGTTTAATGTAATTTCAGATGTAAGGCTCTTATCTAGATGTTTAAAAAATTAAATTTGTGGCTATTTGTGAAGCCTAGTTTCAAAAGTGTTCACTTACTGAATGCTTTTTGCTAGTGTTCTTTTTTTCTCAGTACTTGCACTGAAGGGATGATATTATTATGTTATTTTAATATTGAGATATTCTTATTATTACTATGACAGTCTGCAGACCCCATCAGCACACAGATCTGCCTTGACAATATGAGTTTTGCAAATAAAATTAATTTTCATACCAATGTATTAATTGTTTTATGTCTCAAAGCATGAGGTAGGTACCTCTGGAGATGCAAAATGGGGAAAACCCCCAAATTTATAGAGAGGATCTGCTAATCTAGTGCCATGTGTTAACTGAAGTAAGGACAGATTGAAAGGCAAGACACTGTGATTCTGTCTCCAAATTTTGGAGCGGAAAATCATGTGTGCTGTTTATAAAATGTCGTCGTGTACAGAAATGGGCCGTGTTCTCTCTGGGAGCTGTGCAGTTAAGTGGCTGGGACTGGATTCTGTTGCAATATGGTGCATGTTTCCTGCTGTCTTGAATAATGTTGCAGCTGTTTTACTTAGAAAATCAGTGACACTTGTTTTTGTCCAAAAGCAGGAACTTGATGACTTGGCTAATAAGATGAAACAACACTGTCCCCAAAATCTGTGAAGTATCAAGTACTATTCCATATTCCAACCTCTTCACACACTCCACCTTCCTTTCCCTGTGCTACTTTGTAAGCTATTTTGTGGAGACAGTATTTTGTCCTGTTTTTCTGAGGACAGGACTGAGGCTTTTGACCGGTTTCATTTTTAATCTCTAATAATTAACTGATGTGTTTGCATTAGGACAGTGCTTTTTTGAAAAAAAAGGTGAGTGAAATTACTAATACACAGGGGCAAGTAGGAAATCATTATGCCATAAAAATAACTTTGAAAGAGTCATACAATGTTCGGAGAGGGAAGAAAACCTTCCAAGAAGTGATCACATTCTCCAGCTCAGCTTTAGACACATTCTTTACCTTTAAAAGGAAACAAGATAATCAGTCAGTAAATCAAGTGTAGTTGCGGGCATGTCTGCAAAGCTGTAGCAACATTCTGAAATAAGGCATTAGGGCTGGACATTTGAAACGAGAATTGTTAGTGCCAAGGTCTCTTGTGCTTTGAGGAAAATGGATATGTCTTTCATTAAACAATACCTTTTCTCCATACCCTGGTTTTTTTTTTCCTTGACCATTGTGTAAAGATATCAGCTATGGTGGCTATTCTGGGTAGATCTCTAGGTACACATTAAGAAGCAGACTGTATTTTTGTGCTGTAATGAATGAGCTTTTAAAAGCATTCTAAGTTTTTTTTAATATCTATTTGTTTGAAGAGGAAATTTGATTTCTTATGAAAAATGTCCACCTTAGTTGCTGTTGGAGATATTTAAAGGCCACATGTTTTAGCTGCCACTATTTTTTGTGATCAAGCTTTCAATACCAGTAATCTGAGTTTCCCCTCTCTTGCTCCAGCCAAGGTTACTAGTCAGTTCCCTAGTTTCTTCTTTTTCTTACTGGCACAGAATTGCTTTTTTTTTTAAAGTACTTCAGAAGTGACTTCTTTTAAACAAAGGAATCTGCAGCATCCATGTTTTTCAAGCTTATCCTGAGTAGCTTTAGTCTTTTATCTCAATTTGAAAGTATTAGCATTTTTAAAATGAAATAGTTCTGTTTAGAAGTAAATTCCACTCAGATAAAGAGACAATACAGCAGTAGTTGCCAACGGGATAAAGTGTGTTACCTGGAAGCATAAACAGCTTTATTTCTTGTCTTCTGACAGAACATGAGATGAATGAGCCTGTTATAGGCACAACTTTTCAGTAAATACTGTACTGTTGTTAGTATAATATATATGTTCCTAAGAACCCCAAACTTTTTAAGCTTATTTTAATCTAATAATGTATAAAATTATAACATTGCTACTTCCAAGGCTTAAAAATTATTTGGTATGAACTGTGGCATTAGAGTGGAATTCATAATTTCCTCCTTTGGATCCTTTTTAATGTTACTTACCATATATTGCAACTATACTGGGAAATGAAAAAGGGCTGCTGATACCACTGCATCACCTGCCTTCCAGTGCTGTCCCTGACCACTGTGGTAATGCTGCTTTGGATGGCTCTTGTTCTTATGGTCCTAAACTGCTCCCCCAGCACGCTGGCCAGGTGACAAACAGGCTGGTATTCAGGTTTGTTCCTTGGGACCATTTTACTAAATCAGATTTTTAAAATGTGCCAATTTGCCAAATTCAGAAAAAGACCTTTATTTTCATTCCGTTTCATTGATTGATTTATTTTCCACGTGCTTCAAATAGAACCACAGAATGATTTGGCTTAGAAGGGACTGCAAACATCATCTAGTTCCAAACCCTCAGCCAAGGGCAGGGACACCTTCCGCTAGACTAGCATGCTCAAACACCCATCCAGCCTGGCCTTGAAATACATTAATAACTTTTCATAGCATCCAAACAAAAAGTAGTAAGGGCCCCTGCCTAAAGGTCCTTTGTCCCTGCACTCAGTACTATGTATGTAAGGTATCTAATTATTGTCCAATGAAAAAAAAACATCAGCAGGTGTAGGAAATTAAAATTTCCTTATTCTTTTTGTCCTCTAAGTCTTCCAGTCATCAGCAATGATTAGCAAAATTATTTGAAGGTAAGAGATGCTTTACATGCAACTACCTGCTGATTGAAGCATTCTCCTTGGAGTGTGCTAGGACTGTGAGACAGGAGAGGTTGGCTTGCTGTCCTTCAAATGGAAAGCCTAGAAATCCAGTCTGCTGTTGGCCTCTTCAGCTGCTGTTGAATAATGCAGTGTCTTAACCACTCTGCCACTACATAAAAGTGTACAACAAAGGTATATGTCCCAAAGGAGGGGGAGATAACCTCTGCCAAAGACTTAGTTCTAGAAAAGCTTATGCAGTGGATGCAAATTTGTGCCTGAAGACTGACCTAAATTTTGCCAAGGAGAGAGACAGACTGAACAGCAATAAATGTCCTGTAACGGGTTGTCTGGGCTACTGTGAATATGTCTCTGGTTCAAGCTTTTAAGAAGACAGGCGTTATAGGGCATTATTGTCACCAGGTACTGCTGTTGGAGGACTAAACTCTCTAAGTTCCATACATTCACCCATCTCATCGTGCGGGCACCGTGGCACTGAGTGGGAATAGCCAGGTTCTGCACACCATTCAGGTTGGGCATAAATGGCTGCACGAAAGACAAAGTTCTAAAGAATTAGGTCAGTAGGTTTTGTATCTAATTAGGCCTCTAATCTTACAAACCACTTACAGTTTTGCATTATTATATGTTCATTGTGTCTTAAATGGAACTACTCATTTGAGTGAAGTTATGGGTGTAAATGCATGCAGGATCGTGTCTGGGCAATCACATTTTGGCTTATTATTTGTACCGTAGCACTGTTGCAAATTGAGTATCCCTGATGTTACCCCTTCCCCAGGCAGGGTGAAGGGGTATCTGAAACTGAATATGTTTCTATGAAACGGCTTGCACTCCATTACTGTACCTGTCAAAACCAAACACTTACACAAAGACACATCATAGAAAGCATTTCAACAGTTAAGAGAGTCATAAGGCATAGATTTTCTATGCAAAAGGTCATGAGGCTGCAGTTTCACTGGGTAATGTGCTGCATTTGCATAGACACATATTCAGACAGTTAATGGTAGTGCAGAATGCTTTAATGATTTTCATTTGCATCAAGCTGTTCTCACCTCTTAGGAACATAATGGATAAATAGAATAGGCCTTTTGTTTGCTCTTCATGAAAGTTACCAGTGATTAAGTGGTGCTGAGGGAACAGACTCATGCTCTCATTTGAAAAAGAAAACCAAAACCAACAACAAAACTGCCCATCAAAGCTGACTTCAAAGTGACCTACTTAATTTTGATTAAAAATGGCACTTGAGTAATTTATTTTAATGTTATGCAGATTTCCTAATTCAAAACAGAGAAATGGTCACTCTTAACTGAAAATATAGAAATAGTTACTACATCAGTTGCAAAATACTCATCATTTGTTAGGGTACTCTTTATAGTGTTGAATTACAAACAAAGCTATATACACTTAGATCAGGTTTTCTTCCAAATGGATTCAGCAGTCACGTTTTTTATGAAAAAATATGTCCAGAATAGTTGTGAGTAATTTGATACTTTCTGCACTGTGCTGTGGTGTTTCATAAGAAAATCCATGCCTGAGGCTTGCTAGAGAAAATCTTGTAATGATTCCGTATAGGGTCTCCTGTGAAAAACTTCTCCACAACCTCCTGGAATATAAAGGTGTTCAGACTTCCAAACTATGTCTTGGACCTTTGCACCTCAGTATCAGCTTCTTGGGCTCCTCTGTCATGCATCAGCTCAAAAGACCCTACTTGAAAAGGGCTTAAAGGAAGTTATCTTAGTCTCTAGCTGTGTTAGGGTTTTAGGCATTTTCTGAAGGATTTCAGGTGCAGTTCAGTCTCTCAGTGTAATCTTGAAAAAAATCTGAGTGGCTTTTTGAGAATAAAGCTCTGTTCTTAAATACATTTCTCTCAGAGTAGTCATACTTTTGGTCCTAATTTGTAGGCACACAAATCGTGATTTCATTGTCCCAGTTTGCACATTGGTGCCTTGGTATCAGTGTTTTTAATTATATTTGTCCAAATGTGCTAGAGTTTCAACTTTATGTGTAACGCTGAGAAGATCAGCCAAGACACTCCGCATCCCAAATACCCAAATTTCAGTAATCTCCACTCAGGGTACAAGGGTGCAATGTTTCTGAGAGCTGCTAGAATGAACAGGCTTTCAAGTACTTGGGTCTTTTCAGTTAATGACTTCCAGTTCTTTCAGTTTCTAACCCTCTGCCTTCCAGACAGTGATCTACAGTACTTCTTGTGGCATTCCAAGCCTGTCATTTAAGTCAAGATATGGAACTCGACTGCATGTATTTGGAATATTCTCCATTTTCACAGAATCAGTAAGATATTTGGGAAAACAGAATATGCAAATGCAGACCTGCTGAATACATAATTTTTATGGCCCTTCTGTTTTGTATTGGCTTTGTAATTTGTCCAGTGTTTGACTAAGGGATAATTAAATTCACAATGAGAATATATCAGTCCCTCCTTCTCTTCACTGATTTTAGTTCTTTACTCCTCCAGTTAATTTTCTTTTAAGTCTGCCTTTGTGTTCTCAGTGTGCCATGAAAGGACTAGTCAACAGCCTGAATACAGGGGCAGTTGAGGGTGATTTCTGTCTGCAATCAATCTCCCCACTACAGGAGAAGTGCTGGATATCCTTACATGTACAATAAAACTGGCTGAATTCAGTGACCACTGCCTGACCAGCATAATGATTTCTTAGCAATTTATGGCAGGTTTGAGGAGAAAGGATTCAGGATTACATTCAAGAGATCTGTGTGTGCAAGGCTGTAAGTATCTTGTGTTGGGAATAAAAGACCTGTTTTGAGTTCTGTGTAATTTCAGTGTATGATAAGATGCATTGTCTTCTCACATGAAAATAAGACCCGTTATTTACCTTGTATTTCAGTACATGTGGATAAAAATGTATTTTACATATATTATCCATGTAGATTTTTTGCATTTTGTGTGTTTATAGCCTCACTGTGCTCTTAATCATCTTAATCTTGGGTTTTAGTTATGCACTTGCATGCAACAAATGGAACTATAGCTTATGAAGTATAAATAACTAAGGAGATATTCCAGAAGCAAATCCTAGAAGTGAAGGTGGAGCATTTTAGCTGATGCTGACAGAATTGCAGAAATTCCTTGCTGTAGTGGGAAGACTTTGTTCAAAACCAGGAATGTTCTTATGGTTTTAATTGAGTGGCAGAAAATGACTTCTGTGTCGTCATCCCTGCTAAGAGATTATTTAAAACCAACATTTTCCATTTTTTCTTGTTTATTTCTTTTTTAGCTAGTAGTTGCCTTCTTGAATTGGATTTATAAACTATGAATCTAAGGAGGATAAAATGCGTTTTGAAGAATTTGATCCACATGTATATTACTGTTTCAATAAGTATATTTTATTTTAAGTATTTAGGATGAAGAAGATTTTTGGGGGGTTGTTTGGTTTTGGTTGTTTGGGTTTGTTGGGATATTTTGGTTGGTGTTTTTTTTGTTTGTTTTGGTTTGGTTTTTTGGCTTGTTTTGTCTTGTTTTGGATTTTTTTTTTTTTTTTTGTGTGTGTGTTTTCTTTTTTTTTATATCCCAATTAACTTAGAAGCAGCCAAATTCTTGCTGTGTAAAACTTCAGGAAAGTCTATAGTATTTCAGCAGGGATTCATGTGGCCCTTGGGTTTTTGGACTGTATCGTGTTGTAAGCTCCTAAAATAAGACTGTTTGGAAAGCTACAGGCTTCCCATCTTTTTGTCTGGAAAAGTTATAAAATGGAACAGGCAGGCTTTTCACTGAGCTGCTGAGAATGCAGTTCTGGCTATGCAATCAGGACTAAATAAGGAGCAAGATCTGCACTAAAAATAGAAACAGAGACTGATCCAACTGCAGCGTGAGTTATAATCCTCACACAGCAAAGGGCTGGTAGGTTCAGCTGAGGACACACAGTTACAGAGAATCAAATAAACTTTATCCTGCCCCTAAAAAATCACGAAACCCTAGCTGCTATAACCAGATTTGTACCATTCAGCAGATTTTTACCATTCCCATTAATCATGCCTGCAAATTATTTAACATGTTTTTTCAAATGTAGATCTTTTGCTATTATTATTTTATTAGAGAGAGGATTGTATTTGTGACATAGTAAGAGAGAAATGTGGGTTGGGTTTATGTAACTGTTTGAGGAACATGGTGGAAAATGACACAGAGAGATTTACTGCAGTTTTCCTCTTAGCTGGGTAAATATGTTCTAATCACTGCTTTGTGCCTTAAGCTAACGTGTCCACTGACGTGGACGTGTGACTCCAGCTGGGCACAGGGAGCTGATTTGGGTGTCTGGCCAGGCCTGGGCTCTTGTCACAGTCTGTGCAGTTCACAGTGTGTGCTTTGAGGGAAGTTATTCTGCTTGTTTCAAGAACAAAGTACAGAACTGCATAGTTCATTCCTCCCCTCCTCTTTGTTAGTAATGTAGTTCAGAACATATTCATCTTTTATTTGTGTATTTCCTTTCCACTAACACGTACCTCATAAGCTTAACAAACTTGCCCAGGGAGTTAAAATATATTCTTTGATACAGAATAGATTGCTATTTCTTATTTATTGTTAGGAACATTTAGTTATTAAATATTTGGATTAAATGAGCCTAGCCAGCTACAGCTATGTTCTGCTTGCTTTCTTTGCATGTTCCTGCATCTCTCCTGGCAGTGATATGGCAAGCATGAACAAATTTTCTGTTACTACAGTCTTAAAAGGCAGAGAATCTGTAACAGACTCTGGTAATTCATCACAGAATTTCAATTATTCTAAATATCATTACATATGAAAAATTTAAAATGTAGAAGATACCAAATCACTCATCTACTAACTAAATGTTTAAAAATATTTTAATTAATTTTAAGTTTTCAATTAGCTGCAGAATTTGTTACTGAAAAGATACCCTGTTTATGGTTTTGTTTTTTTTTTTGCCTGGTAATCCCAGGAGTTGCTCAGTCAAATTGGAAGACAGTGAGTGGAGGAGAAACATCTGGGTCATTTGACACATGCAAAAGCTCACATAGCAGTGGGAGTAAGTGGAAGAAGACCAAGGACAGAGATCATCAAACTTGCACAGGCCAAGAACAAAGCAAATAAAATACGTGGTGTCAGTGAGTCACAAACCAATGGCTTGGTTGCATTTTCCTTCTTCAGTTCCCTCCACATCACAGCATGAGCTACAATATTCCCTGTTTCCAGGCTCCTATCCCAGGACCCCTATCTCCTCTCTTCCGCATCCCATACTGAGTGCACAGCTTAGCAGAAGCTGTGAGCAGCTGTCTTGCAGAAAGCCAAGGTGATCAACACCATCTTGTAGCTGGGGAGGCAGCAGCCTCATTCTCCAGCTGAGTTCAGAGGCCTTTTTTTCTTGTTTTGTTGTTGTATTCTCATTATGCATGCTTATATTTGAAGAGCTGTATTTTCTGGGGGAAGAAAGGAGTGTGTGCAGTCCAGGAGGCATAGAGAAGGGATATTGGGTGATAATAGCTGTAAGTGCTTTACAGTGAAATATGTGTATCATTGTGTTTTAGTCACATTCAAAACTTACACTGATTAATTTTCTCATTTTTTGACATAAACTAAATCTTTATAAGACTACATAAGGTTATGCATTAGTTTAACAATGGGTTACACACACCTAGTTTTCTTGTACTGTTACCTATTTGAAATAAATCATTTGGTGTAGTAAGAGCAATATAAGCCTGCAGAGCAGACACAGTAATTTTAGTGACTTTATTAAAAATAAATACTGATATCAGTTTAGTGATTACACTTTAAAAAGTCACACCCAATCCAACAAAGAATTGTTTAAATTATGTATGGAAAAAGGGAGATCTTTTAATAATATATTTTAGGTAACTGAAAGTTGCACAAAGGAAATGGCATTGCTTGAACTCAGTTTCAGCCCACATAGAGGCTTACATGAATGTCATATCCATTTACAATGAGTCTGGTTCTGTGTTAGAAAACAGTGGTGGTGAACAATGCATTATAAGTGAAATGTTAAGTGATAACTCCAAAACTACATATGAACAGGTGTGAGATTCTCCCTTACTGGCCTCTTCACTATTAATTATGAAATTATTCAATGTTTTTATTACATTCAGAAGTCCTTATATAAGCAGAATGAATGACTCCAAATTAAGAATTTTTTTCTTAAAGAGGATTTGTTTGTTTTTAATCAGAGACCTTTTGAAGTACAAGGGGAGGTCACAGCTGTTCACTTCATTCACATGTAGTCTAATAAAATAAACAACATATGTATAGGTCACAAGAGTTTAGCACTCAGAACACAGGGATTTGTGTATGATTTTGGAAACTGTAAATAACAAATTATGCTTAACCTTTATCATTCTGCCCATCAACCTGATTTGTTAGTAAAGATTTGTGTTCGAATTAAGGTTTTAATATATTACAATGTTCAGAAAAATAAAAATTCCCTTACCAAATGCAAGATAGCAAGGTCCACATTTACATCCTCAGTCTTAATTCCAGTTGTCATAAGTCTTATAGATTTAAATAATTACTGCATTTGCATAATCACTTAAGACCTGGCTCTATGCTCCAGTGAAAGCAGACCTGAAACCTTTTTGAAAGCAACATTTAACCACATTTTGTACTGCAAGGATACAGGACTGACCTCAGAAATGAGCATGTTGCCCTTTCTTTAGAGCACATTGGCATCTGGGCACCTGAATGAGTTTGGTGGGTTAGTACAGGAGCATCCTCATTGTCACGAGCAGTCTGCTGGTGGTCCTTGTGCCATAATACATCTGGAGTGGACAGGGCTTGGGGAGGAGGGGCTATGGATTATATACCATGTTTACTTATGGCCCAAAGGACTTTTGGTTCAATTACAGTGTCACACAGCTGTGGTGGTCGCATTTACCCTCAGAGGGGGGCTTTCAAACAGTGAGGATTAAAATAACAAACCCCAAATGCATCACTCAGTTTGTTATTAGTCAAGAGGGAAGATTAGCTGGAAAATTCACACATACAAATTAATGTGTCCTTCCCCTTTTTTAAAAGTTTCCTTGTTGAAGGCAGCGAGCTACAGAAACCCATCAATTTA
Source organism: Peucedramus taeniatus (assembly GCA_013400575.1). Classification (NCBI taxonomy): domain Eukaryota; kingdom Metazoa; phylum Chordata; class Aves; order Passeriformes; family Fringillidae; genus Peucedramus; species Peucedramus taeniatus. The sequence continues at coordinate 32,190 of WBNO01000400.1, forward strand.
GACATGGTCACATGGATATTTGCTTTTGAACCAGGCAGTGAATTTCCCTTTGACTTCTCCAAACCACAGAACCCTTACCTCTCTTTTTATTGTTCTGTCAGTTCAGGGAAATTGTGCTTGCTGAAACACTAGAAAGTAGGTAAGTATATCAGTGCAGAGTAGGTAGTTGCTATTCTGTCATATGATAATATAAAGTAATTCCTTGTAGGAAATGGGTAACTTAGAGGGTATGGGTTAGATCTTGACACCCTACAAGTCATGACAGAAAGTTATTTTCATCTGATAGTTTTTGGATGGCCTCTTTACAGTTAAGTCAGACCCTTGAACCAATTTCCAGTGGACAAATATCTGAACCAGAAAGATCATCATGATTGTTAGCAATCTTATATGACTTTATGTCAATAGTGTGAGAATGTGACATTGCTCTCTGTGCCAGGAAGAAATTAAATTATGGTATTTGCTTAAAATCTTTTTTTGTGTTGTTCTTAGTCCACAGAGTATCTGCTTAAAGATTTCAGCAGATACTCCTCCTCCAAACACAGACAGGAAATCAAAAACAGTTGAAGGCATCTGCTCAGAATAGAGTTGCTCTGAATGGACATCTTCAAGCACAAGCCAACAAGGCAATGATTTCCATTTTCCAGGGATAGCTGTTGCCTTTTATTCTCTCCTGTCAGTCCTTCTAATTGGCAGATTACTTGGCAAAATCAAGTAAGACTCAGCAAAATTAACCTTTTTAATCAGTACTTGCCAAAACAGTCCTGCTTTCCCAATATCCTGAAAAGAGTAACTGTAGAACTAATGGATTTCCAGCCTTTGGAGCCACCAAACAAAGGAATGGTTTGGTAGCTGTACTTCAAGTTGTTCCCTCTCAGCCTGCATGCTGGATAGCTGTTAAGAGTAGGAAGTGCTGCTTTTCATTCATTCTTGCACAACTGTAAGATCTCATTGAGGCAATTCTAATTGGCAAAGAAAGTAAGATTTTCTTCCTAGACCTGTGAAGTATCTTGAGTACATTTCAGGAATTGCTACATGATGTTTTGAACCATCTTCTGGCTTTGGAGCAGTGGCCAGTCCTGAAAGGCTGAAAGAAGATGAACTCACAGCAGTCTATATCCAGTGTCTTTGCCCACCTCACTGAATTCTTGAAGGTTCTTGAAGTGTACTTCTAAGGTAAATATGCTAGTTCTCCTGCTTCACATTGGGACCTGTGTCTGGAACCATCAGCTCACAGAAGTCCCTATCCTTGACAAAAATTTTATGCCCTTAATGACTTCTGGCCATCACTTCAATGACAAGAGAGATGGAAAAACCAAGCTGATCCCTCTTCTGTGCTCTTTGCTCTGGATACAGAGCACTTAATGGAATCCTCCAGCTTCTGTCAATGATGGTTATGGAGCTCCACCTGAACTAGAGAATTCATCTTTCTGTATTCCTCTGTCAAACCACGTTATTGGAGTCAGTCATCTCTTTACACTAGGGATGTAACAAGTGCCCTGTTAACTACAAAAACTGAAGTATTTTAAGATATTCACTTGACTTTTCCTACCTAGTTATTGCAGACTGCATGTCTGTTTTAAGATTGTTATAGCAATTCCAGGTAAAGCATTAGATCATACTCTGTCAGAGCAGCATCTGTGCTGACAATTTCAGCAAGAAAATTATTTATCTTAGACATCTACAGAGCATCATCCTGAAGCTCTGCCTTCCCAATTCAACAGATGTTACATATATTAACAACTCCTGATGGGTTGCAACATAAAGTGTTGCTTCTATTGCAACCTCTCAAGAATCTGAGTCTGCCAGGGAAGGAACTAATGGTTGTTATTGAGTACACTGCGGTTAAAATACGCATATATGCTACATGTGGAAACTGCTAGGAGGAAAAGAGAGAATGAGTTACCTACCAGTAATGATGAGTGCTAGATGTGCACATATCCCACACAGCCTTCTTTCTCCTTTTGTTGTACTCCTGCACCCTTGGGATTCTTACACACAAAGGCATGCGGAGTGTTCTGTGGTCCAAATTAAAATCTCCAAGTGCCTCAAGGCATACATGTGCTGTATCAACTATGTCAGCTCTTGCAGTCCCATAAACAAATGTGCAACTCCAGCAGATATGCAAAAATACCTCTCATTGAACCCTGGTGCTTTATTTTAGCAGTCATTTAATCACAGGAATGAAAAGCTTTCCTGCAGATTCTTTGTTCAATGCAAGTAGCAATACCAGATAGCGCAAGCATGTTCAATCATACAAAGGATAAAGTAATTTTAAAATGCACACACGAAGCAACAGTAAGAGTACCCAAGCAAACAATATTTGAAATATAATGAATTACTACTTTTAAGATATTTCCCTTAACTCCAAATTTTGAAACTTATTAAAGGAATGTGGCATCAATAAATAGCTTGTTCTAAACCTTTGTCTGCACAGCAAGTGCGCAGTTCCGCTGCCATGTATAAATTTTAAGAACACAAGCAAAATTGCCAGCAAGCATCACCAGGCAAACAGTTATAAGACAACAGTAAGCCATCATCCCTAAAAGCAAAAATATGGACCAATCCATGATGAAATTAAAATTGCCAAGAGCACATCACATTTGCTCTCGAAGAACTCTGTACATTTCCAAATCACAGCCAAAAAACACAGGTAGACATCTGTCTGCAATCTGCATAGTTGCAGGATTTGTCTTCTGCCAATTCATCCTTTAAATAATGAGTATTTCTGTGCAATCCTGTTGTTGTCATTCATTATATAGATTGTCTTAAACTTTTTAGTATCTCATAAATAATTACAGTAAACTAACCTGGGGATTAGACAGTGCAAAGCCTAATAGGAAAATAAGGACTCAGGAGACTAGACAGAAAAAAAAAAAGACTAAAAATGAGAGAAGAGCAGAAGGGGAGCAAAATAATAAACTCTGAGGAAAGAGTCAATGCCAGTAAATGTAATATCCTGTTCAAGAAAAAAAGAGTGAAGCACTGATGGAAACAGGAGGGCATGTTCATCCAAATCCATTATAGGAAAGCAGGACAATTGCTCCTCTTTTGTTCTTTCCCATGTTTTAATACTGCTGTATAAAGTCATACATTGTAGCTGTTGGGTATACCTGGAATTTAAAAGCAAGCATATGCCTCAAGAAGAATCATGAACCACAGAGATAGGAAATAATGGTGTTGGTCATTCCTAGAGAATTCAAGGGCCCTCTGAAAGCCAGGGATCAGATTCAGACTTGATTCCTTCAATTTGGTTAAATAGGCCTCAACTCTTTTCAAGAGGTTTGTTTTCTTGTCAGTCAAACTCCAGTCTTACCTTTTCCCTTTTGTCTTAGTGGAAAATCAGCGTGTACATATGAATGCAGAATTATTTTCTTTTCCATAAAGATCGAACCCAAATGTTATTTTACCTTTGCCAGCTTTGTGTAGGGTGATGTACCATCTTGCATATTTATTTTCCTGGAGTGATGCCCAGAAGTATGCTATGTTTTTTCTTGCTCATGTCTCACTAGCTTTATTTATGAGTTGAGTACACCAGGTTTTCAGTCCCTGGGGATAGGCCTGCAAAGGAAATCAGTGGACAGTATTTAATACATACAAGTATGAGACCAGTAAAAAGGCAGCTGCTGAATGGCACTCCAAATTGATACACAGTTTCAGACTAGATCATGGATAAGTTAGCATCCATGATTTAAAGCACAAACACTTTTACCTGTTTTGTCATGTAGGAGGAAGGCTCCTTTATCAAGTAGAAATGACTTAATGTGCAAATTTTTGCTTGGTTTACAGATTTAAAATTCCATTGTTCTCTGATGACTGAGTCTAATAGCAGTATTGTTATTGTTATTGATTCTTACTGATTGCATAGAACCATGTTTTGAAGATACCTTTTTTCTTGCTATTAGATACATGAATTCCCTTTGGCTGTAAAATAAATCAAGATAAGGCCCTCTTTCTCACATGGCATTACAACTGATGAGATCTGAGAGGTGTATTATCCCTTCAATTATGGCTTGCAATCCTATTAATTGAATAATAGCATGGCCTGGGGAAACTTAATGGCTAGTAAGGGTACATAGGAAAGCTCACATAAAGTTTGATGTACATTTTAAACTGCTGTTGTGTTTACAGATTGGCTGCTTGAAAAAAACACAAACGATTTTGACCATCCTCTAGGACTTCTTTGACATGCCATAATTGCTGGACCATTCTTACAAAGAAAACTTATGGATAAGCATTCTGATGGTCAAGCCAAGGAGCGGGGCATCTTTCCCTCCCCCCAGAGCTGTAATTCATCTGACAAGTCCACTTGATATTCCTGCCTGTGTTCTTCATCTGGCAAATGTTTCCTCCCTAGATCTCTTCGTAACACCTGCACTAGGTGAGGTGAGGCTGTCGACTCATGTAGCATGTTAACACTTTGGTCTTGTACTCAAGGATGCTCCTAGACTTGCCTCTGGGCCAGCTCTAGTGTCAGTGCAAACTGCCAGCACGGGATCTCACTTGCAAGGCTGCCTGTGTGTGCACATCTGAGGGTTTGGTAGCTGGTATTTAGTGAGGTGGTTTAGCAGGCTGCTCAGTCAACAGCAGACAAGGGATGTGGCACTGCTCCTGGGCACGGGAAGCAGTTGGATTGGGGAGCACAGTTCAATGCCAGCCATAACCAAGATCATTCTCCCAAGTGCCATGCCAGAGCAGGCTTTCCAGTGATGGTGCACAAGTGATGGTGATGCCAACTTCTGTGCCAGGCTGGGCACTCTTGCCTTGTGGCAGGCAGGAGGGAAATGCAAGGGCTGTACATCTGATGGAGGAATTAGCACTGCCAGTTTGGTTCCACTCTGTGGCATTGGCAGCTATCAGACCTGCTGGTGACAGGCAGGTCAGAGCTGCTGAGGTGACCTGCCATTTACCACCCGTTACCCTCTTGTTTCTACTGACACCTAAACTGCCAAAGCAATTCCCTTTAAGGCAATTCACCCAGTGACCCTAAAGAGCTGATTACTCAATGGGATGATATGGAGCAAGGTAGCCTGAGGGCAGGCATTACTGTGGGCTGGCTTTGCAGCTTCTGCCATCTCAGCTACTGCTCTGTAAAGTCTGGGATCTGGACTGAGGGAAAACCAGTCAGTAACTAGCTTAAAGGAAGGGGATGCCCTCATTGACCCTTAACTGAATTAAGGGTCCCAAGTAATACCAATTACCTCACTTAAGAGTCTAGCACTTGTCTATCTGTGTGCTTCCTGACATCTTTACCAATCCCAGCCGAAACAGTTGCCTGCTCTAGCTGACACTTGAGCCAAGGATATAGCGCTGGCCTTGAAGAAGCAGTGCTGTAATTTATGCTGGCTAACAGGACAGGAATCAGTGCATACATCCCATGCTTCATGCCAGAGCCAGGATGCCTTTTGAAGTGATGCTGTAGTTTGTTAGGCACAGACAACTTGGGAGAGTAAAGAAGAGAGGCTGTGCTGCTGAGAAGGAGAAGCAACAAATCGGCGAGCTGGGGGTGAGGAGAGAGCAGAGCAGATGCTGATGCATTACCTTGGTTCATTGGTACTGTCTGGGCCAAAACTGCAAGGGATGCTCTCAACTATGGCCTGCTGTTTTTAAACAAACCAAATTAGCACATGTTACTTGTGAGTTTATGTTAAGGGGTTTTTTAGTTCTTTGGGTCTTGTTTTTCCTATAGAATCATAGAGGGGTTGGGGTTGGTAGCAGCCTTAAAATCATCTAGTTCTAACCATTACCATGTTTGTATTATTTTGTTTTCTTTAATAAGAAAAATCATTCAGAAGCACCACTAGACTTTCTTGCAAGTAGTGACATTTAGTAGTAATCTGCCTGGTGACTTGTAGGAGAAAAATTGCTCTAGTTTGAGCTGGACTGAGTAGCAAGGATACTTTAATCTGGGGCAGCAAAGAGAAAATTGTATAACACTGTTGTGTTGTCCTGAGTGGGAGAAGCCAGTGAATTGCATGATCTTTCCATCTTTGTAATCAGTTTGTTATGCAGAGAGCAATGCCATGGGATTCTGCATTTTATCTGCTGGGTTTTCCCTGGCAGCATCTGAAGAAGTTCATTATAAGTGTTTATCACATGATGCACTTAATCAAACCACTGATACTCGGAGAATAAGTCATTCTAATAAGACCCTTCAGAGCTGCTTCATAAGCTACTTACTGATGTACTCTTCCTTGGTGAGTGTACAATGAGTTTCCTTGTATCCCAGTCCCTGATACAGGAAGTTCATTATCCCCAGTCCGAATTCAGACGCAAAGAAAGGAAGCAGGGCTTACAAAGAAGTGACAGATAATTTGCAAAGGATTTTAGTTAGCCACTCAAATCCCAGATAGAGTCAGACTGTAAGCTCTTCGTTAGAACAGCCTTCTGGTATTCAGCATTAGGCACAAGGCAGCTATATCTACATAGCTGCTTCTAATGTTGTAAAATGCAGGCCCCACACAAAAAGTTAGGAAAAATTATTCTTTTGATTAGAGGTTCCCTAATGGAAGTGTGTGAGAGAACAGAGAAATCAGAACTGAAAGTATGCTTTTACATCTTGCACATACAGCATGATAGTCAGAGCTGATAGCTGGGCTGATGCAAAATGCCTCCAAAGCCTTTGCTAAATCCCTGTGTGCACCAAGGGGTTGAGGCACTGGGACTTGTCTGACAGGCTTGGAGGTCGCAGACATGCTCTTTGCAACCTCTGCTTGTACCCCATATGTCTGGTAGGATAAATGCCTTTCCCTGTGATGTACCTAAGAAATGTCCTGGTTGTAGTGAGCAGGTAGGCCAAGGACTCCTCTGCCTCCTTGAAGAGCTCATTTTACTGAGCTCTGCCACAAGCAATGTGACACCAGATTTCCTGGCACTCACTGAATTTTCTCACCAATGCTGTTTCACAGACATTGTCTCATCATTGTCTTCTTGCTCTCTGCAAAAGTCCAGTTTGGGTGTCACCACAGATGCAGGCTTAGACCATACTTAATATAGAAATGCCCTGGATAGTTTTGCCCAAGCACCACCCTCTCTCCATACAATAGCACTGCTGAACTACACCTCTTATTTCACATCATGTGAAGGCAGTACAGGGTCACACCACATCCAGGGTTGATTTTGTGTAGGGATACACAGGCTGAGCCGGATGTGGGTCTCTGGATGAACATTTTTTTGTACTGAAAAAAAAATTGCTGTTGGAGCCTGGAACATCAGTCTGTTTTAGACAAGCTACTCTGTAAGACATCAAAACCAGGGAAGTGTGCACAACTGAGAAATATGGGCACAGAAAAACGATAACCTGGTTTGATGAGGTTGGTGCTTTTTCTCTAGTATAGGTCCAGTAATGTAAGTCACAAAATTCACACCATTGTCTGGGCACTGCTTTGAGGGAGTGGTGAAACCTGTCTCTCTCCAATGCCAAGTACATCCAGCCCAGAGCTTAAATTTCAACCTGTTAATTACTCCTGGGAATAATTAACTCCAGTCTGGAGTAAGCAAGGAGTCTTGACTGCCTCAATCAATCTTAGGGCCTGAGATGTGCAGTTTTCATTCCTTGTGTTTTGCATGTGTACCTGAGTACCTGTCTGTCTTGCCTTGATGCAGCTGTCTCTTGACTGCTGATATACCAACATACCAAATTGTCATCAGTATGACTGTGTCCTCAGGAGGGACTGTGCTGCTTTAATAGGTTGGTTTCCAACTACTAAGTTAAAATGGGACACAAAATCCTGGAGGAAAATACAGTTTTTCTCTCTTTTTCCTCTCCTTTTTAAAAATAGTAAAGTCTAAGTTATTTTACCTCTTTAAAAAAAAAAAAAAAAAAAAAAAAGAGACCAAAAGAGATGAGTCAATGCTAGCTGATTAATTTTGCTACTGCATTCAATTTTATTACAGTGTAGTTCCCTTCCTCTTTCTCACTTCTTTATTGTACTCTGTCTGTCTTCTCAGGTGCTATTGTGCCTATTTTAAGAGCTCCCCTTCATCTCTCTTTTGGGATAGTCTTACTGCTGGCTTTCTGCTGTTTCAGCTTCTACACAGCTGGTGCTTCAAGGAAAAAACTGTCTCTTGTAAGGCTGTGAAGAGAATGGACCCATAAAAATCAATAAGTTTTGTACGTACGTGGTTCTTTAATCAGTAAGTCTTCAACAACCTTACCTAAATAGCCACTTTACTATTGTCTCAGCTTCTTAGCTAAGGAGGCTGCAGAAGAGCGAGTGGGTAACTTTCTGCTGTCTGCAGCAGTGCAGTAATAAAATGAAGAATAAAATCTCTGTTTTCCAAATGATTCTCTGCCCTGTATGTGGGAAAAGCCAGTACTGAGCATCTGGAACCATTGCACTGTAGGGATATTTTTAGTCTGCTGTAAAGAGGGGTGGTCAGTTGTCCTCTGTATGCTGTTGGTTCAGCATTTGGGAATGACTAGTGCCTTATCAGTGCTGAAGATGGATTCCAGTGTCTCTGTACAGTCTATTTGGGGGGAAGTTCTGGGAGGAAGACTGTGGTGGGAGCATCTGGCTGTGTGCTTTTGCACATGTGAGATGCACACAATGCCCACTGAGAACTGATACCAGATACTAACTGGACTGGGTTTGGTCAGTACCAAGCTGGGTTCAATTCCCTCTCCCAGCCTAGGGATGAAAGATTCTTTAATGCACTCACTGCTTCTGGGATGTTTAACTCAATCCCCAGTAGTGTTATCTGTTTAGAAGTCTTTCTCACTGAATTTCTTCCTTTGAAGACTGCAGGGTTTTTAACAGTGGACTGCAGCACCTGCTGCTTGCTGGAAATCCCAAGGCTGGCACAGGAGCATTGCAGTGCTGAACGTGGCAGTCACAATGCATCACATTTACCAGATTTTCACTGGGCGTAGCTGATGAAAAACAGAACAGACATGCTGTAAGGACTGTCAGCCCAAGTAAAGGAAGGTAACTTTGAAGAAGGCCTCCAAGATAGTATTTCCAGAATATACTTCCTTAGAAAAAAAGTGGAAAATCCAAAAAATGACATTCAGACAGAATGTGCTCACTGCAGGTGGTGCTAGTCATGATTTTTTAAAAATCAATTTTCGTTATTAACTATTTTAGTAGTTTTTTCAGGGGTGGGGTGTTTTTCCAGTGTCTGCCATTACAGTACCTTCTCTGCACCCCAGAAAATCCACAGTTTTTAGGTTCTCTGGAGCTTTCCCACAGTGTGCATTTTCCCATTCTTAGAAGAGTGGTACAAGTCAGACAGAGAGGGCTTCATCTGCCCAACCATCAAAGTAGGTCCTGGAAGTTTCCTACTCCTTGGCAGGTCCCCCTTCCACAACAGCCAGTCCTGGGAGGATTTACATCCACTGGGTTCATCCAAGTTTCACCTGAGATTCCCTGGATCTATCCATTAGCCCCAAGGATCTGGTGTCTGCAAAGGTTGCTGTGAAACTCTCCTTACCTCAGGGTTAGGTGGGCAAGCAGGCGCTTGCCCCTCACCCTCTGGAAACTGGAGAAGTCCCTGATGCTTTTCAATACAGAACAAATGTTTTTTAAAACACTGCCTTTGCTTTTGGTGACATTTCTTGCAGTTTGCATGGATCTGAGCAGTGGCATGCAGTGCTCAGAGCCACGATGCAGGGAGTATGTGTGTTTGTATTTGTTTGGTCCCATCTACATCAGCGAGCCCTTGAAATGTAGCCCAGCTGGCAGATCTGGTCAGGCTGGGCAACTTAGCTGTAGATGGTTTTTTGTCTGTTTACAAGTGATCTTGGCCACAGACAGGGACACACAGCTGGTGGTCTGTGCACTGTTCCATGATCAGGCTGAGGCTGGGCTCTGAGCCGATGAAGGCTGGAATGGGGCTAAGCAATTCCATCTTATTCTTGGCCTAATTTGGAGGTGGATTGGACAGGCTGCTACTCCGCTGCCTTCTTCTGTGGTCTGGCATCTCAGGGCCTGATTTGGCTCTGCCTGTGTGGGCAGCAGCATCCAGCATCCCTCTGCCATGGCAGTGGAGCCTCTGCTTGTTCAGATGTCCTCCTGCAGCCCAGAGAACACCTCTTGTTGTGAGCAATAACTTGTAATACAAATACCACATAAATACAGGCATTTCTCTTCCTGCACTGGTTGTAATATGCAGGTGGGAGAGGTGTGTCTGATGTCTCAGAGAGGGTTTTGGAAGTGGCTTTTGTGAGATGTTCATGTGTGGTTCATGCTGGCTGAGGGGACAGTGTGAGCATCCATTGCTCAAGGAGAAATGACACACTGGAGCTGTCTAATGATACCAGTGTGCTGTGTACCAGCCTGGCACTTCTGCAGAAGAGCCATGTTGGGGGTCCTGGGGAGAAGAAGCAGTGCCAGCCCATCAGTGCTGCAAACTGGGTGCTGTGGCAGTGCTTCCCTGCAGCAATATCATGATAAAGGATGGTGGAGGAGGAGGCTGATGAAAGCTGTGACCTTCCAGGCAGGATCTGTTTCCCAAACACAGGTAAAACATTAGCAGACTGCTACAGATGTGGGCATACCTGTTAAATTAAAGCCAAAGTGTAACAGGAGAGATGTTTGCTTTGGAAGATAACGTGTACCTGTTCTGCACACTGAAGGTGAGGGAACCCTCTGAGACATGTTTTACTTCATTACCACAGTAGACCTCTTGCACTGCAAGGCCATAGAGCTCCCAATTCTTCCCTCCCACATCCCCTTCCCTTTTAAGACAAGGGGTCTCTGTCAGCTTTACCAGCACTTCCACCTGACAACCCAGAACATCCTAAATGGTGGGAATTGCTCCTTTTCTTACCTCATTGTGGAGCTTCCTGACCACACTGCCTAAGTTTGCTGCCCAGAGTGATGCTGTTATTGAGGTGCCCATGTCTCTGCTACTTGCAGCCTGCTCAGTGGCTGGAGATGAGGGGAAAGCTCTCAGCAAGGCACCCTTTAGTGGAGCTGTTTTAATGAGCCAGTTTCATTATCTACCTTGCTGGTGGTCCCAGAGGGGCTGTAGGGAAGTCTGCTGCTTTATTTTCTTAAATGGCATCAAATGATGGCAGTTAAGACCCTACCGGGAACAAATGAGCTCTTAGGGCAGCATTTCTTGTCCTGTGTACAAGGCTTTATTAAATTAAATTAATTATTCAAATCACCCTACACATCCCTCTCTGGAGAGGCTGATCTAACTTAACTGTGGGATAAAATTTTGCAACCCTATTTTTGTCACACAGGTGACTTGCATAAAAAAAATCTTTACACGCACTAATGTCATCTGAGTTTTGGCAAGCCTTCAAAGCAGGCTGTCTCTAAATCCTCTATTTCTGTCTTAATGCTGCACTCATCCCAGTGTAAAGTATGTAACTCTCTTGCTTTGCTCACTTTCCATGTTAGGGACAATGGATTTCCTCTCCCACACACCCCTTGCAAATGTACAGGTGCTGTGAGACAAACCCCTGGTGCTGTTGCCATCCAAGTGATGCCTTTTGCCTCTGTGGGTACCTGCAGCTTGGCCGCTCCAGCTGGGCAGCAGCTGGATGCAGGATGGAGTCTTGCATACTTTCAGCTACTTCTCTGTTATTTGCACCTAATAACTGACTCAAGAGTTCATCTACAAATATATATTTAGGGCTGCTCTTGGTAATTTTTCCCTCTCTCAGCCACGAAGCTCTTGTTTTCTGCAATTTCCTTTTTGTATTTTCCCTTAACCCTAATCCATTTTAACATTAATGCATTGGTTTTGAAACAGCTGGTGTATTCTCAGCCTCTTCTTCTTCCTTACCTGCTGATTATTTCTTTTTTTTTCTTTCCTCACTGTTCTCTATACTTCTGCTGTTTGCAAAAACTGGCTTTTCTCCTGCCTCTCCCTCTTCACAGCTCCCACCATCTGTCTCTCTACAAATACAAAGCTTTAGGGGAAATGATTCACTAGGCTGCTAGCTCATTACTCACACTCTCCCCATCATGGTTTCTGTCCTTGTAGGATGCTCTAACTAATGTAAAGATCAATGAATCCTGGGAATTGTTATTCGATTAAAAAAAAAAAAGACCCCGGCAGTTAAATAGATTGGGCTCTTTGTACTTACCAAACAGCAAAGCTTAGTTTTTCTTCCTCACTCTGCTAGTACTGTTTTGCAGAAAAGGATCGTTCAAACAGAAGAATAGAAATAATCACCGGACCATTTAATGCAACCTTGTGCATCACATGATGCAGGAATTACTTAATGAAATTCCCTGGCCCAAACCAAGCAAATCTGTGGTAAATCTAGAGCACATATTTTCAGATGATGGCCAAAATGATGAAAGGAATTAACTACCCAGCCTCACTAATCATTTTGAATGCTCAACTGCACTCCCTAATACGCTGCTTTGCAAGCAGCAAAACTCACACAGCCTCATTCCCTGCATGCTTCTCTCCTCCAGACTTGTGCAGGCTGTGTACCCTAGAAGGCCTCCCAGCCCCCTGCCAGGGCTAGGGTGGCTAGTTTCCACCTCTGGGAAGAGACCAGAACCTCTCCCTCCTCAGCATGTGGTTTGGGGCTCACTCTTTGCTTGGGTCTTTCCATGAAACTCACATGCACTTAGTATCTTTGAGCTCTCCCTATTAAATGTGGCAGAAATTGGCTAAGAGGCTCAGAAGCCAATTGAGACAGACTATTTCACAGTGTTAAAACACTTCAGATACCTTAAAATAACAGAGGCAGCCATACTGAGTTGGCAGAAAATGCCACAGCATTTCAGGAGACTCGCTCAACCTAGAGGCTGAGCTTGATTCTGTAGTGCACTCTAGGTGACCCCAAATGTCGACCCACATCCCACTCCTTTTGTGTTTACTTTGTTACCATTTAAGACAGATTTCTGTCATGATTTTAGGCCATCACCACATACTAGAAAGTTATTTTCTTAATTGAAAATTTATCACATGAAAAACAGACCTCCCTTCCCCACATATAAGTAGGGGCCAAGAAGTACCACTGCCTAACACAGTTTTACTGTGTCTTCTCAGGAAGCTGCTGGCATGTCAGGCATTAGCCTGTTTCAGCTGTTGAGCTTCCCTTTTGAAACTGGAGTTGCAAGAAGCACAGAAAATACCACAATAAAAATCATAGGAGTTGACAACACTGAATACACCCTTTTCTTAAATGGCTACAATTATTTTTGCAAGAGTCTGCTAAAGGAAAATCTGAGTTTTAATTTTTTTTCTCCATGAGCACCACAAAGCATGTGCTGCATCAACACCATGCTGGCACCACCTCCATGGAAAGCTAATTAAATAATTTGGATACTGTACGAGCAGTATCAACTTCTGGGCTAATTTTCTTTTCAGGCTACCAAACACATGTACTTTTTTTATAAAGCTGTGTTTGGGTCATTCTGTGACAAATATTAAAGCTGAGGAGGATCTTGGTATGACTGCTCTAAAGAATAAGGGCTGCAGAGTTTTAAGCAAACAGGGTCCACTGTTACCTCAGTAAGGTAAAGGCTGTTAAAAACCAAAAAAACCTCACTAAAGTTGTGCTTAAGTGGTCTGTTAAAATATGTTCAAATTTTAGCAGACGTGATGTTGTTGAGCCATCCTGGTGGCCAGCACCCTGTGGCTCTCCCATCTTTGATTATTTTATTGTTCCATACTGCATACTGCAAGTTGTAGGAGTCAATGTTCTTTCTCTTAACAATTGCTGGCTTTCCAAATGCCAATTGTCCTTTGACATGCCCTGTTTTAAATAAGGGCTGAAGAGCAATAGTGGGGCTAAAGGCCTGCCATAAAAAAATACTGCAGTGTTCCATGGCACTGACAGCACACATGTAGTCATGCATTCAGCTCTCCTTTTGGGGACTATTGCTGCAACACACTTGGAGATGTGAGGAACCAAGCTGTAAGGAAAAGGAACTACAGAGATTTCAGATCTCAAAGTCCTCTAATTGAAGACGAGTCTCTTTATGCAAGACAAATCTGACTTACCCAACCCATTTCTCCACTGTCCCCAGCAATAATAGAAGTGGACATGGTATATAAGATTGCCTTAAAAAAGGCAAATATATTTAATAGTGTATATACAAATTGATGGTTCAATAATGCTATACAAAGCAGGAATATCTTTAAAGAAACCCTGAGCAAAAAGGAGGATGTAATTTTTATTTTACACTTATTGCAACATTATTTCTGGTATTTGTTTGCTATAATGACTAATAAAAGGAATATGTTAAAACCAGATGTTAAAATAAAAGTGGGGGTTTTTTTTCCATTTGTAGCTTATTTAAAAATCTAGAGAAGAGAGTTCTGCCCCATCAGCTTTGGAAATAGATGTTTAACATGGTAGAGAACAAGCTGAGCCTGAGTAACCCAAGACAACCAATTCCTTTAGCAGAAAGTGTGTCTTCTGTCATCAAAAAGAGCCATCTGGAGGAGTGTTGGCTCCCTGCCAGGAACAACCCTTTAACAACCACTCCTCATGTGCTTTAAGTTATAATGTTCATAGCGGCACAACCTGGAGTGTTGGTAAAGGTCCGATTGGAGGAGCAACGTATTCCTCCTCCCGCAGTAACCGCAAAAGGATGTTCTTCTTATTCTTTGGCCAGTTATAAATGTGAGTGTTCTGCAGCCAGGTAGGCACGTGTTCCTGAAAAAAAAAACAAGGAAAAGAAAGGCTAAATCTCATAAATCCTTCTGAATCTCTACCAGAATCTTTCAGATTCCATCACACCCTGCCAAGGAAGATTTAATTCTGTCTGTTCAAGGCACTTCCTGTAACAACAAGAAATGTTAATTTGGCTTCAGAATTGTATTTGGGTTCCTAAATAAATGAACTTTGTGTGATCTCACAGCTTGCCTGTCTCTCTTCTGCCATCACGTTGGCTAATTTCACCATGTTTCAAAGGAAGTCTGATGTCAATGACAGGCATCGAAAAGCTTGTGAGAATAAACAGAGGAGAGAGGAGAGAGGAGAGAGGAGAGGAGAGGAGAGGAGAGGAGAGATTTCAGTGCCCTTAGCAGGGAAAGGCTGCCACCTTAATGCTAAAGGATCCATACAGCACATTCAGCATTGGGATGTGGTTCAATAGGGAAAGACTGGGAACCCACAGGAACATTTCACATGCTGGTAGCCCTCTCCCCCTCCCCTTGCACCTTTCTTTGCCAAGCATTGTGTGCTCTGACCAATTGAGCAGAAGGCTGAGGCCGATGCTGAGCTTGAGGAGAGACTAATGCATCTCCAGATTAGCAGGGTCAAACCTCCACCAATCCCTGCATCCTGGAAAAGGTGCAGTCCTTCATAGGGGTTGTCTAATGTCCATTAACATAATGAAGCTGGGACCACCATGGCACTGGAGAGTGACAGCCCACTGATGGAGACAAGTCTGCTCATACCTCATGTTCCCATGTTCCCACAGCTTTGGGAAGTTTCCATATGGACAGCCTGGATATGTAGGGGTGAAGGGCTATTATAGTACCACTAATTAACAGGGGGACAGATCCTTGACCAAAACCAGTTAATGGTCACCATGAGATAGAGATTTGTTTTGGAAATGGAGACACCAGAACCTAGCCTAGACAGCAGTAAGCAACATGAGGAGCCAGGACATCCAGCACTTAGTCCCTGGACCTCTTATTTAGCAGTGTTTTCCCAAGACAGACCCTGTTAGGAGCAGCACAGTTCCTATCAAGCTAGTGGAGCTAGCTCCAAGAGGACAGAGCAAAAAGTTGCTGGCGTGCACATCTCTGGCACCTCACCAGGGGATGCCCTGGTATGGGCTGCACATGTCCTGCTGCTAGCAAACAGCCTAGCTGCAGTCCAAACCTTTCATTCCCATGATCATGCTTCTCAAATTGGCTGTCTTTTCCTTGGCCTGTACAGCTGTAGGAACAAGGCTGCATTGCTTTCCCTGCTCAGGGAGCAGTTTGTATTAATTGATGCAACCACTCTGTAAGAGCTACAGGATTTATGTATAGGAAGAAGGAGGTAAGTCACACAGGCACCTACAGATCCTTTAGTATGAACTCACCTAGGCTTCTGAACAAGCAGCTTTGGGACTGGCAGAGGTATCTATCAAGCCTGACCTTCCTCTTTCTCCAGTGGCTGAGAAAGGATGGGCTTTGGTCAGTGGTCTCCCTAAAGTGGAGGTTCTTCTTCCAAATGAACATCTCACTGCACAGGGGTAAGATCCCACAGCATTCCCTTTGGTAGGAGCAAAAAAAAGGCTTCTTGCCTCCACCTGCTAGTCTTTTTATTTTGGCATAGGAATAGATTTTAATCTTTGGGAATTTTATTCCAGTGACAAAGCTCTTTGGGAATTGGCCAAGAGACTCAAATGTTACTGGGAGAAAGAAAGATGACTGTGTTTGCATACACATGCATACCATTGTTACAGGGAACTTGTTTCTTTACTAAATCTTGTTAAGCACTATAGAAGGAAATGCAATTAAATATGGCAGGGGTTTCACCAAATGAGCCCTTTCTCTGCCTTTGATAAGAAACTACATTTTTTGGACAAAGGAAATACAGTAGATATAGTCAGTCTAGACTGCAGAAATGCATTTGATAGAGGTCCACATGGGTAAATCATTAATTAAGATGGAAATTAGTGTGAGAAATGTGTAGTAGGTAAGAAATCAGCAAGTGGGGATATGATGAGAGAGGCACTATACATCCAGAGACAAGCTCTGTGCCTTGCTTCCAAAACTGCTCATGCAGTTTCGTTTAATACCCTCCATAATGAAGTCAGTGCAAAAAGCACCTGGACATGAATCAGCTCTGGCAATAGATTTACTTTGAGGGAGGTGTACAGGGGTAAATGGTAGCTATAGCTGCTATTTTTATCCAGAGTGAGAAAGGGGCTTTTCCTTGCCACGCAACAGCATCTGTCATTGCAGGTGGGAGTAATGGGACTGTCCTTCACATTTTAAACATTGGCTGTATATCTGTGAGCTGAGAGGAAATTCTCTTTATGCCATAGGCAGAGTATTTGATAACTCTGCAGTTCAAACTGGTAGGAAGAGGGCAGAGTGTTATTAGTGCAGAGGACAGGACTGTTCAGGGCTGTGACAGCAGAGCATGGTTTGACATCTCCTGCCTTCCCTGACACCAGCCCAGTTCATCCCACCCCTTGGCTGCTTCCAGAGGAAGCCTCTAGCATGGGGCAATCTTGACTTAACGCTTTGGTCATCAGATGGCCAGATGAGGAGGACACATTTCTGTGGATTGTTGGGATGCAAACCTTGAACCAGCAAGAACCATGTTTCCTTTACTGGTGTACAACTGGGAGCTGGAAATGCCGGTTCCACCTTAACTGTGTGTTGTGCATTCCTTGCCTCATTATTCAGTTTCCTAATGAGCGCTCCTTGGATCACACAGATCTCTTCCTGTTGGAGGTCGACTAATTTTCACATACCAGCAGTGCTTTATGATGTGCTGTGTATGAGATTAACTAATTTAATAGACCCATCCCCAGATGAAACCTCCAGATCTTCATTTTCTGCTTTTTTCCACTGCCAGCTATGCTAATACTTGAACATATAAAGGACAGTATAAAAAAGACAAAATTGAAGTAATTTGCCTGCCAATATCATTCAATTGTACATATACTTGGCAGTTTTTCAGGTACCTCACTTCCTCTGACTGCCTCCAGACTTCATTACTGCAACTTGTTCAGGCTCTGGTGCTCTCCTTCCACCCATGATGTCCTCAGTTACATTAAGTAGCTAGATGAAGGTAGGGGCTGTACCAAAGGATTATGTGGAGAAAGAGACTAAAGCTTAACAGCAGTAGAAAATGCTTATCTGCATAATTTAATGAGAAAGGCACCTCTCAAAAAACTGAAAGGTTATGTGGCCTACAGAGGATGGGCAGGAAGGATTCCTGGAGCCTGAAGCCTTGATAGAGGCAGTTGGATAAACCAACACTGGAAATTCCTTACGGACCACTGTCTGAGAGAACTGTTGCTATACAATAAATAGTTTTCTGATAAATAAAGTTGAGCCCAAATTAATATAACTTACTGTTCTGTCTCAGAGTCCCAAGACAGCTATAGTGTGTCCTGGGACACTTTTCTCTGCAACCCTTAAGGTGCCACATGGCTCTAGACTGTGTGGTCTGTTCACATTGTGGGCACTCAAGTAGCCCCACGGTTAGGAGCCCTTTTCCCCCATCAAAGACTGACTGAAAAAATGCTGACTGCTTCCCTGCCTTTGGCCTGCCCAGTTCCCAGCATTGCTGTCTTCCAGGTACTTAGTTAAGGTAAGTAGCAGACTGAGATCATTCAGGAAGGGATCTGAATTACATGAAATTCCAGAGGTACTGTTCAACCCACAGGACTTCATATATTTTACAAACCCAGGGACATATTTTCAGATTTCCAATCTTAAATCAATGCTTAAGTAAAGAACTTCATTACACTAAAATCCACAAGTGCAGTGGGACTGCACGGCCCTATAACCATTGATAACATTGTTTAAATTTTGACTCATGTTCCAAAATTTGGGCACTGAAAGACATATAAAGAATTTTCCCATACTTTTCTAAAATGCAGCTGTACCTAGGGGCAACATGATAGCTACCCAACAGTGCACAAAGCATTTAGTTATGCAAAGTGAACATGAAAACAATGCAGGAGATTGAGGAAGCTATAACTGAAGCCTTTTAATATTTTTGTTTTTGTAAAAATCCAAGAGATTCTCTCAGTGAGGTAGAAGAGACAGGAATCTGTTGCATTACTTACTTCTTATTCTTAAATGAATTTTCAAAACAAGTAAGGAGGGCAGATGAAACTGCAGGTCCTAAAAAAATCTTAGTTTGCCTTTGATGGGCCCATCAAAGTTCAAGAAGCAGCCTAGTTTTTTAGTATTTATTATACTCTTTATTTTTGTATTCTCAACACACCCTCTTCCAGACCCTCTCTTCACATCAGTCATAAATCCTACCCATCTCACTCATCAGCATTGCATTTGGACAAAATTATAAAAGGGTTAATACAAAAAGCATGTTTCCTGGATAGACTGCCCCTCTCCATTTAAATTCTTTCAGTGCTCAAGGCAATGTCAGTTTTAGTTGTACATTCATCATCAGAAATACATTTATACGCTGATTTATATTGTGGATTAAATGTTTTTTATTTGCATGTACATAAACCTATGAACTTTGGAATACATAAACCCATAAGCTTTGGAATATTACTTGTAGGCTATTAAGACCAAGAAATTGAATGTTTGGGTTTTAAGATTCCATCTGCTGCACTGTGATCACAATAATATGCACTTAATCATGCGGTAAGTATATAAGCATGCATGTATGTTACCTTTTTGGCATTTGGGAAAAGCACAGGGATGAATCTGAAGTTCATACTTCCTTGCTGTATGAACTCGATCTGCATCTAGAATAGAACAAAAAGCCAGTTTTATTGTAGTGACATGACAATTTTTCTCTGCATGCATCCGAACCCTATGTATAAAAACATTCCTTGCTTACTTATACTGCTCTTCTGTTAAATGAGTTGATCTATTGCTGGTGGACTCGGTGTTGTTTGGTTTGGCCACTTAATCTAATTCTTCATTGCTACAGAAAGGATACAGGAAAGATCCGTCAACATTTCTTGAACATCTAGTTTCATGGTGTGAAATAATTGTGGGTTTAGCTGCAGGTGCATTCCACGAAATCCATCTCTAACTGATGAAGCCTGACTTGACTAACACCCCTGTCTGGCCTACAAATGGGTGAAAGATTTCAGCCAGAGGCCAAGCCTAGGCCTCAAGGCCTAGCCTTGAGTCAAGGCCTAGCCTGTTCCCCATGGCCCTGGACACAGGCATCCCAGGGGTGGTACGGACAGCAAAGTACTGCTGACTGCTCATCTGCTGGTGGCAGCTTCTGAGAAACCTGACTGCAGATTCCAGCTAGGGGATCAGATGGGTTACAGGCTGAGAAAGGCAGCTAACTGCAAACCAAGGGAGAAAGGATCAGCTTCATGGCTCTATGGGCTCTTCTGGGCTGAATGTGCATCCTGTGACAGGCTGTGGAGATGGGTGTCTGGTCTTCTGGCACCGTGCACTCCAGGAGTGCAGGAGCCCCACACTGCATCTCTGGCCTTTGCTTTGCAATTCCATCCTTCAGTCAGCTCTACTGCTGCCTAAGAAAAGACCTCAGCTCCAGGATGGCTGAAGCAACAAGGACTGGTTTAGAGGTAGGAAGGTTGGGCACTGTTAGGTAAGATTCTGCTCAGGGCTATACAAGAGCTCAAGAAGGTGAAGGAAGGGAAAAACACTGAACAATAATGAATATGAAGAAATAAGATGAGCATGTTTAATAGGATTTTTCTTCCTTGAACCTCTTAGCAGATGTTAATGAGCATACGGAGCTGATGAGAGGAAGGATTAATGAATTCCAAAGAGGGGTGTTTAACTATGGGGATTAGGGAAAACAAAGCAAAGAACCTGCCATTTGGAGACAGATTTGTCTTTTGAGAAGAAGAGACAGTCTTTGTAAAACAGCAAATGCATGTCCTTGCTTACCATCCTGTGGATGTATTTAGTATGTAAGCCGTGTTCATCCCTGTCCAGCTGGGATTCAGCCCCTTCCACATCCTGTTTGTATTTTGGACTGATTGCTATGATTATCATCACCGTCTTCTGTTAGGGAGAAAAGCACTTTCATGAAATTGAGAAACGCAGCGTGTTTGGTAGAAGCAGATCGGAAATCTGCCAGTTTGTGTTTTAAGTGATCTTTGTGTTCCTGGCAAACACAAGAGGATCTCATTCATTCTGGCAGGAAATACAGGAGAACTCATACACTCGTTCTCCTCGTTATTTCTCAGCATCTCAATATAGAAAATCTAAATGTCAAGAGATGTATTAGCAGCTACCAGTTGACACTTGGAATCCCTGTCATAAAAAGCTACTTTTTATCAGTGTGGAGTGTCCATGTGCATACACAGAAAACTTTCGTCTTCAAATTCAGACCCAAATGTTTTCCAACAGCTTATGTAGAAGTGCATGTATTTAGTCATCTATGGCTTTTTGTACAAAAAGCTGCTAGACAGTGGTCTGTGGAAGCTACTTCTAGGGCTCTCAGTGGCAGAAATTATGTCTTTTCTTGCTGATCTTAGTGGCAAAGTATGCAGAGAGGTGCTGTGCAGAGAGGGGGGCTGTTGTGGATGGCCTGGGCAGGTTTAGGGGTACCTGGCAGCTCTGTCACGATGGGATGAAGGCAGTGCTCCTTGCTAGGACAGCCTGAATCCTGCCTCTGACCAGTTTAATCCCAGCCCCAAACTGAGCTCAGTTTTCCAGAAAAGGGCCATCCTTTATATCTGGGAAACATCTCTCTTCCTTAAAGGCAGGCCAGTTGAAATGCAGCAGATGAAAGCTTCCAACTTGTGTTCACCTGGGGCCTGCCTTTTATCCCCGGCACATGAAGCCTGTGTAAGGCTTCCAAATCCTACAGTCTGCCTGGCACGTAATTAACTCTTTCCTTCTGTGCTGTATCAAGAGAATCTGCCCCACCACAGGGTCAAATACAGTAAGGAGCCATTATCCCTTTCACTGACTCAACATACTCCTGAATTACTTTTGCTTGTGCTTGACATGTGTCTAAGCACTTACAGATGCTGAGGGTTTGCAAGAGACATGCCCCGTTGCACACTTTCCTCTGCTTGTGCCCAAGCAGTCCCTTCCTCCACACACATGTAAGGGTTCTGAAGTTAGAAACTGCCTCTACAGTCAGTGAGGGAAACCAAACTTTTCTGGGGTGGGTAGTCAGAGAAAGATCCTCAGGTAGAGGCAGGAGATTGTTCTCTGCATGTACTGGTTTCTCCTGACTGTGCACAAGTCCCAGAGGAGATCTGCCAGCTTGTATTTTAAGTGATAGTGATGTTTTTGGCAAAAGCAAAGTCACCCTGTCTTCTGGTTTCATTACCTACGTTACACACAGTGAGCCCAAGCCTGATTTGTCCTGATGCAAGTCCCAGTAGGCATGACTGAACTTCCATGGCAGAGCTCCCAGGCTGGCTCTGCCTGCAGTTGTGTCCTGCCTGCATGGACACCTGCAGGAAACCTGTGTAGGGCCTGCATGGACACCTTCAGAAAACTTGTCTAGGGCTAGCTCAGATGGTTAAGCTTCCTTGCTCAGGTGGAGGAGAGTCCACCACTTCTGTCATCCTGTTCCTGAACCATGGAGATCTGGCCAGGGTGAGTCAGAGACCCAGTGGCCACTCAGCAAGGCGAGAATCCAAGGAAGCCAGCCCATGATGGCTCCTGTGCAGTGAGAGAATTGCCAGTTTGCACCCATCTGTGCTGCTATAGTCTGACCACTTGGCTTGGTCCTAAAGGAGATGTGCACTCACTGCTCAGGGGAACTTCAGAGGAAATTGTTGCTGCAGGGGACAGCACTGGCAGCAAGATAAATCTTTGTTTTACTGCTTAGATAGATACAAAGTGATGAGAGCAAATCTATAGATCAACCAAGAGAATACCAATTTCCAGTTCAAATACCAGATGGTTTATCCAGAAGAACCCTTCAGCATTTTAGATATCAGTGTAAAAGCTACAGGTGAGAAGGATGAACATTAGCCATGACTATGCAGCCTGGGATGAAATACAGGTATCATTGTAACCAAGCACAGCTAAACCCCAGTATTTAAAGAGGGGATGAAGGAATAACTTTTCCAATGGCAGCTTCAGGCTGGATGTAACAGACAGCATCAGAATTTTGCAAGAACGCCGGGATTAGCCCTTCATTTCTTAAAGAGAGAGCTCTGGGACCATCAGATACAGATGTGAGTGAGATTTGTCTACACTCTCTGCAACGCCTCTGCCATTTCTACAGGGGCAGGGAAAACAACAGTAGGGTCTTACATTTTCATTCTGTCCCTGCTGTGTATTAGAATAATTCAACCATTTTCCTCAGGTCACCTCTGCTATAAACAAGGTTAAATTGCCCTTACATACATCACCTAGGTAGCGCTCCATCCACTTAATGATGTCAATACCTCGTACTGTGTCCTCAAAGATATCAATCTGCAAGAGAATGCAAGTCTGTAGTGAGCATCCCTTCACCTTTCCTCCCCATTTCAGGGCACTGATAGAGCACCTACTCCTTCCTTTGTTTATGACAAGAATGCCCAATTCCCTTAGGAAAGAAACGTATACATGCACTTCTCCCCTTTCTGTGCAGTCCAGAGTCAAGCTGGACAGGCAGCAGGCAGGCAGAGAGGGCTGCTACAGGCACCTCCTTGGGCTCCCATTCAGCTGGCCCTTTGACTGGCGGCCCTGCCAGTCCCCAGCTCCCAGGCATTTTCTACTGGACAGAACAAGGTGCTGCCCACCTTCTCCATCCCTATAGCATCTCTACAGCTGCTATTTTCTGACTGCAAGGTGTGAAGCTTTAGCTTCATATTGAACTAAATATTCAGGATGTGTGGTGGGAAGTCAGCCAGGTCACTGATAACTGTGTGCCCAGACTTCAATGACAGCAGAGCAGTGGAGGACTTCATAGGACTGAATATGACCAACACTGCTTGCTTCTCTGCATGCCCAGTAAACCCAGAAACCAGCAAGCAGTGACTGTGACCAATGGAGTAAGCATTAACTTTTCCAAGTTTTCAAGATAAGAGTCATGATCTGCTCTCAAGTCTTTCTTTTTCCCTTTCTGAATGCAGAGAGCCCACTTGTTTCCTTGCTTTGGGGCCATTTTGCTGTATTATTCTGCAACAGGCTCCAAGAGTTGCCTGTCCACCAAAGGTGCTATTAATGAGCCTTCTTCTCTGTAAAGCTATGGCGTCCAAAATCTTTCTTATGATTTGGTCATAGTACAGAACTGCTGGAGAGAAGTATAATTGCAGTCTCTGTAAAAAAATCTTTGATTCATGAAAATAAATAAGCATGTGCAAAGCTCCCCACTGAGTCTCATTCAGTTTAATGATAGCCACTTGCTTAAATGCTTTCCTGAATTGGAGCCAAAGAGTGAAGGTTGAGGGGTCAGATAGCATATGCTCTTGAAATAAGAAAATATGTATCAAGATTTTGATGAACATTGAATCCTAGAGCCTCTGTGGGCCTCTAAGATGAAGCAAATTCATGAGAAATTCAGTCAAAATCTGAATGGCTTATGGGATTAGACAGTACGACACAGACTTTTTCAGGCCAATGATTTTTAGAATCCCTTTTAAAAGTATAACAAAGCAAAATCACTTTTAAAGGGATAACAAAGCAAACGAAACCACGAGATGGGCTGTTTCATTAAACTGTGTGAATTTCAGAATCTACTTTTAGATCTTTTTTAGCAGAAAGTTGCTCACATCTGAAGAATCAATGATGTAATAGCACTGCGGGGAAAAAAAGGTAGGATGGGAAGAACATAAAATTGACCTTTTGTAATACTGGTATTACAGATGAAATATAAGGCAATATTAATGAAATAGCTCACAAAACATCATACTATTGCCCATCTGATGTCACTAAGTGAAATTTTCCAGGATCATTATTAAAGCATATTTCAAAGCATAAAATTCAGTTAAAAGAAGAATAAACAAAAAGGCAGATCATTTAAGTTACAGCTTGCAAAACTAAGGCTAGTTCATCCTATTTGTATGTTCTTTAGCCTACAAAATGTGATGATAACTAGAAAAACATTTAAATGGATAGTGTATTGCCTCTGCTATTTTTAAAAAAAGCCTCTTCCCTGGTTGAAAGTAATTTTTTTCCGGAAGGAATACTTACAGCAGTTTGAAATCCGTTTACAGACAGGAAGTTCACAAATTTCATAACCTCCACTGCTGTATCCACCGAGTAGGTTATAAAGACCTTGCCTGGGAGAGAGAGTTTGTATGAATATGTAACACATTTAAATACACCATTCAGAGGGTGAGACTGTCACAGCCCTCCTTTAAATACACCATTCCAAGGGTAAGACTGTCACAGCTCTCCTTCTCTACCACGCTGCAGGTTCTGCCCACTTAGGTCTCTCTGGATTGTTTATGAAATGAATGTGGGATAGTGCAGTGGCTCAGTGTTGAAACCAATCCCCTGTACAAAACTGCTCTAGATTTGAGCTCTTCCTGCCTTACCGGCAAGCTGCAGAGGGTAAATCCCTCTGCTGCTCCCCCTGCCCTGTGGAAAGAGCTGCTTTTTCCCAACATGTGGGCATACCTTAGACTGGGCTCTCACCCACAACTCATATTACCTGCACTGGCTGCAGCCAGCGCAGCTTTCCCCAGACCCACTGATATGACAGAGCTTTAGGGGCCCTTGTGCATGTCATACTGCCTCTCTCTCTTGGAGCAGCATTAACACCCTGTGCAGGCAGGATGCATGGCTGGTGCCAGCAATGTCCTTGCCCTTGTGGGAGGGGTTTTCATGGCTTTGCATCACGGTAAAGCAGCTGGCTGATCTAATCCAGCTGTGCATGTACCACAGATGACCCTGTTTTACCCAGTAATTCCTCCATCTAGAACACACTAATTGATAAAGTAGGGTCCATCCAAGAGTGGCATCTGGTATTATAACTCAATCCTACAGGCCAGAGAGATGTGACTCTCTGGATTTGAAAGGTGATACACAGAATGAAGAACAAAGGAAAAATCAAAACCTCAGGAGAGCTGTGGAGGGTTCTTAGCAATGGTACATCTCACCTACTAGTCAGATTGTTATTCAGAAAGAAGCTGTTTTTCTGAAACCTGACCTTCCCCTAAGAGTTGGAGGGGTAATGCATCTGTGGCACTGGTGGCAATAGAAGCATGTCAGGCAGAGCCTGCTGCCCTCAGCATGTCCCAGAGTCCTTTCCAAACTCTCTAGTTCAGGGAGAAACTGAGGTCAAGGCTCAAGTATTTGTCTGGTTTGGGACAGGCAGAAACACTTTATCCCTCAGGCTTTGTTTGTTATTAGTCTTTTACTGTAAGCTCCAGCCCCTCCTGCCTCAAAGGGACATCCTGTTTAGCAAGGAGTCATGAAAACAATCTAAACAGTATTTACTTTTTGTAAACAAAATAACAAGCAATTAGTGACCATTATGTTTTCAGGATTCAAGGGGGTAATTCCATTCCACCAAACACAGACACTCACACCCAACAGATGTGGTGACACTCATTATTTTCTTTTCTTGTTGTCTTACTGTCATTTCCCCCTGCCTTCTCCTCCCCCTTCACCACTCTGGAGCTCTCCCACCTAAAGCTGTTGGGCCATGCTGTAAAATCTTGCACAGAACAAATTTGCTAACCACTTACGCAACTCCTCCGGCAGATTGCTGGTTCTCAGAGTTCCCCTGGCTGCAGGGTTACTGAGAGGTCTCGGGACAGCAGCTGGAGATGGAAAATTGTCAGAAGGACAACCACATGCTTCATCCAGGCCACATGCCTTGGGGGGCAGCTGACCATTAGGCAGCTGGTTGTATAGCTGGTTTCTACAAAAAAAAGCAATGGAGGATTTAGAAAATACTTATTTTTGGGCAAAATTCAGATTTCCTTCTCCTTTTAATAACACACTAAGAACTTTATCTGCATATTAGCTGTGAAAAGTTCTTGCAGAAATGCTTGGCTCAGCACATCTGCTTAGTTATTACAGTGTCTTTGGAACGGATACCTTGGTGACAGGCCACCAAAAGAAGCAGTTTATCAGGGAAACATTAATCACAGGAAGTAAGTCACATCATAGCTGAAAGCTGCTCAGCTTGCAATTAGCAGAAGCAAAGGCTGTTTCTGAGTGAGAAATAATGGCATGTCGTGGATGTTATTAGGCACATATGAGAGCAGGGTGGCCCTTGGGTAACCTCTTCCCATTATCTAAGGGTAAAGAACGCTTTGAGGCACCTCAGATGCTCTCACGATGTCCTGTGCAGCACAAGAGGCTCAGAGAAAGATGGAAATTGAGAAAATGGGTCTACAAGGGCACTCCAGCTCCAGCTCCAGCTCTGGAGGGCCTCCAGTCTTGGACAAACCCAATGTTTTGCCAAGGGGAACAAAGTTAACTTCTTGACCAGCAATGGCAGACCCAAACAAAGGTTTCTCATGTCAGGGACTGGCATTCTAGACCTGCAATAACCTTGCTTAATGTCTTCTCCATTGTAGTAAACAGACAGAAAGGGATGATTTTAGGAAGCTTAGCAGTTCTCCTACTACACTTTGGCTTCAGATTTTACGTCAATGTGAAAGTGAATCTATAGAGATTTTTACATGAGGTGTGCTTGCAATCTGCTGGGCTGAACTTGTTGGATGAGTTTTAGGGTTGTCTGAGAGCTTTTCCCCACAGAGCCATGATGCTTAGTCAATCAAGACCACTCTCTTTTTTTTCTTAGCCTTCCTTAAATGAATGATGACAGGCTGGTCGCAGCATGTTTTCTGTTGTCACATTAAGATTGGGTTTATTCATTTCAGTGCAGATGTTTTCTGTTACAAAATACTCTATAGGCAAATATTACCAGCATATAACTGCTGTTCCTGGAGTCAGCCTGCAAGCAGCAGCCACGCAGCCGCAGGACAGACCCCGAGTATTCTGGATCTCTTCTAGCAGAAGAAAGTACTAACAAAAGCAACATCAACGGCCACAAAAACACTACCTGGTGGCTAATTTACAGATCTTCCCAAAACTCCACCTTGTCTAACAAATGTGCTAAAAATCAGGAGTCTGGGACTACTTCAACAGATACCCATTATCCCCCAATATTTTTACATTTTCATACAAACTCTTCAGTGCAATTCTCTCTCCCTGATCTTGCTGTCACTTTTCTGCTATAGCCCTTAATTTTTCACAGGCCAGAGCAGAATGATATTGCAACTGTCTGCCCTCTTTGGTTCTGCCCATTCTCACAGTTCCCTGCCCATACCATGTCACATAAGTGGACATTTTCAAGCACAGATGCCTGTAATTTTAACACCTCCAAAAGTATTGTGGCACTTGAATAAAAAGTCTGGTTTCAGATATTTGCAAAACCTGACGCTTCAACTTGTTTTTAGATAGCTGAGTCTGAAGGAACCCCTGCATGAAAAGGATTTCCCATCTGCTAATGAGATACTTATAAGAATATAAGGCCTGGTAAATTAATATCTGAAAATCAGTCAAAAAGCCTGGATGAAAAGGGCCAGATATTTTGCTATGAAAAAACATAGAAAAGGCTGCAAACTGCAGTGTAGAGATATATCAGCAACTGATGGGATTTTCTCCCTTTTTCTCTGCACCACAGAAGAGGTGGGAAGGAAATCACTGGAAGCCAATGATTGAGTTGTCCCAGGCTGGTACAGCGTAAAGCTGAAGACCCCAGCAATCCACCAAATTGACCTCTGCCCGTGAGCAGGAGAGCTCTAAGGTTTCAACTGAGATATTTTTCAACCCCTCATCCCTTTAACCTTCAAGCATTTATCTTCCTTAATGCCTGCATTTCAGGGTGTGCTCTAACAACGTATCAGGTATCCGGCTTTGAAGTCCTTTAGGAAAGGGTCAGGCCCCCATTGGGTGTAAAACAGCAAATAAAGAAAACAACCCAGCATCTCACATGTACTCCTGCAGCCCGGGCACGCTCACAGTACAAGGATTCAGAATTACTGGTTGAAAGCCCACAAAATCAGATCAGAGGAACTTCCACTTCCCACAACCTCTGCCCCCCCGCCAGACATACTTACGGGAATCGAGGAGGACCAGGGGAGGAGCACGTCCTCTGGGGTGGTCGATCTCCAGTGCCTTTGGGAGCACGGGGGTTTGAGTAATTTGGGATGACTTGCTGGGCCGGCCGGATAACTCTCATGCAAGGTCCAGGAACAGGAGGAAGTGGTTGCGATGGCTCAGCAAAATGTTGGTAAGGAGCTCTGCCATCTGGGAGGGTGAGAAAATAAAGGCAGCAACTATCATTTCAGCCAACACATTTTTGCCTCAGTTTGTGTTTATTCCTTTCCAAGCATGTCTCAGGAAACTGAGCAGTTTGGAGGCATTTGCAGGTATCTCGCTCTGAAAGAAGCCAGATGAAGGAATGTTTTGGAGTCTAAAGCTTGCTATTTCCCATTCCCATACGGCACGGTTCAGATCCCTGCTCGGGGTTGGGCTGTTGGGACAGCTGACAGTTAAACATTCAGGGCTGCCTTGTCCCTGTGCTTACTGTGCCTCAGTGTTTTTTGGTAGGGTTTTTTTTTAAATTTCTTTTTGGCAATGACTTGTGAAAATGAATCATCCCGAAGTTCTCATGAAAGCAGATGCAAAATCCTGGAACAAATCAGTTTGCAACACTAAGGCTAAACAGACTGTGATTATTGTAAATGAAAAGAGGAAAAATAATCGCTTAATTTGTTACTTCACCCTCTGTGAATTTTCTGTCAAAGTGACATTTTAAGGACTTGCTGCTGCTCCCGTTGCCATCCGAGAGGCTGCAGGGGAAGCCCAAAGTGATAATTTTGCTCAAGTAATTCTGAAAACCTTTACTGTCGCTGGCCACACATAATACTGATTAATAACTATTGTACAGTGGAACTGTTGGCATAAACTGAAAGAGAAAGCAATGTAAGCTGTTTGTTTCCCAATTGGGGAAAAGGAATTTTTTTTTCTCTCAGTCTTTCTGCTTGTGGTTTTCATTAGGCAGCAGCTCTGTGCACTTCCAAGCTGCTGTGTGCAGATCAAAGTCCAGCCTAGCAGGGCTTATTAGCACTGCATGATTATGGTGTTATGAGCTGTCTCTAAAAGCTGCAGTACTCAAATGCTCTTTTCCCCAAAAACTGTTTTTTAAAATCCTTTTAGCTATTTTTGGGTCATGCCTTCCTCTGCTTAGCAGCCATGAGGACTCTCCATCTTTTTCGTTTTTTTTTTTTAAGGGGAGGATAAAGGAAGAAAACAAAGCTGTGATGAAATACTCCGATTCCAGGAGCCAACACTTAAGAAAAAAAACCCTCCAAACAACCCCATAATGACACAGACTCTTGATGAAATTGTGAGTCAGCACCATTGTATTTGTTGAGATTGTTCTAGGAGATTTTCCCAATCCCCTCTTAATTATTTGCAATAGGACAGGGTGAAAGGGACTGGGAGAACCATATTGCAAGTCAATATGGTTTCCTCCTGGATTCCTCATGACCAGCTCTAGGGAAGGTGACAGGGATCTGGGACATGCAGATTGGTTTGGAGTTTTTAACGCCAATGTTTCACCAGCTTCCTTTGGATCTGTCTGCTGCTAGAGTACATGGGATGCAGCCACAGCTCAAAGCACAGCGTGGCCAGGCGTGTGTGCCCATACACCCCCACATCCCTCAAAGACAAATATCTGAAATTATGGTCCCCGGGCACACAGCATTGTTGTGAACATTTCTTTGACTTCAGAGGCAGTTTTGTTGTTGTCTCTCAAATAGCAGGTGCCCCAGCCAGCTTAGAGCCTCCGGGCACAGTTGCTATTCCGCAGGGGAGGTGCCGAGCTTTGTTGTGGGTTGCCACTGCCCAGCAATTATCTGAGACACAAGGAGCTGTCAGGAGGTGATTTACGCTGTACCAGGCATGTGAGAAACAGGACTACAGCTGCCAGCTTCTTGGTCCTGACCAAATATGCTCCAGCCATCTGAGTTTATTTTACTCTTTCTGCCCTCTGGATATGGCTGGAATGGTAGTGATTTTTCTGAAGAAAGCCTTTCAGAGTTCCTGCTTTCAAACAAAATGTCCTCATTCAGTAAATGTCCTACTTCTCACGATGTCTGCTTGTGGAGGAGGTAAACGGAGGTAAACAGTGAGGGGTGTAGTGCAACCAGCTCTTTGTCTACTGAACTGAAAGGAGAAGGTAGGAAAGGAAAACTAGAGGACATTTTCCAAATGTAAAGCTATAGATGTTGTTGAGAGTCCATCTGTAGCCCCATCCCCTTTACAAAGTTCCAAAATCAGAGCTGGAAACTGAGTTTCTGAAACCCTCTTCTTTCATATACCTAATTATAGTACATAGCTGAAATGACAAAACTCCTTAAACAGATGCAATATAAATGCTGTGGAGTCAAAAAAAGGTTAAAAAAAAAAATGCTTATCAGAACAGGCCTACAGCTTTTTATTACAAAGCCACCCCAAAACAGGTCAGGGTCTTGTGAGCCTAACGTAATATAAATTATATTAAAACAATGATATTGCTGTTGAATGTTCAAAGCTCACTTCATAACAGATAAAAATCTTAGAGACTGAAAAGGAATACTAATTAATAGCAGGCTGTAAACTGCACTGTAGTCTCCCAGAGCCAGAACGCCCATATTGAGGGAGTCACATCAGTGCTCAGCGACACAATCACCAGCAGCTGAGAGGGCTCCATTTTAAGTAATGAGCTTTCATTTCAGCTGACAACAGAAAAAAATTAGGATGATGGATGTCACGCTCTTTTCACATAGAAATAAAACACATGGGTGAGTCTGGTCATAATGCTGGGAGATACTATTTATGGAGATCAAGGGTAACCTCCCATCCTGATCCCGGCAGGAAATTCTCAACTTTGGGGATCCAAGGGGGAGCAAGGAAATCTATGAAAACAACAGGAATTGAGTTGGTATAGGAGGCTGCCGAATGACTGATGCAAGGAGGAAGGAAATGACTAGAATATGAAATAACAGCAGGGAGAGGCTGTGCATGCTCAGCGTGACCGACAAAGGCTGGTTTCTAAGCAAAATCTTTCTCCTGCACTCGATGAGTAACCGTGACCTCTTTAACTTAAGAGGTTCAGAGGTTTTGCAGCAGAGAGTCCAGCCACATAATCCAGAAATCTGAAATTGTAAAATGGACTGCAATTAGATGTTTAAAGAGCTTAATAATTGCATGCTGTGCTGGAAGCACGCCCTTGGTGGACACACCCAGAGAACCTCCTGTGGGGCAAGAAGTGTTACTCACATGGGCCTTGGGGGAGCTGCTGTGCCGGGCAGTGGTGCCTGAAGCAGCCGTGGGCTTGTGAGGGTGTGTTGGGATGGGGAAAGTGATGGCACACAGGGCACTGCTGATGCTCAGGTCCCAAAAACTCTCTGGAGATCAGTGGCCCTGGGAGGTCCTGGGGGTTCAGCACAGACACCAGTGGTAAGGGGGGCTCCAGATGCCGGATGCCCATGACGTCTTGTGACTGGGAGTTGTAGCCAGTATCTACAGTTCCCAGCTCTGCCAGGAGTCTGTTTCCTGAGGGTTGCTGTGACTGTGAACTCCCTTGGCTGCTCTCCTCCAGTGAGTCCTCAGGAACATCAGACAAGATCTGCTCTGATTTACTGGACTTGTGCCTGGTGTCAGCTAAAAGCTGTGATCTTGGCTGCATGCCTGGTTTGTCCACAGCTATAGAATGTGTCTTCGAGGGAAATACTCTTGATATTGATTCACCAGGGGAACAGAAGTGTCCACCGCCATCAGGATCAGTATACTTTGACCACAACCTGCTGTCTGGCTCCACAGACACTGCTGAATGATGATGTGCTGGTGCTCTGCAAAGGCAAGATGGATCGGCCTGAGGTGTTCGAGCAACACGAGAGCTCTGGGCCTCCTCATCCTCCATATCCTCTCCAGAAGGCTGCAAAGCCTTTTCCAAGACGTGTTCAGGTAACTGGGACCACGGCATGGATTCATCCACTTCGACTGGTATGCTTCGACCCACAAAACTGCCTGGAAAATTGAGAGAAGTAACACTGGAGATGGACAGCCACACAGTCGAATGCCGATCATCCATCATCATTTAGTGACTGCGAGCTGCAGTCACTAAATTATTATTGCTATTACTAAATTATTTTCATAATACTGAAAAGCAATATGTATTCTTTATATTCTTTATACTTTAATGCTTTTCAAAAAGATGGCAGATAACAGCAAGAAAGGTCTGGCCGACTTTTGGCAAAACAAGAAAGTAGAGGGTTAGTTGGAGTGAAGCTAGTAGAGAATTATAATTTGGACTAACCTGACACAGAGGCCATTTCCAAATTTTTTTGTTGAACCGGAAGTGAGTCAGCTGCCTTACTGCAAGGCCAGGATTTTTCAGTAAACTGGAAAACAAGAAAATGGACTCTTGTGAACACAGTACAGTTTCACATGGGCAATAATCCTAAAATAACTCTATCTCAGATGCTGGAAAAGAAACAGCAGTTCAAGTTTTGGAAATTGTGTTGCGCAAATCAAATGTTTTTTATGGGATTTCTGAAACCTACTGTTCCTGCTGACACTGGAGGGGGGCAAAAACAGATGAACTGTCTCTCAGAAGTAATTCTGGCCCCTGACAATAGATCAGACTGCTTAGGTCTGGGGGTTTAGTTTAGGCATAATCCAGGTAACACAACCACTTACAATTATTTTACTCCTGACCTTCTAATAACAGCTGATGCATTGAATCTAAACTTCATGACACACCTAGCTGAGTAATTTCAACTTGAAATCTTGTTTCCAAGATTTTGCTGCTTAATTTACTGTACTATTTCTTCTAGTCTATTATCACACGACTCTCATTATTTTTAATTGTTGAAAATTAAAAGATAATTCAGAGAGATTAGTTATTGGTTGGATTTTTTTCCTCTTTCCTTCAGAACTGACTTGGGCCCAAAACAAAATTATCACTTCATTTTGGGACTGCTATCAGTAAATTTGGTCCAGCCAAGTGACTCCTGATGATGGACACCTCTGCTTCACCCCGAGTCAGGATGACAGCAGCACTGATGGGTGAATGCTGAGCAGGCTTCAGGAAGTACAGCCATCTTCATCCTCTTACAGGGTGCAGCTAAGCTTCCTCCCAGCAAATTCTCTCTTTTACCATGGAGTACAGAAAAATGCACTTGGTGCTCATCATTTCCCCAGCCATTCACCTTCTATCAGATTGAAGAAGCTAAAATCCCAAGCAGGAGAGTTATCAGAGGAGAGGGGACTAAGCACTCAAGCAATGGGAATGACAACATTTGGCAAAAGAATCTGGCCTGAAAGCATGGTAGAGAAAGTAAAAATCACAACATGTTTGAAGAGCTTTTAGAGATCCAAGGGTTTCTCCCAACTTCAGTCACAGAGTTTTGAACAAAAAAGTCAAATGAACAACAAATTTAAATGATCACTCTATAAAAAAAAAGTTGAACAGGATCACAGAGAGGTACGAACCAGTGTCTCACCCTGTATCCTGGCTTCCACAGTGATTCTGCAAAAGCAAATGTTGTGCCCCATGTTACAGGGCAATGTTGAGGCTTTACATTTTTGCTGATCAGATCAAATGACACGTACTTCTCCCTGAAAGTACCTCTGGCATAGAAAATTCTGGGTGTAACATTTGCTGGGAAGTAGGATATAAACTGTGCTTTGCTGCTGGGCTGCAATGTAAACATTCCTCCTCTATGTAACTCAAACCCCATCTGTGCATAAGATTTGCCATATATTCATACATACCCTATGTTATATTAAGCACATCCACAGGGAGAGTTATCCTGGGATAATTACAGTGGGATAATTATGCTGGTAAATTTTCCCATGTAGGCAAGTCCTCAGAGCAGCTATTAGCTGCACCAGCACAGCACACACGCTGCTGCTGCTCTGACAGCTGCAGCCCCTGCACGAGAGAGCTGGGTCTGGTGCCAAACCAGCTCCTGTCATTCCAGCGCTCAGGCTGGAAAGGCTGACAGGCAGCTCACCACCACCACGTCTCTCCCGGAGGTTTGCACCCCTTTTCCTTTACACCAGGTCACAAACACCAGCCAAGCTCACTGAGTCCTGTTTTTCCGACTGGCATAAATGATGTGATGGAAAGAGAAAACCTTGAGCTCTCAGCACTAGCACAGGACCGTGTCAGGGACTTGATTCTGTGCGGGGGTGGCAAAGTGTCCATTGCTTGGGACCTTTGGTCAGATGTCAGTTTAAATGATGACTGCCCCGGGGTGGTGACTCACCAGGGCAGCACAGCACAGTCAGATTTACACCAACCAGGCTGTAAAGCTGCTGAGTGGTCTCCTGACAGAGAAGCACCTGAGAAGGAGGGGTGTCAAATGCCCTGCAAAGCATCTGTCTTCTGCTTACCTCAACAGTTTTGTGACCTGACCCTTGGATCAGCTGGCCTTGGAGTGCCTGCTCAGACATGCTTCAACTTGAGGATATCTCAATATATTTGGTCCTAAAGTGAGTGACATGCACTCCAGCAGCACAAATCACATTGCAAACTCTTATTTCCCCTCTGAGCATCTCCAGTAAACTGGTTCCATGTGCAGAATTCACCTTGGTGTTTACAAAGCACAACTCAGCTGAGGACTGGGTTACAGCTCTACCTCTGTAGGCCACATGCACTGTCTGACCATCCCTCTATTCGATATAATCCTTAACAAACATGCAAACTAGACTTTTCAGAAATGAATTTGTAATGCCTCATACACCAAGATGCTGTTTTGATGGTCTCTGAAGTAGCTAGGTGAAAATACTAGAAAACACTTTGAATTCAGATCCTCTATATTCAATACCCTTTAGTTTAGCACCGTGACAAGAAGAACAGATTTCTGTGGAGAAACCAAGATCTCAATACAGAGCTCATTGAAGTAAATGGAAATCACTCTAATCTATCTATTGACTTCCGTAGGTTTTGGATTGGGTGTCAGATGGGATTTAAAAGGCATTAAATTCCTTTGGAGGCTACAACCTCAAAGTTTTTGGTCTTTGTTTTTTTAGTTCCATTGCTAACATCTGGCTATCTATGAAACCAACTGCATGAATCTAATGAAAGGGACAGCATGGGCAAGAAAAAATCAGGTTTGCTTTCTTGAAGTTTGTTGTTTAATGTATTTAGTCTGCCTTTTGGAGAAGGGATATTAGGACTTTATTAAACTGTATTGCAAATCATCGGCCACAAAACTCTTCAAATGTCTTACTTCAGAATATTTCAAAAATGTCTTTCCTATTAGTTTAACCTCTGAATGGATAAACACCTCTTTATCTCCCTAATCAACTTAATATTTAAAAGACAGCCTTATTTCCTTCCTGTGTAACATGACCTCAAAAAATTACTCCAAGTAACTGAGTGAAATAATTTGGTCAGACAGAAGAGAAAACCAATTCCACCACTTACATTTTTACCTGCAAAAAATTTTAGGTTTTTTAGGTATGTTTTTGCTTAGACGCTGCTGCGGAGTGTAAGCAAAAGCTGAGCTTTGACACCCATGCACAGACCCTGCTCTCACAGGATCAAGGCAAGAGGCACCAAGGGGATGAGGGCTTTTGCATTAAAAACGCAGGAAATGTGACTTCATCCTCCTCCTCCCTCAGTAGTCCTGGCTGGAGAGAGAAGCTGTTACAACAGCAGAGCTCTGTCTGTAGCCATGGCCCCAGGGATAAATTAACTCCAGGACATGCTGAACATCTTTTGAGCAATGCCAGCAATGGCATGTGGATGGGAATTCCCAAGAGAAATCCCCACACTGCTGAAAATATAACAGATGATTAAAAAACATCCTCCTCCAAAAGCAGTACTTCAGGGTGTTGTTTCTGCTCAGCTGAAGATTCTTGGCTTTTGGAAAAAGACCCAAAAGAGCCCATTATCCCTGTATTTTATGTTGCCTTGTGCTGCTGAGTTTCATTTTGTTTCCTTTGACTTTTCTAGTTAGCTTATCCTGCAAATACAGTTAGGCATAGGGCAGAAAAATTACCTGCTTGGTCTCCTGTGTTGAAGAACTAGAGGAAAAGAATGCTTCAGTATACTGAAATACCCTCAGAAACCTGTAGCCTGATCCCTTCTCTGGCACAGAGGCTGCTGGAGAGCAGAGATCGTGCCCAACCTCATTTGGAAAGACACTGCAACTTCAAGTCAGTTCATGATATTGCCAGAAAACGTCAAGAATTTAATATCCCCCCTGCACCTCTGACTATTCAGGAGATTACTGATAACCAGCTGGAGCCGTTGCATATATTTCTGCTTGTAATAAAGTGAGGAGGCCCTTCCTAGAGGGACAGAGCCTGGACTGCTCCTAAAAATGTCAAGGGAACTCCTTAAACCACTCTTTCCTTCCTCTCCTTATACACCCAGTTCTGCAATGTGCATTAATTCATTAATAACCTTTGTGGGTGGGTGCTCAGTGATTCAAGCTCCTGAGAAGAACCCCTTTCCAGCTTCCTTGTCAGACTTCCCACACCCAGAGTGCTTCTTCCTCTGCTTCTGCCAGGAAGACAGGGGAAGCCACCCAGATCTCCTGCTCACATCCAGCTGCTGCTGGCCATGGCCATTCCTGGAAACCTGCAGGGAGAGCATAAATGAAGGGAAGCAAATCTTCTGCAAGTCAGTAGAGTTGGGCCTGAGCACCCAAGTTTGAAGCAATGGCCAAAGTCCCCTAAAAATCCTCTCACGGAGGCAAGGGGACAAGGGGAAGGGTGTTGGGCTTAGCTCATCTGTGCTGTTTTCTTGCAGCTGATTGCAAAATCCATCAGGTATTTATTTCATCTGTTTTCCAGCAGGAAGATTTGTCAGGATGCGCTGTCCCAAAACACACACTAACCATCTATCTGCTTTTGATTAGAAACCTTCTGTCATGAAGAAACAGAGGAGAGAGAGATTGCAACACGAGCATGGTTGTACTCTCTGCTGCTTCTGGAGAAGGGGGAAAATATCTTTGCTCTTTTGATCAAAGTTTTATTTGTCTACCTTGTTAAAACAGAAAACATTAGGATGAGAAAGAAACCTCACCTTCTTCGGTGCACAACACACAAGGACAGGGTTTTTTATTCGCCAGTCACAGCATTTCTGAAATGGCACGGGTAGAGATTAAGGCAAAGCTGAGATCACAAGGGGTGGGGACAGACAGGTATTTCTTGATTTCCAAATAATTCCTGTGTATTTTGGCTGAATCCCTTAAGCTCCCTGGTGCTGCTGATATCCATCTGTAGGATGGAAATAAGTGGATGCAGAATTTGCAAGCTGCTGAGAGGATGCACATGCTGAGATCCCAAGGAATAAGGAATACTGTTGCCATGGGATGAGATGAGTGTAAGTGTGCAAGAGCACTTGCTTTGAGTGCAGCTTTCTCTACAGAAACACTAGACACACTTTCCTCAAAAAAACGCAGAGAGAAATCCTTACAGGAGGAGCAAGTGCAAATGTGGGAACTGGTTTGGGTCTACAACTTAAATAAGCACTGCCAAGGAAATCCAAGCTTCAGAGTTTTGCACTTCACCGTGAGAAATTTCAGCTGCTGTCATCACGGACGCTGACCCTCTCCCTTGGGTACCCTGCACAGCAAAGACTAAGGCAACGTGTCACATTCCTAGCCCAGACTTTTAGCCCTCAAGGCAGGTAATGGTTATTTTTATGACTTCTGGAAAAATTAGAAAAAGAGTATGGAAACAACGTTCCTCTGGCTATATGGTTGCTCTCATGTATTTTCTGAAGCCATGGCAGGAAAATCTACATGTGCCAGGAGAACATATTTCAAATCTCGTTTGCATGGCAAACATCACATTCTCTTTTGCAGCACTAATGCTGCTTCACTGGACAATCCATGGTGCAAAGGCTAGAGCAGACCTGATATTTTTTGCCTTTTTAGTGTAGGCATCGATACACATGTTGAAGGAATGCTGGGCAGTAAGTAATAAGAAACCAGAAGGGTGACACCCTCTAGCAGGATCCAAATAGGCATCTCAGATATAGTCAGCATTCCCTGCCAGTTTTCTAAACTTTGTCAAATATGAAAATGTCTACAATTATCTTCAGTATCCTTAAAAATGTGACTGTTTTCCAGAGGCTACTTCCCACCCATTTCTGGTGCTGATAAAACTCTCACAGGCACTTAAGAACCTCCAGTCTGGGATATCCCGTGGTCCTAGGACATCCAAAACTCCTGTCACAAAACTGGGGCTGGCTCAGTGGGGTGGGATGGGGTGATCACTCTAAGAAGCATCAATTTCCTCAGCCTGTTTTCCTACAGCTTCATGCCTTACATTGAAGACTGGTTCCTAAAGAGCCCCTGGTATTTCACAGGGTTGATGTCTCTCCCATCCCTAGCCACTCTCCCTGCTCTGCAGTGCGAGGGCTGCGGGGTGCGTGGGCGGCGGGAGGCTGAGGGAAGCCTGCAGGACCTGACGTGTCTCCCTCAGCTGGCGTGAGAACAGCCTCGCTCACTTGCAGTCATGAGACGTGCAGAAATGTGTGTATCTTTCAGACATGTGCCCTCTGCCAAACTTCAAAAGCCACTGCTGGGGGTGGGGGGGCACTGACAGACACGAACACTATAATTGAACATGCCTTGCTTCCTGCCTTAGGAAAACAGAAAGAAAACTCCACTGGAAAATACAAAAAATAAAAAATACAGCGTGCTTCCAGACACTGCCAGCACTCTGCAAGGGCAAGGCTGGCTTCAGAGGCTGACGGCATTGCAGGCAGTGGCACCACCGGCAGCCACCTGCCCACCCTGGCCCAGCCACCCTGCCCCTCGCATCCCTGTCGCTGGCATCACCCGCCCTGGGTGTCACAGCAACATCTGGTCGTGGTGGGGCACTGGTGTGGCCAGTCCAGGCCTTGAACCCACTCAGGGCTTGCAGGAAATGGGAATTTCTGGTCTTAGGGTTGCTGCTGGTGGTTGAGGACCAGTAAGCCCAGATGTGCCAATCTTGGTGCCCAGCCAGTGCTAACCCTACAAAACCTGTATCCTGAAACTGGATGAAATGGGAGTAGGTTTTATATGGGAGCAGGTTTTATATGGCTGATTTTATCCTAATTGAAAAGAAATACTACCACCTTGCTCCCACTTGTTTCTGCGCCAAGGCTACAGAGGACGGGGCAAAAAGGGTCTGTGATCCTGTTTTCTTCACGCCTTGCAGCCATTTCTCCATCACCAGGCCTGTGGACCTGTCCTATGCAGCCCCAGGTCAGCCGGGAAAGGGAAGGGAAAGGGAAGGGAAAGGGAGGAGAGGGCCATCGGCCAACACACCACCTTGACCCTGCAGAGCCGGGCAGGGCGGGATCGGGATCAGGCCTGGCCGCCAGGCATTGCCAGGCAACTACGTAAATAGGCAGGACAACATTTCGACACTAGGCGTGTCCGTCCCCAATGTTTACCCCAAACCCCTCCTGATTAAAAAGGAATAAAAAAATAAAAGAACAAGAACCAGCAAACAAAACAAACTGCAGCGAAATGGCTGAAACATGTTGTAACCATCTGTGAAAGTCGGGCTCTCATGACCCGAGAGAGGGGGGAGAAAGCGAGCGAGACAGCGATTTGAGCGGGGGGAAAAGCCCCAGCGAGAGCCAGGCGTGGGTCAGCAGCTGACGGCAAACAGGGGCCGAGAGAGGCGGCACCTCTGACACTTCTTACCTTGTGGGCGAGGGAGGTTCGCGCTGGGCTGCCCCAGAAGAGCGAGAGGGCTGCGCGCCTCCTGCGCTCCCCGCCGCCCCCGGGGCTCCTTCCTCAGCCGGCCGGGCGGCTTTCCCTCCTTTTACGACACCCTCCCTGCCTCTCCCAGGTAAGCGGCAGAACTGGCTCTGCAGCAGGAAGTGGAAGAGGCACGCACGGCTCGGCGCGGCGGCGGGAGAGCCTCTGTGGGGGGGTGAGCTTCGAAGCTCACGGCTCCCCGGCGCTGCCGGCCTGCGGCTCGCTGCCGCTCCCGTGGGAAGCCGGGCGGCCTCTGCGTGAGCACCGCGGATAAGTCACTCAGGGGGAACCCCGGTGTGATTCCTACACAGTGTGCCTCGTCGGGAAAGTCATCCCTTGCTTTCAGCCCTCGGTCGCTTGCTGTCAGTGCCAAATGTTAAATCAGCTGTGATTCAGACTACTGAAGACAATCACATGATGCGTGCAAGAACTATATAAATAACAACAAAAAAAGGATTTCTCGACTGGTTCTTTTTTTTACGTTAGCTTTCTAGACACTTCCAAGTATATACACTCTCAAGGATCTGAAACTCGCTTTTCCTACAAGCTGAAACTTCCGCATTCTCACGGCTCCAGAAAGCCGAGCAGCTCTGGAGGAGCCCGGTGAGCTGCCCCAGGAAAGCCGCTCTGGCCGCTTTTATCCCGGCCCACACCACTGTCCTGACCCCCCACTCAGCGCATCTCCCTGCCGAGAAGCTCTTCCTGATCTCCAAGCTCACTTTCTTAGTTTAACCCTAGGAGGAGGTTCACTTAGCTGCAGCCTGGGCACGGCTCCTCATCCTCCAGGTGACCTCAGGCGGACCCCACAGCTGCCTCAGTGCCTGGCAGGTCAGCCTGCACTCAGGGACAGCGAAACCATCCCCGCAGCTCCTCGCTCTGCCAGTGCCACCGCTGCTCCTTCCTCTGCCCTTCCTGTGACACTGGCGGCAGAGGAAGGAGCCACATGCCCAGCGTTCCTGCCCCCGGGAAGGGCTCTCTCTGCATGCCCACCACTCTGCCAGCCCCTCTTTCTGGTCCAAAGGCAAAGCGGTGACCCAGGCAATGATCTCCTCTCATCAGGGAATGACTGCCCACATTTTTGGAGGGAAACCTCAAGCAGCTGGGAGCAGCATGTGCCCCCAGCCGAGCACTAAGTGTGATTGTATTGATGGCAGTGCAGTGATGCCCTAAAGCCTGGGCTTGCCTTCCCTCGTGAGAAACCCCACATCAGCCTGGCCCTGGAACTGGCCATCCTGACCCCCTCCTTCCCCGCTTTCTCCCTCCTGTGCTGAGGCAAAGGCCAGCAGGACACCAGGGCTCCCCTTTGGAGCATCCTGAAGTTGTCCTTGACTGCTGCCAAACTTCCTGGACAGTCCCTGCTGGTCCCTGCCAGACCCAGATGTGATGGGCACTAGATGCTTATGGCTGGAGTGGCTGCATTATAACCACAGTCATTTGAGTCAGCTGAAGGTTTAATCCCTCTGGCCTGGCCTGTGCTGCACAGCTGTTTCACACCATGAACACCCTGCCAGCTGGCATTTTCATCAAGGCTGCCTGAGCCCCCAGTTGCACCACACTGGGCTTGGGTGGCTGCCTCTCCTGCCAGTTTTCCCACCAATCTCCAGCTCAGTGATGGCTCCACTGCCAGCTGTGTGCCACAGTGGGGGAGGGCAGCGAGGGGCCCATGGCCACACAGGAGCCAAAACCAGGACCTTGGTGAATGTTGACAGAAGCAGGGAGGGAGAGTTGTTCTGGGAACGCCTGACCTTCCTGGGACATATATGAGGGATGTATGTAGTGTTTTCTGTGCAATGACCAGCTCCTCAGGGAATGCAGGCAGCATGGGGACTTGGCAGGCAGAGTATTCCATGGAATGTTTCATCAATACCCACTTTTGTGGGGTTTCTTTGTAAAAGGCTCTGCTGTGGAGCCATCAAGCACCTCCCTTCATGGTGAGGGATGTCCTCCCTCACCGACAGTGGGTATGGACAGTCCTCTGTTCTCCACTGGTCAAACCCTGGACACTGGTCTGTAGCATCCAGCAAACAACAGTGTCCACCTGCCACCCCTGCAGACAGCTGCCAGTTGGCCAGGAGAGGAAGGTTCTGGCTGTGAGATCTGTCCCTTGTGTGAGCACTTCCAGGTCCAGAAATGTAGAGACCTAATGGTGTCTGCAGATGCGGCCAAAGAACCAGTCTCTGTCCCCTCTTTAACTTGCCAAGCTCCAGAAAACAGCAGATATTTGGAGCAGTTTCCTCTCACTTGAGCTTTATGTTCTTTATTAACAGCCTGACAATGAGAGGAAAAATAGCTTGAAAGTCACACTCTGCTGACTCTCTTAACAGCACTGTCTGCCGAGTGGGTTTCAGAGGTCTAGCCCAAACCTAAGTACCCTCCCACAAAGCTGTAGAAACTGTTGTCAATTAACTAATTTTTGGATTAGGAAACTTGGACAACAGATACCCAAGTTTATTTCAGCATTTCAAAAACCTCCCTCATCGCCAAAACGGAAGCCATCAAAATTACCTTCTGAAGGCCTCTTTTATATATTTGAAGTCTTCCTACCTTACTGACTTCACTCACTGAAAGCCAGATAAAACTCTGAACTCTCTAAAGTTAGTATCTCATCTGTACGTTATTTACAAGCAGAATGAGATGAGCCATATTGGGCCTGTCATAGAAAGGACAGATTCAAGTGCAGGATGGTTTTCTTTGGCAAGGCAAGTAACATGGACTTTTTTTTTTCTAAAAAGGTTCCTAATCCTGCAGGACTTGTAATATTTCTTTTTTCATTAGGAAGAAACTGTTGGTATTGAGTGCCCCTTCTCATATTTCCTACCTCATCTCTGTATTTGGAGAAATAAATCATGAACCTTCTTGCTTCCAAATGATTAACTGTTTAAATAAAGTGCTGTCATGTTGTTCCTCTTTTAACATTGGTGCTGTGAATTAACCTGGATACATTGCAGTGAGCCTTTAACCCCCTCTGCCTTAGCATAATGTGCATGATGGTCTCACTCTGGTTCTCTGGATGTGGCTTATCCCTTGCTGCTTTTGCACTGTGAGGAAAACCGGGGCTTTCTTCCATGTCTTGCTGTTTACATTGCTAGGCACATACCTGCAAAAATATTTTCCACTTACTTTATTTTAAGGCTCTTGCTTTGGCATTTTTCAGTCACGCCCTGGAGAGACACCTGAAAGGAAGAAAAACAATACGTGGATGTTAGCTTGTGCAATGCTTGTAATTAAACCCTGCATAATGACAAAACCCCCTCCTGCCATTTGTTAAGATTTTCCCCACAGCATTATGTATCCTCTTAATTAAGAACAGAAGCTAAGTAATACCTATTTTATTCCCTCTTGCGTCCAATTAGTTACCCATTGATCATTACCCACTCAACATTTGACAATTAACAGAGCCCCCATTCTCTACAGGACAGGGATGTGTAGTCCTTCAGAAATGACACGTCCAGAATAACGTGGCAGGAGCTGTGTGGATGAATAATGGGGCAAGAGGTGGGGGGAGGGGAAGAAAAGGCCACCCAAGTGGAACAAAAGACATGTAACATATGCAAATGTTCAATATGTGGTATGTGTTTTATACACTGGATGTATATGAGGTCATTGACAAAGCTCAGCTGGTGGCCGCACTGCTTTTGGGAGTCATGGGAATTTGAGGGAACACTTGAGAACTTGTGTGATCAAACATACCTAGTCCTCTCCCTTTAAGACACAAAGCTGTTCCCCATGTGGCTCGTTGCCTTTGCTTTTTTAGGAGGGCAGGATTTAGCATCTGCCTCTCCATTGTCACTGGGACTATGGGCTGTAGCAACACAACCCAGGCCAAGTCACCCCAAGACCCGTCAGCAGCTCCACGCTGTTGTGCCTGAGCTGCTGCCAACAGAGCATGGCAGCTCTGGGTGTCCAAGGGGCCTCCAGGGAAGGTGCAGGCCCCTTCTGCATTGCCACTCCTTCCTGGAAGCCTGTCCCAGGAACAGTGATGGCCCAAGCTCTGTGTGGTACCAGGAGGGGTGTGCTGGGACCCCTGCAGCCCTTTCCCAACACCAGGGGACCTTCCTATATGACTAGCATTTTCCAGCTGGGGAAACCCAGCAGCCTGTGGGACTGAGAGGCAGCCCAGAGCCTGAACTGCAGCAGTGAATAAAGCACAGGGAATGCCAGGGCTCACAGACAAGCCTCTGGCATGAGGCTGAGCCCCAACAGTCATAAAGCAGCCCTGCATTCTTTTTTCTTTTTCCA
This sequence comes from Peucedramus taeniatus, assembly GCA_013400575.1. Lineage (NCBI taxonomy): Eukaryota > Metazoa > Chordata > Aves > Passeriformes > Fringillidae > Peucedramus > Peucedramus taeniatus. The sequence continues at coordinate 76,625 of WBNO01000400.1, forward strand.
GATTAGAATTCATCCATTTCAGGGCTCAGGAATTTTGTGTGAAGCTGTGACAATAGGTAGCTGAGCAAGGCTCTGGGTGCAGAAGCTCAGCAACAAATGCTGATGCACAAAAAAGCAAACCAGAGCCCTTGGCAAGCTCTAGCCTGGCTGCAGGGGAAGAAGGATAATCTCATTTCTTTACTCTTTGCCCTTTTAGCTATTCACAGAGCTTAACGCCGAGTTATTCCCAACAATGAGCCAAACAATCAAAATTCCATCTGGCCTGGTCAGGCAGAACCAACACTTGCCTCACAGTCACAGGCCACACCAATCCCGTGGTTTTTTCCCCCATCTTGAACATACACTATTTTCCTCTATGCTGTAACAGAGAAGATATTTACATTTGGAAGCAGAAACCACAATTCACGCTCCTCAGCCTGCTCTAATCTCATCACCCAAATCCCTGGGCACAAGGAAGCACAGGCGCTGTGAGCACAGCTGGTGCTGCAAACACAGCTGCTGCTGCAACCTTTGGCTCTGCCTCTCCACCACACGATGCAGTGCCTACCAGCTAATGACCTGCTTTTCCTGGGAGGGCAGTTCTCCCTGCACTCCTGCACACTCCCACCGAAGGCTCCAAACTGCAGCCAAGCCCTTGGGAGAAGTGTTTTCTCTCCCCGACTCTAAGATAGCTGCAGGCTGCTCTTCGCAGTAGCCAGAGACCCACAGCATCTCTGGGCTGTAGCAGCAGTGCTTGCTGCTACCACCTCTCCTGGTTTGGGAACAGGGATCACTGTAACAGATCACGCAGTGGGAACCAGCAGGGAAAAAAAAAAAAAGAAAAAACCACCAAAAACCTCCCAAAAAAACCCAACAAACAAACAAACAAACAAAAAAAAAACCTAAAAAAAACCCCAAAACCCCCAAAAACCCAAACAAACAACAAGAAGAAAAAAGAGCAGCTCTTTTGTTGTGAACAACATTTTGTCCTCTAATAGACTCATGCCCCAGTTTTACATTTTTGTCAAGCTTTCAGCTACAGGGGAGGAATACAAGGAGATAGATGGATGTTTGTGTAGATGTTTTTATGTGTGAATTTCCTTTTGAGTTACAGATAACTGTACACACACACATAAGAACAGGATCTGTGTTGAAAGTCAACAGAAAATATCTCACAGACTTAAGGGAAGCCAGCATTTCCTCTCTAATATGCAAAATGAACCTCAGCAGCCTGGTTTTAGCTGTTAGAAGTTCTGAGAAATTTAGAAGCACTGAGAGGGAGACATTAGCACCCTACTCATGTGGCAATCCCAGCAAGGGGCCTCTTTTCTTTTTCTGCAGAAAGGACACAGGTTCTAGTTTGGTCTGTGCAGGAAAGTCTGAAACTAAAGTGCCCCTTTCTTCAGTTAAGACAGCAGGGAATACTGGTTTAGTTGACAGGAGTCCCCTCAGTGATAAAATATCCCTGTGTATGAGTCACAGGAAATTATAATCACTGCTTTCCAAGACTGCAGAACACAATGAGATTTCTGAGCTACAAACAGACTTCAATTATTCTTGAAAGACAGACAGACCCTCAAACTGACACGACTAGAGAAAATAAATATCCTTTTGTCTGCACTGCTGGTGGTAATTTCCCATTAGACAGGAAAGGGCTTCTTTGATTAATGAATATTGTCTACACTTTAGAAGAGGAGCTACTGTATATCTCCTAATAGCTCTTGCATGCTTGGGCTCAGCCTCGTGTGAGGCCCTTAAACCCCTTGGGTACAATATGGTAGCATTCATTAGCGTGCTGCATTTTTTTATTGCAGCACTTGAGAAAAGGATGGTGCACGTTTAAACCAATTTGAGCAACTTTCCACTCACCTTGAAGTTATGTGGCAAGATCGAGATATTAAGCAATCTGCCTCCTTGGGCTGCAGGTACTCCTTTCCAGGCTAGAGGCTTCAGGAGAAACACTCACACTGGAGACAGATTTTCCATTTGTGATTATTCTTGTAATTTTAGCAGTTAATCGCTTTTCTGTTTTGTATTTACTTTGTTTTTCTACAGTGGTAATTAAATCAAAACCAGAGCATCACCCAGATCTACATTGAGCACTGTTTACAAAAGCCAAAGAATATAATGTTAGTGCCTTTGACAAACTTTTGTCCTTTTCAAAGACCACCAAGTCTCACATAATTGCCTTCTCACGGAAATATAATAACCATACTAACCATCTCTTTTGCAGCAGTGTCCCATTTCCACCTGTCACTTTTCCTGAGACTGGTCTTGGATTAAACTTGGCTTAGTCAAACTTGGCCTGTGTCACCCCGTGGAGTCCTTTTTGCTGCTGGTAGGTCCTCTAGAAGACCTCTTCTGGAAATCAGCCACCACACAATGGATCAGTTGGGAATCAGGTGGGCTGGTGGGGGGAGCATTTGGCCAATTGTTTTTACCTGGGTGGAATTTATTTAGTCTTACATTAAAAAATTATTGGAAGGAACAGAAAATTCTTAATCTCATAAATTCTATTTTTAGAGTCACCACACAACTGCTTGTGGTGTATACACAGTGCTTAAGAAAAGGCTTTTATTAATTTATAGCAAAAAAACCTAACAACCTTGTTTAAATTTTTTGCTAATGTTTTTATTTGAGAGATTAAAAAACCCAAACAACAAAACTCCCAACATTAAGAAAAAGAAGCAGAAGAGCTACCGATGAGAAATGGTCTGGATTTGCCACTCAACAGTGGCACCAGTCTGCACACAAGCCAGCTGCAGGCAGAGATCCGGCAGAGACCAACATGGTACTCAGAGACCGAATGCAATACAAGAAACAGCAAACCCAAGAATCAGAAATAAAGGCCATAAAACCCCAACAATGCCCCATCTGAGTCTTACTTCCAATGAGAAACATAGGCAAACTAACGTTTTAGGCTCGTCCCGCATTACAGATGGAAACTGCACTTAAGTTTGTGGCATAGCAAAGGCTGCTAAGGAACTTGGCAGAGTGGCCACGCTTCGCCACCGGGCTCTGGGCTGAGGAGGTGACATTTTGGCTTCGCCAGCCCGCTGAGTTACTATGGAGTCCTCAGTTCCATGGATGATATTTTAAGGCAGGGGGGTAGCTGTGGGAAAAAAAAGAGGGCCATGACTTGCTTTGTAAGTACTAAGAGGAAGCTAGAAGTCCAACAAGGATCATGGCCTCTTCAGTACTCCACAGCTACAGGTACAGCAACATTGAATAGATAATGTACATAACATTACTTATAGACTCTACATGTAAAACGTTAACCGATTTATCATGGAAATCTGGTAACAAGCGACATTGCCATATAAATTCACACTTTGAGAAAGGCTAAGTGTGGAAGCCTCCTTTGCAAGAGGATTTTCAGTCAAAGTTTTGTATAGAAAATATTAAAACGATGACAATTTGTTCTCTGAATCTCAATTGATTATTGGGTTAGTTTTCACAAACGAAGAAAGGTTCTCTTTAGAAAATGTGTGAATCTTCAGAATATGAATTTACAATCTAAGTACTAAATAATTAAAAAAAAAAAAAGTTTCAACTGTCAGGAAGTCTTAGTTGGCCACAATCTTTTAAAGCAGTAACAGCAATACAAGACATAGAAAAGCTTTTCCTGCAACACTTGTAAATGTAAAAATATTCATGTTAAATGCAACAGAACTAATAAAGAACAAACTGCTGTAGAAGAGAGAAATGAGAGACTAGCTATGCATTCAGCCATATTCCTTACAGTTGAACTCCAGCTATTTAAAAACATATTCACTTTGTAATTTGGAAAATGACGTCCCATAGGTAATTGATCTGCGTACTCCTATGAAATATGATGCCCCAAATGGCATGACACCCCTTCTTGAAAAGTTTTTAATCTCATGTCCACCATTAGCTCCACAGTTTAAACAAAAAAACAACTATCCAAATGTAAAATGCTCTTTTTTTTTTAATTACTAAATTAAGAAAGTTAAACAGTTTTAAAATGTAAACTTGTGAATAAACCATAACAAAATGTAATTAAGACTTTAAAATTTGCAACTCAGTATTAAAAACTCAATAGAAATAGAAAGGAATTTTTTTTTGTGTTTTTTGGTTAAACGTAAGTAATTCAAGGCTGGTACAGACAACTGAAAAGGTAATACTTTGTTCTGTGCATCCCCCATGAAATGTAAAGAAGTGCATAGTAATTCCACTGGAGAACTTGCAGACACAGAGAAAGTAATTTCATTAGCAGTACAGGACACTCAACACACTTATTTTACAATGGAAAAATGTTACACATAAAACAGAAAAATCCTAGTTGCATGACCAACAGTTTAGCAGGGGGACATGGCTAAAATGCTATTATTTTAAGACCATCTGAATGTGGTTACACTGCTTAATAAATCTTTTTGAAACATTTCAGTATACATGTTTTGATACAGGAAGTCCTTGCAGTTTCAATTTTCCAGTTCAAACGGTGATGGTGTAGTTTTCTTGCTTTAAATATGTTCGTTTTAATTTCAAGAACAAATCATCACACACTTGTCAAACATTGGAAACATTACTGTAAATACAGCACGTGATTCCTGAAAGAGCAAAGTTACAACCATCTACAGGTACATAATCATAAACAAAAAGTGCAATCCAATTTAAAAAAATCATGCTTGGCAAAAGCCAAAAATTAGATCACTGGCTTTTAGAATCCCACCAGTGTTTTCATGTCTGCAGTAAAATTATCGCTTTTCTGGGTACAGCTGCAGCAGGATTCATTCAATTCCAAATGAGCCTCCTCTGCAATAGCACCCATATACTGTATGTACAGGTATGTATATATATTATATATATTTTATATATAAAAAAGCAAAAACCCAAACACCTGTCCTGATTTTTTATTTGTTAAAACATGAAAAAAAAAATGTTTTAGACAAAGAGGCCACTTCTGGAAAATAATACTTTTAGTTGAATCAGGAGAAGACTAGTTAAAATCACATAGGTTTTGCATTTTAAAAAAAGGAAAGCACTAGGATCAGTTATTGGCACTGAGTTACTATTTACAATGAACAGAGGTTTTGCAGTTTACATAACATCAATACAATGCAGTTTTGGAGTCTTTGATTAAGAAAAAACAAGTGTTTTTCTCCTTTTCATCCAGGACATTCAGATTATTAGGACAAGTGGTCATAGGCAAGGGCTGTGGAAGTTCCCAGCTGCAGCCCCTCCTGTGCACTGCAGTGCTGGAAGATGTTGCACTCTGGAGAAGCCGGTCACAGAGTTGGAAGGTGGAGAGCAGGTGGGACAGGGCTGAGAAATACCTGGTAATTCATGACAGTGTCTGGAAACCAGGCATTTACAGGTTGTCACCAGGCTGGTACTGGGGTTCTGTTGCAGTGAAGTAGTCTTCAAGAAAACCCTGTAAATACTCAAAAGTGGGACGCTCCTCTGGGTCTTTTTTCCAGCAGTGAATCATAAGCTCATGCAAGGAGATGGGACAGTCCTGAGGACATGGCATCCGATAACCTCGTTCTACTTGCTCCAAGACTTCCCGGTTATTCATGCCTGTGAAGGGCATACAAATCCACAGTAAATTACAGAAAAATGAACCAAGTACAACTATATCTACAACACACGTGGTTTGCTCAATCATACTAATTTCTTTTTGTTAAGACAAGCGAAACACAACCACATTGGTGTTCTGTTTCAGTTCCTCATCTACTGCAAGGTGACCTGGATTATGTTCTTTCTCAGTAGAGGGTTTTTAGGATCCAGTGATGAGCAGAACACTGCTCCCATGGTTACCCTCTTGGCTTACACACAATGGGCAGGATTTGGTGCTTTCCCTCTCTGACAGCAGGAACCATGAAATGCAGTATGTGATGTGCTTAAGGAAAACAAATGCATTGCAAAAAATGGAAAATTCAAAATTCTAGAAATTAAGATGAATTTCGGAAATCCTCACACTGAGTGTGGGCCTTTGTGAAAACATTCTGTGAGGTCATGCTGCAGGGACTTCAAGTCAAACTCTGCTACTCCTGGCTACCAGGGGTGTCCAGCAGCATTGCCTTCAGTGTCAGCCCAGAAGCTTACCTGCACTCCCTCCATCTGTGTTAGTTAGTACAGTTTCTATCATATTCCACTGTTCCCAAACCAAAACAGCACAAAGCTGCTCACAAGACAAGTCAAATGCCAAGCAAAACATCTCCACTAAAGAACCACAGCTCTCTCTCTCTTTCAGAAGAAAAAAGTAGAAAGTCAATTACCTTCACAGAATCATAGAAACATTTAGGTTGGAAAAGACCCTTAAGATCACTGAGTCCAATTGTTAACCTAACACTGCCAAGTCCACCACTGAACCGTATCCCTACTGACTTTTAAATACCTCCAGGGATGGTGACTCATCTTGCTAGACTCTGACAGTAAGGCCAGGCTCTTTGCTACTTTTTCTTTTCCATGTAACCCCTTGATTCCTCTGATGAAGTGCTTTTCACCAAACATTAACTGCAAGTCACCCACAGCTTTGGTTTAGACCTCTCTCCCAGAACTCTCTTTTTAACAGTACCAGAGGTAAGACTGGCACCACAGGCACGCAGAGGTGTTTCAGAGGAAGCCTGCACACTGACTGCAAGCTTTGTGCTTGCCCTGCCCCAGTCCCCTGCTGAGAAATACCTGCAGAATTCATTCTCCTGACTTAGCAGGTCCTGCCAAGCAGCTCTGTAAGGAGAACCAGCAGGGACACTTCAGTTTCTCCATGGCTGAATCTAGAAACCAGCACCTTGATGTTGCACTTTCTGTTAACTTATCCTCTTCCTGGCTTCCATGACACTGTCCTTCCCTGGGAATCCTCCACTTTCTTCTTGCAGGATGTCCTTTTGAAGACTTTGCTTGTCCCACCTCCAGAGCTCAAAACCTTCTATTTTTTGTAAACTTATTTGTGAGGAATAATTCAATCACCTTCTTCAATACAGATTCATTTATCCACTCTACACTTTGACTTGTAGAAATGTCTGGTTTTGGCTGGGATAGAGTTAACTTTCTTCCTAGTAGCTGGTACAATGTTGTGTTTTGGATTTAGTATGAGAATAATGTTGGTAACAAGCTGATGTTTTAGTTGCTGATAAGTAGAGTTTATCCTACGTCAAGGATTTTTCAGTTTCTCATGCTCTGTCAGTGAGGAGGTGCACAAGAAGCTGTGAGAAACTGTATTTGCTTTTCTTGGCTTATATGCCTCTCTTTTTAATTTCCAATAAAATTATTATTATATTTTACTTTATTTCAGTTATTAAACTGTTATTATCTCAACCTCTTGGATATCAGCAAGAGGATATTACCCTGTCAAGATAAAAAGAAAAGGTTTTACCTTTTTTCTGATTCTCCTTCCCATCCCACCTTTGGGGGACCTGGGGGTGGGCAATGGGAGTGAGGAAGTGTCTGTGTGGTATTTAAGTTACTGGCTGGGGTTAAGCCATGACAGGGAATAAAACCCTTACACTACATAGGATTTAGGCCAGTAACTTGGCTGCAACCTTGGATTTGGTCTTCAGTTGTATATTCATGTCCTGGCTGTGTTTAATTATTAAGGATGCTTGGAAAAAAACATCTGTATCATTCAGCCTTTCCTGACCATCCACCTCTAGATTCTCATCTCATGTTAGGATTACAAAACCCCTTTTCCTCTTATCTTGTCAGGGTAATTTCCTCCTACTGATATCCATTTGCAGTGTCTGATCAAGGATCATGTTCCTATCCTGTCACTGTAACCACCTCCAGTATGGTCTCCCCACTTATTCCTTGCATTTATATTTAGGCTCTCAATTATCCATGTTGTGGTCACAGCATGGTTCTGCTTAGCTTACTGCAGCAACTCCCATTTTCAAACACGAGGAGTACTTGGTTTAGTTTCATATATGGGTTTTACTGCAAGGCAAGGGAAAGGAGAAAGGAAAAGCTGGGCACTGTTTCCTTTGCTGCCTCTTGTGCATTGAGGAACCTCTCCAGAAAACTGTCTCATACTCTTACAGGCCTCTCTTTAATGCTTCCTTTTGCAGGGATAATTGCAAAAAGAAAGGTTAGATTACTGATTTAAAGTATTTCCTAACCTGCAGACCAACACTTCAGCACTGGTTTCTAGTGTTTCATTTATCAGCTGCATCCACCTACCATGTTTTTGGTGTTAGATATTTATAAACTAGGAGCAAATGCCTTGAATGGCTCCTAAAATGGAGCATGGTTAGGTCTTCAAAATGATGAAAACAGACTAATAAATAACAAGCCTCTAAATAACAAGCCTCTGCAGACATCAGATTCTACATAGAGTCAATGTTCTCCTATATTATTGACTCCAAACTGATGTTGTTAGGTCACAGAGGCTCACAACAAACCACAACACACTGAACAAACATTTGGGTATTCCTCATTATCCAGCAAGAACATTTCCAAAGATATTTTACTTTTTCATTAGGCTACAAAACAACACTACTGGTCTATTAGACACCACAAATCCAAGGCAGCATCAACTCAAACTTTCTGGCCTTGTTATTTTCAAGATACTACAAGAAAAAAACATGCATATTTTGTTCACGTTGTGTTCTCAGTATTAGTTTTATAAATTTGTGTTTTGAACAAAAATCTGCACCCTTTTTAATATCCTTTTCTTTGAATCAGCTGAATTACCTGGTGTTTGGTGGTGAGAACTTCTCACCCCACTTCACCCCACTTCTTCTTAAGCTGTGCTTTGCTTCCCTTACATATTAAAGGGTATGAAAATAACTGTTACCGGTAACTCATCTGTTTGTATATAAATAACCACTAACAAACTGCATTCTTTGCTTTTATTTTGGCAGTACATCCTTAAGTACAACGTGGATGGAAGCAACAGCAGCAGAAAAGCTCCTTCCCAACTGATTTGTTGCTCTAAGATATCAAATGTTTGGTATTTTTATCCAGTGCTTTACTCAGTGCTGCAAAGCACACTCTGAAACCTGATAACGAACTGTGTGCTGGAAGAAAAACCCTGAGGAGACAGAAGGGGGAGGAAAAACATAAACAGCTCTTCACTTCCCTTTGTTTAACAAAAAGGTAGAAAAAAGAACATGAAAGAGACATTGCTGTCTGAAATCACAGTCATTTTTTTGTCTCTGGAAAGTGAGTCAAGCCAGGTTTTTTCATCACAGTTTAATCCAGGAAAATGCCCTTCTTTTCTTTTCTCCTTTCTCCTTTCCCCTTTTCCTTCCCTCACAGTAAACCCTGGTTATGAAACTCAAGCAAATAATCCTCATGTTTCTCACTGGAATTCATACATCCAGCAAGGGCTGAAGTACCTAGGATTTGCCAAAGAAATTCTGTTAGTTTTGACATGGACTGCTAATTTAAAAACAGAGTTTCAAAGACTTTTATGTCTAAATCAAATGGATTACTAGTCAGACGTATAAAAATAGCAGTGCTTCAGGTATACATTTTACCTCTTAAACGGCCTATTTATGTTTACAAACCTATTCTATAGACTTATCTTCTGCAAGTTTTAGTGTTTCTCTTTTTATAGCAGGAGTCTGTCATATCTTCACTTCTAACACCATAGACAGAATATCTGAGCAGTCTGTACAACTCCTCTCTCCTAATAAATACCCAAGAGTTTCAACTCTTAATAAATAATAAATGACATTCTGCTTGCAGTATGCTTCCAGACCCCTAAAAAGTTTATCCTAAAATCCTTAAATCTGTGAAATAAAATACTCAGAAAATATTCTTTTGTTGGGTGCAGCTCTTCCACCTGGGTTGGGGCAACACTTGGTATCAATCCAGGCTGGGGGATGAACAGAGCTGCCGAGAAGGGCTTGGGGGTGCTGGTGGATGAGGGGCTGGACACGACCCAGCAATGTGCACTCACAGCCCAGAAAGCCAAACGTGTCCTGGGCTGCATCCAAGGCACATTGGCCAGCAGGGCAAGGGAGGGGATTCTGCCCCTCTGCTCTGCTCTGGTGAGAGCCCACCTGGAGTCCTGCATCCAGCTCTGGGGTCCCAGCACAGAAAGGACATGGACCTGTTGGAGCGAGTCCAGAGAAGGGCCCTGAAATGGGAAATGGCTGAGAAAATTTGGATTGTTCATCCTGGAGAAGAGCAGGCTCTGGGGAAACCTTATTGTGGCCTTTTAGTACTTGAAGGGGGCCTGTTAGCAGAGCCTGTTGGGATAGGGCAAAAGGTAATGGTTCTAAACTGAAGGAGACTAAATTTGGATTAGGTATAAGAAGGAAAGGTTTTTTACAATGAGGGTGGTAAAACACTGGAGCAGGTTGCCCAGAGTGGTTACGGATGCCCCATCCCTGGGAAAATTCAGGTTCCGGCTGGACATGGCTATGAGTAACCTGAGATACCCCTGCTTACTGTAGGATTGGACTAGATGACCTTTAAGAGGTCCCTTCCAACCCAGACTATTCTATCATTGTAAAATTCTGTGAAAAATCAGCTTGTGCTCATGATGTTTCAAAAATTACGATTTGGCCAAGAAGAAAACATCCAATTCCCAAAAGATGGCTTCTCCATTAGCTTTTTATTCCCTGAGAAGACCAAAAATCAAATAACCTCCCACCATCCAGCTTTATTAGTGAAACCTTCAATAATCTCAGGATGCCACAGGATATGGCCACTCTAATGCTCAGTACAATAAAAATCTACTGCCATATAGACTGGGGACAGAAATGCAATACTTCATGGCTTTTCCTAGAAAAGTTGTAGGAACTTTAAGTTACAGTGACTTTAAGAGTTACTTTAAGAGTTACTGTGACACAAAAAAGGATGTGGAGTTTCCAACTGTGGCTAAAGAAAACACTGGAAAGTACTTTGGTGTGTCCTTAGAAGCTTGATTAGGTGGAGCACAGCAGATGTGCAAATAGCATGGATGTGGGCAGTGCTGTCCTTCCAGAAGACAGGAAACATTACTGTAACTAGGGAGTGTTCCCTGCATCCAAACTAATGAGCTATACAGATTACTTTGGGACATGTGAAGTCCAGTGAGGAGAGTGATTGTTTTAAGCTACTTTATTATTGCTTTCTTCTCTTAGACTGCAGTGGGTTGACCCTGGCTGGATGCCAAGAACCCACCAAAGCCTCTCTGTCACTCCACAGCTGGACAGGGAAGAGAAAATATAACAAAGGGTTCATGAGTTGAGATAAGGACCAGGATAGATCACTTGCCAAATAGTGTCACAGGCAAAACAGGCTAGAACTAGAGATATCAATTGAATGCATTGCTAACAAAATCAGAGCAGGATAATGAGAAGTAAAATAAGACCTTAAAAACACCTTATCCACACCTCTCTCTCCTTCCTAGCTCTAGCTCCTCCCCCAGTGGTGCAGGGATACAGGGAAGGGGTGTTATGGTCAGCTCATCCCTGGTTGCTTCTCCTGCAGCTCAGGAAGAGAGGAGTCCTTCCTGTGCTCCAGCATGGAATCCCTACATGGGAGACAGTTCTCCATGAACTTCTCCAGCATGGGTCCCTCCCATGGGCAACAGTCCTCCCCCTACTGCTGCAGTGTGGGTCACTCTTCCACAGTCCTTCAAGGACAGGCTGCTCCAGCAGGGACTTTTCTCTCCACGGGCCTCCCACAAGGTCACAGCCTCTTCTCAGGCACCCCTCCCCACCCTCCCACTGTGACAGCTTGGCCATGCAAACCCAATACACAGACTGAGAATGATGCTCCTTTCAGACCCACTGCATGCTTTCAGACCAGTGATCAAACTACTGCAGTGCACAGAAGGGAACAGCAAAGCTGCTCCTAAGGGAAGACAACCTCTGAATGCTGTTCTTACTGAGTGCAATGCAAACCAAGTTATTTCTGGGGAAAATGAGGAACAAGTTTTAAAACTTTGGAAATCATGACACTTCATTTAGAAATTAAAGCCTGAAAACCTCCAACATCTCCTCATCCTCAAAGCTAGACTATCAATATCTGGTTTTTGCTTTGGTTTTGTTTTTTAAAATAAGCTATTATTTGCTTGGTATAACAGATGAATAGATGCAACCTTGAGCTACAGCACTTGTGAGCGGAGCTTCCTTGCTTACAAATAAACCCACCTGACCTTATCTATCCTATGTGGTGAGTACACATCTTTCTTAACCTCTTATTTACCATCCACGAGGATATTACACCCACCTGCCTATGCTGGCTCTCTGTTATGTACTTGGCCCCAGGCTTGGGTTCCACATGCTCTCTGGCACTCGTGGCCCAGCTTCCCCCAGGGATGAGGAGGCTGAATACAGCTGCCCAAGGGCTGCAGGGCTGCTTGGAGCCCAGACTCAAAGACCTGCCTGGCCAGAGGCAGCAATGTGAGTAGCACCACAGCTGTCACACTGCAGTTAAAGTGAAAATGCTCTTGACGTGACAACTGCAGCAGAAAGCAGAAGGAGCAAGGTCAGAGGTGCTTGTTTGGTGTGGCTGAGATTTTTGCCCATCCTGAAGGTAGTATGTTAAAAACCCACAAGTTCTCCAACTACTGCTAGGGAAGGGCATTTGTCAAAGAGAAAAGAAACTGACACTGAAAAAGGTTCACTAAGCAGACTATTTCTTAAGCTTGGCTCCTCCTCTGGCCCTATCTATTTTTCATTTCTTTGCCATAATACTGGAAATAGAACCTCTGTGTGAAAGTTGCTTATTTTAATCTGTTACTTTGTGAAAAGGATAAAAAAGCATTAAAAAGGGCATAAATTAATTATCATAGTGGCCCATTATGATCACTGACAGAGAAACAGGCTGGGTTGAAGTATGAACATGAGAACACCTTCCAAAAAGTTGGTCTTGCTTGTGGGAGCTATAGGGTTTGGGGCAAGGCTTTATTATGAACTCTAGTCTGATCTTTATCTCCACCAGAAAAATTTTTACTGCTCATATATCTCACCACTGCACCAACCTCTCTTCCAAAATGGGGCACCAGGACAGGAACTGGTTGAAGTCTGTAGGACAAAGAATGCCAAGTTCTGTGCCATCTAGTCTGTTTCCCTGCTGTAAACTGCCTGCCCTCCCCCTCTGTCCTTCTCATTGTGCTTCTCCCTCCTTCTACACAAGCTTAAAACAATGCCTGTTTCCAGGCATGGGAAGGCACGAGGTATGGTGTCCTGCAGGCATGGGTACCACCCCAGGACTGGGATGTGTGCTATAAATCATCTCTCCAGGCACTAAGAGCTTGGTCAAGCAATAGAGCAATCCCTTTGTCTGAGGGCTTCTCTCTACTTCACCCTGCTACAAGCTGTAAGCAGGAACATCAGGACAACATGCCCACAACCATTTCAGGAACAGGATATTACTGCAGACAGACAGTTCCATGACCCTCTTTGTTTCCAAGCTGACACTTTGCAGTGTCACATCTTGGATACCAAAATGCTGGCAGTACCAACAGACTGCATTCTCTCACCTATGGGTTGTCTACTTGGGTGAAGAGGGCTGAGTCTTGCCTCTCTGGGTGATAGAAATTCCATTTTTCCTCCTCGTGCAAGCCATGCCATAATGGCAAGAAAAGCCCTGTGGGTGCATCTGAACCCTACTGCCTATCTCAGGCAGGGATAGGTATTCATGAAACTTTGTCCTTCACAAGGTCCTTCCTCTTCCCAGCGTGAAGCAGGAGATAGATGGTCCTTTCTATGTCAGGGGAAAAGAGTCTTTACTAAGGAGCTCAGGAGGCCTTTGTCACCTTGGGAAGCTCAAGCTCTCTTTTCAATCCACTTGCAAAGACAGATCCTTCTGAGAAGGCCCCAATTCCCCTCCACTGCTGCCTCAGCCTATAAAAGCTTTCCCATTTAGGGTCTGGGAAATGAAACTGGACTGAAATCTGTAATGACTTTGGACATTCAAATGTAAGATCCAGGCTGCCCTTATGTAAAACTGGCAGAGGGGAGTGATGGTGACAATGAGAATTGTTAAAACCTCCCAGATGAGCAATAGGGGAGTCCTGGTGGGAAGGAATGGCCCTGGCATAGAGCCTGGGCAGGGTGTAACCAAGGCAGTACATGACTGTCCAGAAAATTGCTGACTTAGTGATATGTAACACACAAAAAATTGCTTCCAGCTACTTGGTGTCTTCCTAGTGCAGGTGGAGGAGGGTGAGCCAGAAGGACTTTCGGCATGTGAGGGCTTTATGTAGTGAGGGATGAAGGGGTAGGATGGTGCTGAAAGAGGAGAGATCCTGCTGGTTGTCTTTGATGTGCTCAAGATGCCACATAATAAAACTGTCCAGAATTTCAGGACACAGCCCATGCCTGAGATTACTGTCATGACTCCTACAAGAAGTTATATATTGCAAGCACTTAAATGCACATCCTGTGGACTCTTTCTCCTTTGGTGAGGGAAAGAAACATTTATGAAGTGCAGACATCTTCTGCAGCCATGGCCAGCACTGTGTTCAGTTACAGACTTGTGAGTAAACACAGGGCTTGAATGGTTGTTTTTGCATGGAGTGGTATTTTCACCTTAACTCTGCCCTGGCTGGTGACAGCCCCTGTGCACCCACTCTGCTGGCAGTGACTAGAGAACTCCTGCAGCCCAGTCAGGAACATTTCTCCCTCTGGGAGCAGCACTGCACCAACTAAAGCTTATACATATTTTTTTCTCTCTTTAACCTTTGCACAGCATGCAATGTCTGCTTAAAGCCTCAAAAAACCTGCAGAAATCATAGCTTTCTCACACCACTACCAGGAATCCTTATGGCAGGAAGACTTTTGTGCTGACTGGTGACACAGCTGCTCTGACTGGAGGCAACACCCCACATGGGGAAGTGCTGGGCAGAGGGACTCATCCATTCCACAGAAACATGCCACTATATTTTCTGCTACCTCATTTAGTTGTCACAGCCACACCTTTGCTAAGCTGCTTCCTCTTAATGATGCCAAAGTTCACCTCTGATCATGAGATGCCTTCCAGTCCCCACATTCTCTTCTCAAATATCAGCTACTGGCTGCTAGGTGCTAGCAAACTTGAAATTCCTGGTAAAAGTCTGGAAGATTAGTTTTGCTGAGTTCAGTCTTCCGAAGTGGTGTGAGACACCACAGGATAAACTGAACTCCACCTTGATGCTTCTCCTGCTCAATTTGATATACAGATCTGACTGCTTGATCACAGCACAGATTGGAAAATTGAAACTGCTGTAGGGCATTTTCCATTAAATCAGCTGCAGTGCACACAGCCAGACTGTTGAGTATTTAGATTTTTTTTTAAATAAAAAGACTAAAAATGAAGCTATAGGCATCTTGAGATGCAGGGCATCCCCTGTTAATATCTGTGCTGATGAGAAAAAGAAGGGATTAAATTCTTTTCCATGTAATGCATGGCTTTCACCTCACCCCTTTCCTCTTCACCTGAATGCATACAATCTTCAGGGGGGCAAAAAGAATAAAAAGCTCTTTCTGCATAGGCAGATCCAGTCACCCCCTCCTACAAATCTTAATCCACTGGACACTTGGCAGGGTTTCAACAAAGAGCCATGGGGCCTCCAGCTCCCCCATGCAGAGAATCTGGCCCTGCTGTGACCCTGCCATGAGCTCTGGTCTGCACATTACAAAACTATTTTCTTCCCTTTCCATCCATCTCAAAAGCAAGGATTAAAATTTAAGAGTTTATGAAAAAGAGATTTGATAGTACCAGACATTCAGACAGTCATCAAACCTTGCAGTGAACCAGACTGACAGAATAAACGAAGTAAGGCCTCTGTGGGAGTTTAACTGTAGGTATCTTACAGTAAATGCAATACTGTGGAGAGCTATTTGCTCCAGAATATAATAATTTTACACTGCTTTCATTAGTTGTCTAGAAGTTATATTAATTGAGCACAATTAAAACACTAGAAATGAGTATGTTGAATTGTTCCCTTGTGATTTTTATCATGATCATCACAAAGCAGCTTTGAGTCAGAACTGTTTTCAAGCATACACAAAACTTACACATTATAGCCATTCTCCTTTGAGCTCAGTGAATATAAATAAACATTGCAGTTTAACATATAGACCATTCCCACTCCTTTTTCCTGGTGCAGCAGGACATTTTTCTTACCTGGGTATGGCACTCTCCCTTTTGTTACCAGCTCTGTCAATAGGATCCCAAAAGACCACACATCTGACTTTATTGTGAACCTTCCATACAGTGCTGCTTCCGGCGCAGTCCATTTAATGGGAAATTTTGCACCTAAAGAGAGAACACAAGAGTCTTAACCAGAGCAGATACAGAACCAAAGCACCAGGTCACAGGTGACTCTTGTGTTCTGCAATATGTGCAGGTGAAAGGAGCTGCAGACAAACAGCTGTTGTTACCCAACAGCTCCACAGAGTACAGTCAGAGAGGATAGGTGGGCAGAACATGCAAGGCATCAGGAAAGACTAAGCAAGGTAAGGGTCAGTTTGTCCCACATCACAAGAGAAGAATAAGACATTTTAGCTCAAGTTTGAAGTTTTATAAAATGAAAAAAAAAACAAAACAGTTTTAAAAACAAATATAATAGAAATAACTTCTCACAAAGTGATTTAAATATTTGCAAATCAAACACAGTTACTACGTATAAGCAGAACTGACATATACTGGATATGTACTTCCCAGTTTGCCTGCTCAAGCTGAGCAAAATACAAACAAACAAACATGGTGAAAACAAAAATTAAAAGCAAATCTAATATTTCATTAGAAACACACAAGGACTTTAAAATAATACTGCCATTCAAGTTGCTTGGAGTGCTTGATGTCAAGGCACAACTTTGGCCTGTGATTTATAACTTGACAGTGTACTTTAAGCTCCTGGCACTGAAAAGCCTGTAGTGCCTTAAATACGTGCAGTTCTAATGTGCTCATCCATCATCAGAGCTTGCAGGAGCCAGTTGCAGTAAGGACAGTAAGATAACAAGCCTTTAAACACTGATTTATTTGCTTTTCCAATCACTGACTGTTTTCTTAGGAAAAATATTTTCAGTATGACTTTAAAGAAAAGTCTTGTGGTAATAATTAACTCACAGTATGTACAAAAAATATGCAGACATTTCCCTGGTGCCTTGTATTAACATACAGGCAAAGGAGTTGCATTGCTTATTGCTGATCCCTAGTGACAAACACTCTTGAATTTGGAAATAGACTGACTTTGACTTCACCCTCTCATAAAAGCTCCCTTCACTTTCAGGAGGAGTGTGAAAGTGTAACAACGTGGACAAATCACTCTCAGGGAGTGAACTTATGGCACTGTTTAGAGTTTCCTGCTGGCACTGCTCCACTATCACATCCAAGGGCTCAATGCCCCTATCTTCTGCCACACACCCCAATCTGACGTGACTTAGAATAAAAACTAAACATGATAATTCTCATCTCCTTACTTAGCAAAACTTCCATGTGCTAAAATTTTTTCTGCTCTACATGTAAATGATCCTAAGAGAGACTAGTACTCTAGTACAAATACATTTTTTTTCCTAGGGAGTACTGCAGTTACTCAGGTAAGTCCTGCTAATTTACTTGAAAATGTCCTGGTAAGAGTGAAAAAGATGCAAGAGAAAGTTTCAGATACCTAATGCCTGAAGTCAAGAACTTAAGGCTAGTTACGCATCAGCACATCACTGGCTAGATTTGCAAAGGTGCCAGAGGACTTTGGATGCCTGTTCACTTTTTAAAGTCTGTCTCTTATGTATTTTCATTGGCTGATATGTAGGCAGGAACTAAAATTTGGGTGCTTGGGTTTGGTCTCAATTTCCTTCACTTGCACTTCTTTGTGTGACCAATCTTAGTTTACAAGACTCAAAATTTGCAGAACTTCATCCTCTCTTTTTGCCTTGGCTGTGCTGTGTAAGTCCTTTGCAGCAGAAGCTGCCATCACTCGAGCCTCTGCCCTGGAAGCTGGCCCTGCTTCAGCAGCACCAACAGCCACGTGGGGTTGGCAACTGGCTGCTCCAGCTGCTGGGAGGTCCTGGGGCTGTAGAGCCTATGCCAATCCCTGGAAGAACTGCAAGCTGCATGTATCTGGTGGTCAGGCTGCCCAGGCCTGCAGTGCATGCCTTTAGATGGAACTGTGCAGGCAGCCCTGAATGTGGGAGCCAACATCCCTCTGCTCTCTGCTACGTGCAGCCCAGACAGTACACACACCCCGTGCCAGCTGAATGAAGGAATAGCTCCAGGAGCTATTCTCCTGGCCAGGAGCCTGAAGCCTCGGACGTTGGCTGGTGCTGTGTGAGATGGCCACGCAGGGGGGTTTGATTGTTCACATGTTGCACACTTTTTATTCAACAACTTTCTTTTTCTTTAATCAGCTGTGTTTTTCTGAGAAACTTAGCCAAATCTGCTTTAATTCCCTTGTGCTTCAAACTCAGATCCAAAGGTAGCAACCACCTACAACTCATCTTTGGAGGAAAGAAATCTCTTCAGACTCTTTTGTGGCCAATTCCCCCAGTATTTTTGTCTTCCTCAACCTACTGCAGTGTGTCACTGGGACATGAGCATGTGGCGTCTTGTCAAACTACAGGAAAATGAGGAGCAAGGTAAGTCCCTGAGAAGGGGGATCAATTCCAGGGCATTCCTTTTCCCAAGAGCTAGAGCAGTACAATCCTCACTGGGGTGTGATGAGCACTGCTGGAAAGATGAATGGCCTGTGCTGAGGATTTTCCAATGACAGGACAGCTATTCATTACTTCTCTATGCTGCCCCTGCTGTGGATGATTCTCTGTCTAAAGCAACTAATATAAAAAATCACGTTCTGCAGTTTGTGCAGCATTTCCTGATAGATGACAGATTTGGAGTGGTAGATGGGGAGGAGAAAAATGCAAGCTTGGCAGAGAGCTTGCTAGCAGAGCCCTGCCTCTATGGTTTTCTGGCCCTGCAACACATGTTGGAGGCTAGATGGTTCCAGAGAGTCTGCAGTCCAGTATGGCAGAGCTGTCAGTGAAGGGACAGCAGAGTCCAGGGAGAAGTCACCAGGCTGGTCACCTGCAGGTACAACACATGCATGGCCCTCACACAAGGAGATCACACACAGCTTGTGTGAATGGGGGTGAGTGTGTTTGTCTGGCAGGGATCCCTCCAAGGTGCTGCCTCTCATTCAATGCCTGGAACTGGAGATAGAGACAGTGCACTGCTGTGAAAGCACAAAAATTCCCAAATGTGTTGAGCACTGCCCTGAAGCCTCCTGCTTGCTGTAGCTCCACAGAGTGTTAGCACAGCAAGTGTTTGCTGTGTGTGGTTCCTGATGGACACACAGTTGCTGTGCTTAACTCTCTTCCCAACACACTGATTAAAAAACCCAATGCTTCTCTCTGCCCAGGCCTCAGAAGCTTATTAAACAAACTGACTTTGTGCTGCAAACAAATTACAGCATCAGATAAAACGTGTATTACTGACAAGCATGTAAATAAATCTGATAAGCCAAATCACCCCAGCTTATCAGACGAGGCAGCCCATCTCCTACTCTGAAGGCAGATTTTGCATCAGTGGGGGAGAGATTTCTCTCTTTTTGTTGCTGGAACCTGTTTTATTACAAACCAGCACATCAGTAACCCCATGCATGGACACCAACAGCACACTGCATTCATCAGGTCAGGATAACCTGTCTTTGCCCCAAAACAGGGTATTAATCTGCAGCTTTTATTTCAGTCCCCCCCCCCCCCCCCTTTTTTTTTAAACGTTACAGCCTGGGGAAAGCCTTTTTAGGGTTTTTGCACTGTTTGTAACCACATGAAACCAAAGCTGCTGATACAATTTATGGTGAGAGCAGCCAGACCCGAGCCTATGTGGATTTTTGAGAGGCTCAGCCCTATTCTTGGGACCTCTGCCCGACTCTGCTCAGGCATTCACACAGGAGAATCCCAGGAGGGATTTCCCTGGGAAAAATCAATCCATGGCCCTGTTTTAATTCTTTGCTGGCTATAAGCAGGTCATGTGATGAGAAGGAGCAGAGGGGGCTGGGATGATTGAGTGACCTTGAGATACAACTCTCAGCATGGTTTCTTCTGAGGCAAGCGAAAATCCCTCAGCTTTGGTTTCTTTTCAGATCTAAATCTTGATGAAGTAGAAGCCTCTGAAATTCATGCCCCAGAGCCACTGCCAGCTTGATAATGATCCTGTTTCTGGAAATGCTACAAAGCTGCTACCTCTTGTACCTTAAAACCAAACCCAATGGAGGGCTCCAAGCTCTAAGACCCAAAAACTCGGGGACCGCTTGGGTTAGCAATCAGGGAACCCAGTGTGGCTTTGAATTGCTTCTGGGGCTGGAAAGGGAAAGCTGTAAAAGGTAAAGACGAAGTGCTGAAACAAGCATGAAACAGGAAACGAGTCAGCCCTGGCCGGCGATGATGAGCGCCGTGTGGGAGGGACCGCGCAATCACATTTTTTGTGCTGTGAGAACGAACATGGAATTACAAACCTGGCAAACATCAGCGATGAGGAGCAGGCTCCGCGGGCGGACCCTTCCCCAGAAAGCGGGGAGCGAGGGGCGGGACTGCGGCTCTGCACACCCCTCTGGCTCTCTGCCTGCAGCCTCCCTTCCCTTCCCTTGCATTCCCTTCCCGTCCCTTCCCCTCGCCCTTCCTCTTGACCTGGCCGCGCTCCTTCCCGCAGGGCAGATGCAGCTCGGCAGGAGCGGATCGGGGATCCCCCGGGACCCGCTGGCTGAGAAGCAGGAGTCCTTTCTGGGCTCCCGGGCTGGCTCAGGGAACCGCAGGTGAAGAGCGAGAACAAAGCCCTGGATGCTACAGCCTGCAGTACAGTCAGTCACAAACAAAACGGGTCTGATCAGCTGCTGAACCAGTCTCTGCAAAGGGACTGGAGAGAGCCTGGAAGGGCGGGGGAAAATCCCTGCCTATTTCTAGGAAATCAAACTAAGAAGCATCACTTGATTTTAAGCAGGGCAGGAAGGAGTTACTTCTAAGTGTTAAGGAGGCAAGAATGATCTGAGAGTTTACAAACACTTACTAGAGCTCCCAAAATAGCTCTGGCTCAGCTCTTGCTGGTCTGGAAGGCATCAGAAAGATCCTTATTGTTTCACGTGTGCTTAGAGTGGCACTACTGCAAGTGCTGCTAGTGTGTGCAGTAGAAACATGGCCTGGAAAACAACTCGGCACTTTTTATTTATTAAGAAAATTTTAAATTTGTATCAGCTGCTGCTGCTTAGAATAGCAACAACTCTAACCCAGTGACTCTGTGGAGCACTGGCACTTTCCACAAAAATGCCATGTGCTCGGCCAAAACTCCACATGACTGTGAACCATATCGGTGTAAGGATAGCAGAGCTGCGTGGGAAATCCTCTGCTGGGGGTGATGAGAAGTTTCTCTTTGTCCTTTAGGATACCAGGAGTTTTAAGTCTTGCCTTACAGGGCTGACACAAGCATCATTGCCAATGGAAGGAAGCAAGACTCCATGCCTGGCAGTGTGTGTGCGGGGATGATGTTGCAACAGCAACAGCAACAGCCAAAAGAAGTGATGGGACAGGCTGCAATACAGTCCCCCAGTGCAGCCTTTGAAATGGGTGTCACTCTAAACAGGCATGTTTTTCCCCTTTGATTACTCACTTCCTCTAAAAGCAAGAGGAGCCAAATGCTCATTACAAGCCAAGAACTGTTTTTTTTGGGTATTATTTAATGGCAGTGTATGGCTGCTAGTCACACACTTTAAATCATTAGTGGCATGACCATCTTTTTCCTTCCCGACAATTGCTGAGAAATGGCAGTGCAGACAACGAACTGCTTTTTATTTACCTCTCATAAATCAGGAGCAGTCAGGCCTCCTTTGTTCAAACCCAAAAGAAAATAAACCGGTCAGTAAAACATTACCACCAGGCTAAGTAATACCCACACAGGTTCAGGAATCCTGCACTCTAGCCTGCTGGGGCTCAAAGCATCCCCATCTGTTTCCTTTCAAAATATTTAATCAGAGACAAAAGTGACAGTGGGGGAAGGGAGTAGGAGATCAAGCGAAGCTGGAGAAAACCACCTCTTCCCCACGCCAACAATGAACTCTGTACTAACACAAGCCAAAAGAAGGATGACTGCTGAGGAGAGTGACCAGAGACTTTAATCTTCAGATTTTGCAAGGAAAAACATTTCCTTTCTCCCACAGGAGCTGCCAGTCTGGAGCGCTCCCTGTTCCCCTCCCCTCTGCTGGCCAAGCTTTCCTCCTGTGTCAAAATTCCCACTGAAGCAGTAGTCAGCTAGATAAACAGAGCAGTCCCCAGATGCATCCCCTTGGAGGCTGAAGTAATAGGTCATGGGAAACAAGCAGAGGCAACCATTTCCTCCTGATACTGTGGTCTCCAACAAGCATTGCTCAAACTGAAGCTTAACTAAACAAGCCAGAACTGAATTCCAGTTGAAAAAAAAAAAATCCATTGGTGCATTAGAAACCATTTTTCTCCTTCAATAAATTAAAGGTCTTAGGCTCACCCTGGCTTGGAAGCCAGGTTAATTGCACTGAAATGTAAATTGAGTGTGTGCTACTTGGTCAAAAAAAGCACCCCTTCCTACTCCTTAAGAAAGGGACAAAAAATAGAAATGAAAATAGGAAAACCTTTCTACATGATTCCTGTAGTTACAGCTCTTTGTGTCTCTCTTTTAAGGAATTCTGTAGCTCTGAAGGACTTCAGCCTGACTTGGAGGTCAGGGGAAGGAATGACTGTCCATTGCCCTCAAGTATGGGAAGGATGGGTGACTTGTCCACACTGGCACAAGGAGACGAAGCCAGGCAAACATGACTCATCAGCAATGCATTTTAAAAGCCAAATTCTCCCTTCCCAGACACTTTTTCCTCAGTACAAGTGATTTCTACCATGAAAAAAGGGCAGGAGATACCCATAGCTATGTTCCCTCTCCCTGCCAGGCCTAGTGTTATACTTTTCTCAAAGTTTCTCCACCCCAACTCCAGTGATTTTTATTCAAAAATCTAAACTTCTCCTCAATATCAGTCAGGTAGGTTTTCACAGGTTTTTTAACATGTGAAGAGGGCAAAACTATTCTGAGAGATTTAAACTGGGAGGCAAACAGGTCATCATAGGATTTCCTAGGGATCAGGAGCCTGAAGAGATTTGGCCAGAAGTAGGTCACATACTTGTCTATGAAAACAAATAATTAGTCATGTAAAACTATATATTGGGTGGTTTCCAAAGGGAACAAAAGACATGGCAGCAAACCAGGCAGAAATGGAGATAATACAGGACTGTTTCAAAGCCATTTTGCAGACTGGATCTGCCCGCCTTGTTCAGGGAAAACTCTTCTTGTTTTACACAGGGGAACAAACAGCAAGCAGGCAGCTTTCTGTCTACCAGAGCCTCTCCAGACACTCTCATTGCTCTAGAGAGAATGACACAAGCCTATTTTTTCTACCAAGAAGCAATTCCCACCCTCAGGCTGAAATCAATAGTAGTTAAGGCTCTGCATTAGTATCTGTCACGGGTTCCTCAAGGACCCCATCAAAATAATCAGACCTCACTGTCTGACCGTGAAGCAGGCACCTTTCAGGGTGGATGCAGCCTGTGGTCCACATCCCTGTGACTGAGTACTGCCAGCAGCAGTTCAGGGGGGTGAGAACAGCTTGAGAGCTGCTGCTTCTCCCAGGCCAGGGCAAGGCATGCTGGAAACTTTCTGCCTCCTTCTGTCAACACTTAGGGAAAAAGTTACAGAAAGAAGTTTGCTGTTTCCTAAGAATTAATGACAGGGTCCATGCTGAAACAGGGACTTTGCTCAAGAGAAGAAACTCTCAAGAGGAAACCCACAAAGAGAGTTTTTGGTGATGTACAACAGGCTTTAATGGGATCCTCCTTGGCCTTGGCACTGAAAGGATGGAGTCATGTTTACCAACACATGTTGAGCAAGCACTACCAAAGTATTGCCAGCAGAAAGAGAGCAAAACTGTAGCTCTGCAGCTTGGACCAACATCTGACAACTAAGCATGACTTGTAAAGAATAACTAAAAAGAGCCTGTGACATGGCTCAGTTTGAACACACATGCTTTTTAGAAAAAGCTACAAAACTCTTTGACACATTTCTATAGTGTATCAGTGGTCGTCTGTGCCTAGCACCCTGTGTGTAGCACTGGAAGATGGCATTTCTATTAAAACAACTTTTTAAGAAGAGAAAGAAAAAGAAAGAGAAAGAAAGAAAGAAAGAAAGAAAGAAAGAAAGAAAGAAAGAAAGAAAGAAAGAAAGAAAGAAAGAAAGAAAGAAAGAAAGAAAGAAAGAAAGAATAGTGATCAGAGAGGCAGCTCCATTGCACAGAGGCACAACTCTTTGACCTGTTTGAAATAAAGAAAATAAGAAAAGTACAGGAGTGATAATAGTGGTTAGCAAATACCAGAAGGCACACTACAAAAGAAATACCCTACATACACTTTTCTGGATTACCACATTCAGACTCTCATAACCAGTAAGTAAAATATTCTCTTTGCTATGGCACCATGAAGATCCTGTCTTTGCTGTCATTTCCAGCTGTGTTCTCACTCATCACCTTTGTTTCGTTTTGGTTTTCAGAGAAAAGACAACGAAATAAGACACTCTCCTTAGGACATGCACTCAGCAGTGAACTTCTGACTAGGAGTTAATATGGGTTCAGGATTTACTGAAAGCAGCCCCGAAGCATAGGAGAGAGAGCTGTTCAAAACAACGTTCCACTCTTTCCCTGCCACAAGAATGACACTCAGTGCTACACCTGCTGCTGCATTTACCTTGTCTGGCTGTATATTCATTGTCTTCAATCAGTCTTGCCAATCCAAAGTCTGCAATCTTGCATATTAGGCCGTTGCCCACCAGGATGTTTGCAGACCGCAGATCTCTGTGTATGTAATTCATCCGCTCGATGTACGCCATGCCCGCGGCCACCTGCGAGCAGCAGGAGAGACAAACCACACATTTTAAACAAACTCAATACATACATGGGCTATAAAACACGAACACCTCAGTGCTCAACACTCTGGAGACAGACCTGGGCTGCCATGTCCACCAAATTCGGTAACTTCAAAGCTCTTCCTTCTCCATCCTTTAAGAAATCTAGCAAACTCCCTGTGAATGCAGAGTTGACACAATAGAGAGATGTTAGGAAGACAGCTCATCAGAATGGAGGTGCAGCAATATGTGCAAAATAAAGTCAGCAATGTTTCAAGTTCAACAGTTTCAAAACAGTTTCAAAAAACCCCATGATATCTCCAAATTCTCCTATTGAACTTGCTTCACTCTTTAAGTTGGCTTGCAGGAGAATGTGCCACTAGTACAACGAGAGTTGCAGGGAAAGGAAACAGGATTGTTTTAAATTTTCCTGACCATTACTGAGAAAGTTGATCTTTCCTAACTTTTCCAGTGCTCTTTAAAACTACATACCTGCTGCTCTCTAAAGGCCTCAGCTAACTGCAAAGCAGCAGCTCAGTTCCAAGCCACACAAGTTATGGAAGAAGTCAGATCCCAGCTCAACCTGCTCCAAAAGAAAGGTCAGCCCAGAGCCTGGTGAGCCCAAGGGGGATAGCATTAGCAAAGGCTTTTTTTCCTTAGAAATTAGTAGTGCTCCTTCTCTAGATAACCCAGAACTAAATACAGCATGAACCATTAATTTTAGAAGACAAAGAAGAGATGAAATGAAAGCAACTTTAGCAAAAGTTATGAGAACATCTTGTTTTCCTGTGCAAGGGAAAACAAGAAAGTACCCTGTTGCCTTAAAAAAGAGCCTAGGATGTTATAGCTTCTGTCCTAATCTTGTATCTGAACAAGTGAAGTGTAGCAGTCTCCTTTAAATAAGGTCAGAGAATTGGTTTAAAAAATAAAGGAAAAAGATGATTAAGCGTTTCTCCCTTGATAAATTGTCAGCCTCAAGCTCAGATCCAAAGATGTAAAATGTTACAGTACAAACCAGTAAAGCAAGCCAAAATAAACCCCATACTTCAGAAGGGTTTTGAAAAGTCTTTATTTTTAAAGGGAAAAAGCATATGCTTGTCACTGAGACATATGATTAAAGTGTGAGTTAGTCAGGGCTTGGATGCCTCTGAGGAGGGAGGTGGGCAAGCACCTGCCAGGAAAATAAAAGTCAACTCCAAATAGACTGAAAGAATGCACTTAAAATTTCAGAGTGTATCCTCCAATGTACAATGAAACTTCCCTGTGAGAACTTATGGTTCCTATTTGGTTCATTTGCTTTTCCAAAACAAGCAGATTTTTTGCTCTGCTCTCAGCACCCTGCTGGAGATCTGATGGAGCAAAAAAGTTTTCTTTTTCTCATTTTACTATACCATTACCAGCTAAGTAGCTTAAGGAAGAGACAAGGGAGAAGGGGAAAGTGAAGGAAAAAAAGGAGCGAAAGAATAATATGTGCAAATCATGTATTAAGATGGTAATGGGGTGGACTGAAAGTGAAGTGTGATCTGAGAACGAGGTGCAGTGACAAGATTCAGGATTGGCTAAACAAAGAAACAGAAATCCTAGGCCAACAAGGAAACACTGAAAGAAGATGTCCTAAGAACTCTCTGATGCCAGGAAAAGCTAGGATCTTGGGAAGCAGCACGTGGTATCATCAAACCTAGAAAATGCATATTGCTTGCCAGGGAAGTTTAGATGCTGATGCAGTTGGAATCACTTAGCCTGCAACAACTTCTCTTTCCCCCAGCTAGTACAGATTTTCTTTGTGCATCAGGTTTTGGGCCCAGCTCATAGTGGAATTCATAATTCTTCTGAAGCCAGAGGTGACTCCAGTTTCCTGTTCCCTCTCTCCTTCCTTGCATGCAGCCTGCTGCACCTCCCTCTGTATCCCCAAGGAGAAACAATAAAGAAAAAATAGTATCAAACACAGCAGCTCTGGCTTCACCTTTACTCATGTACTCTGTGACAATATAGATAGGCTCTTCAGATACCACAGCATAAAGTTGGACCAATTTGTCATGTTTTAGCTTCTTCATGATTTGGGCTTCCTCTAAGAAGGATTCTGGAGACATGGTGCCAGGCTTCAGGGTCTTGATAGCCACTTTAGTATTTCCATTCCACGTACCTACAAGCACAGACACTTAGTTAGATTAAATATCTTCTGCTCCTTTTTCTGCCTGATGCCTAATGCAAGCAAGGAAAAAAAATAGCAAGGACATTTAATATAAGGTTTTTTAAAAAGTTTGGTTTCCCATGTTGCCTTATCATTATATTCCTCCCACACGTCCTTCATATTTTAGTCTTTTTCTGTTACACTGAAAAATGATACTCCCATTGGCATTGGGGCACAATTGCTGTTGTCCTACTCAGACAATGTTTCCAGTGATCTCCACAGAAACCTCTGAGTAAGAAACGTGGGACTGCTGAAACCCATGTTTGAGCAGTCCCTTGCTAGCAAGTAATTGCTGCAGACAACAACACAGCTCCAGTCACAGATTTGGACAACAAAACTCATTAAACCAGAACTTCTTATTTGCAACACATTTTATCATTTTGGTTTTATTCTGAGCCAGATGAAAAAAAAAACAAAAACCAAAACCTTCTGAGAAACAAATCCTAAACTGATTTCATTGTAGAAACACAGGTGTGTTTCCAAACTGAAATGTGTCTTTTTCCTTCCCCTTCTTATCCCCAGGAACTGTTGACAGAAAACGAGGTGTTCCTGTCCACTTCAGTTTGCTTTTTAGTTGTGGTCAGAAGTGAAATAGACAAGCTGCATGGTTTTTCAGCCATCAACTACCAAGCCTTCTGGAACACCCAAAAGCCTGCACAAGAACCTGGAGAGAACTGGGGAAGGCTGACTCAGGGCACCCTGCAAGAGGTGGGGCTTCACTTGGATATTAGCAAGGGGGAGGAGGACTGGAAAGGAGGAAAATCCAGAAGACCTATTTATGTAAACAGTGGGGATTTTTTTTTTTTTTTTTTTTTTTTTGTGGGAAGGAAAAGGAAGGAAAATTAAAATGTGCAGAAATACCACTTTCCTACTGCCTTCTGGTTGTCCTTTGCCCAGACTAGCCAGAACCCTGCTCCAGAGTCAGGGCTGACATGGCTCTGAATGTGATCTGTAGATAGGGAGCTGCTGTGTGATAAGGCAGAACAATACTAAATGACTTCAGGAATGAATCACATTAAAAACTACTCCTCTGCACTTAGGCATGAGGATAGCAGAAAGTCCACAAAGTACACAAAGACTGTGTCATGAAAAAAAGGTAACGTGTTAAATAACCCAGTTTGTCTTTGTTAAAAGTACATGAACAATAACAGAGCTCAGCTGCTGTATGGGAACTGGTTAGGCCAAAATAACTTTATCATGAGCTTTTGCAACCTGCCAGAGTATAAATGAGCCATAAAATAGGTCTTTTTTTGTGCAAATGCTCAGGTCCCAGGTCTGCCTTGCCTGGCTGAGGATAGCAGAAGAGCAGTGGAAAATCTGCTGCTCCTGTGCTGCTCCTCACTTTTAAAGGGCAGTTCCAAATGTCTGGGGGAGCTTGAGGCACATATTAGTCAAAAGTGTGCACTGAAAATTTGGTTTTCATCATGCCTTGATTTTCTTCTGCCAGTTCAGTGCCAGCTCTCACTGTACTGGCAGTGGAGTAATGCCTTCAGTTACCACCTCTGCTATCCCAGCACTCTTCAGAAGGACTCCTGAAGCCTTAACTTTTCTCAGTCCTTCAAACCAGAGCTGAAGCAGGACTTTGCTCTTGTGGCACTCCTGTGTAAGCTGGGAATGATGTGGTTTTGCCTCTAATTTCAGGCAGGGTAGCCATAATCTCTTCTGATGGGTGACAGGGAGTGTGTTTTGTCTGGAGTCACTGAGGCTCCAGACTGCAGTGTGCCATCAGTCACAGCCACTTTGCAAAGGTACCACGAATTATATGAACCAAGAATAAAACCAGAGTTTCAGGGGCACCAGACTGGCATCAATAAAATAGGATCTCACCTCATGTGTTAACAGGATTAATTGTGTACTATCTGTTTTAATGAAAATCTCAGGACTCGTTCTATTACCACGAAGTGTTTTCAGCAAGTCTGTTTTTAAATACTTTTATGAATTTCTTCAGTTTAAAAAAAGAAAATAAAACAAAAATGTTAACTTATCCTCTCAGCCCTGATTACAGTTTAAATTCTTAAATTTTATTTTTATGTTTTGGTATATTTCTCTAATAGAAAAGCAGCATAGACTTCCCTCTGAATTCCTCCCACATGTAGTTAGTAACTACTTAATGTGTTTTTTATTCATTTCTCCTGTATTAATCTACTCCAATTTGGTAATGCTTCAGGGCTGTTAACATATTTTTTACTATACATTAAGAAAAGTAATTTCATAATTGTAATAATAATTTTTGCATTTCTGACAGCTACTTGTTACTGGTACTTGGCACTTTATTTCTCACAGCTAATTTATTTTATTTTACTTTACTTTACTTTATTTATTTACTTATTTATTTATTATTTTACATTTCTTCCTTTAACTTGTTGTATCAGTTTAAGGTCTAAGGCACACAGAACTGACCACTAAGTATTAACATCAATGGGAAACTTGTGCATGCATTCAAGACGGAGAACAAGAAGGAGAAACTGCAATTATTTGGAAATGCCAACAGAAATGTAGGCAGCTTTCTTTGCAACAGGTAGACTGTAATTCTGTGAGATTCTATAAATTTCTATATTTCTAGTCTATAAATTCTGTAAATCTCACAGACTTGCTGCTGTGCTCCTTGCTGCAGCACCCACTGGTTGTTTTGGCTGCACATATTTTTGTGTCACTGCAACAAAAGGAGTGATCAAACTGCCCCCTAAATTTTTTGTGAAGAAACAACATCTAGTGATTCTTTATTTGAATTGGTAATTTTAGAGTCTATACAGAACACAATTTGGCACAGAAATTGAGCCACATCTCATGAAATGGCCATTATATTGTGTTTCAATGCTATGGCCATACTAAGATTTATGTAAATTGTAAACTGCTGTTGTTTTATACTCATTAAAAGAATGAGGCCCATGATGGGTAAGTTAAGCTGGCAAGTGTGCAGAAAACAATGTCAGTGGATTTGGAAAAGGTCAGTATTTCTGGACTTCAAAGTAGGGGTGCAGCTGGGCCCGGCAAGTTTTGCCTCTGTTGTCCCCGGTCTCTATATCGAATTACTGGGTTCTGCTGCAGACACACAAATTTCAAACAGACTTCAAGAAATGGATGCATGGGACAGCTAGCTTGACAATATCAGCTTGCTGATATTTGCCATTATTTTTAAGCTGGGAGAGTGGATGGAAACATTTTCAAAGGTCTGATTCCATCAGTGCTACAACACACAAGGAAAGAAAAATGTCTACTTACCAGATTAATTTCTGGTTAGCCATTCTGCCTTACAGGTTTAGCATAATTTCTATTTTAATACCTAGCAATTGTGTAGTCATCCAAATAAACCCAAGGCAATTAATGAATTTTAATGCCCTAACCTCTCATACCACTGTGTGCAAATGAAAGGAAGCTTCCCCATGAATTACTGTATTTACATTTGACTGTTTCAGGCAATATAAACTAACATTTCACACTATTCTGATCTTTTAGTTTTAAGATCTATACTTGAAATGTTCATTTCTGCCAAGAGGGCCTTAAAAGATCCATCCAAAGCAAAATATATTCTCTGCCTTACCACGCCACACTTCAGCGAAACAGCCCTGACCAAGCTTCTGTTCCAGAAATAATGAATCACGTGCAACTTCCCATGCATCTTTAGCCAATCCAACAGTTTGTGGGGTATTATTCGTAGCAATCACAGTTAAGTTAAAACACAAACCATCAGCTTTCTCTATAGGAGAGGAAATTAATAAAAAAAACACACTTATAATCCAAAATTATGCATGCATTGAGAAAGATGGAAGGTGAGGGTCTCTCAGTGCTGCATTAAAGTTCATTTGCAAACACTGCTTTTTGGATGCTGAAGGTAAGGACTTCTTTTGTTAGCTTGCAGAAAAAGGCTCCTTGGTATAGCCAAGAGATTACTATGTGAGCCTTGATTTATTATTAAGACAGTGGTAATTTGTCAAAATCAAGACCTTCCAAGGAAACATGGATTTTCAGTTTTCTTTTGCCATCAATTATAGTGAAAGTTGAAGATTAAAGAATTTCTAAGTCAAAGACATGATTCCAAAGACATTTTTCCTAACAGTTTGAGCTTTACTGATTTTTTTCTTGTGGGTCACAATGTCCTACATTTTCACCTTCCATCTTGCAATCCCCACACAGAGAGCTATTTTAGAGTAATTATTTTGCTCCATACCCATCCATACTTCCCCAAACTGCCCATTTCCCAGTCTCTTGATCAACTGTAGGGATTCTCGTGGAATTTCCCAGACATCTTTGGTTTTGACAGACAGATCAGTAAGCCTTGGCATTCCTTTATGACAGGGGACTACTAAGCGGCAGCAAAGACCTGCAGCTCTCTCTGATGGAGCCAGAAGTGAAGCCAACAGCAAAGGAGAGGAAAGAAAAAAAAGTGTGACATGAAACAAATACAGTAAGCATAAAAACAATGCTACTCACAACAGCTGTTAGTTGCATACCACAAAGCATCCTGGAAGATTAGGAATTGAACATTGAAACATATTCATTTGAGACAGAACAGGAAATATTTTAGTCTCTGCACAGCCTGAAATGGAAGGTGACCGCCATTGGTTTCTTTTGCAGACTCAGGATTTCCCTCCTCCCACCATGCTGCATTAAGATAACCTCTTGAGTGACTGGTTTGCTATGGTACAGTATAGCTTTTTAAAAATAATCTGTCAATTACAAGCAGAATTTTCTGAACTGAGTAAAAGAAACACGGAGAAGAATAATTACTTATTTTCTGAAAAATCACAGCCATGAAAATTTGGTAGACTTTTTGTAGCCTGGGAAAAGGCATTTTCTATATTCTGCTCTGTGAAAAGGTGTCTTTGTAGGTGTCATGCAAGTCTGACATTCTTTCTAGAGCAAACCTTCATTAGCATATGCAGTACCATGCCTCCAGAGCTACCCTGCCTAATCCCTACTGATTATGCCTCCTTGTTGCACAGAAATGGCTGCTTCCAAAACTATTTGTTTCTGCATCTGTGCATGGAAAATATGCCACCCAAATAAGCTGACCACAGGAAACTAAAATTTGACATATGCCAACTGGTACAGTGAGGTTGTAAATTATCTTCCTTATATGTGAGCTTTTACACCTCATTTAGCTTGAAGTAGAGTCACCAGAAACAACTAGAAATTCTCCCTGGCAGCACACACCCATCAGGAATTGGGTGGAGAAGACAGCCAGATGTCTAGTATGAATAGCATAAGAATACAGCAGACAGAATACAAAGAATACAGAAAAAATGCCCCGCAGAGAAGCTGATTTCCCAAGTAAAAATTATGAAAAGTTTTTGAGCAGCAAGCATTTGGGGTAATCTGTTAATAATATTATGAAAAGCTAAAGTAAAGGGAAAAAAAACTCCAAAGAGCAAATAATTCAAAATACAAATTTCTGCTTAAAAAATGACCATGCTGAGAAGCATGGCAATCTTCTGTGTAAGAACCAATTGTCCTCTGCAGAGGTTTTGGGGGCTTTGAAGTTGCATTTGTTGTACACCAATTGCCAGTGACAACAGGATGTACTTTTGGGTGGAATAGTCCAAGCCACACTTTATTCACAGGAATAATAAAAAAAAAGTTTGGTGGGTGGACACAAACAGTGTGCATAAAGAAACACACATATTGCCTTATTTATTTAAAATAATTTAAATATTAATACTTTGCACATAGAACAAAAATCCAGTGGGAAAATATATTTAATGTATCTAACACATGCAAACCTTTTGGCCATTGTTTTAGGTGACTGAATTCCACAATGCAATTCCTATTTGCTTTATTAGCAATAGTGTGCTGCAAAATGGCACATGTTAGCCCTTGGTTATTCAAAGGGAATTCATGCTTGGAGATGTGCAAGTCTAATTCAGTAATTCTGTTTGCTTAGAAGAGGGAGAGCTGACAAAACCTTTAGCACAGTAAAGTGTTAGGTTTTAAAAGCTCTGCTGCTGTACCCTGTGAACGGCACTCAAAGACATTTATAACTCTAATGGGAAAGGGATAACAGAAGATGCATTACAACAAGCCAGAGTCATAGATCAAATGACTCTTTAGGGCATCTCACACATACATCAGCTCAGCAGCAAACACTTTTGTTTTAAGATACTTCAGAGAGCCATGTATTATCTGAAAAATTACCTGAGTAATGCTGAACCAGCTGCTGAAGAGTTTCAAATTGTGCCCGAGTTGTGATATAATATCCACCATTGTCAAGTTTACGAATCTTATAATGTTTGACATGATCTCCTTTCATATCATCCCAGTCTCGAATAGACAGGGAATAGGCACCTGTTCCAAGCAACGGAGGAATAAAAAAAAAAAATGTAATTAGCTTTTAGTCACAAAGATTTTGGTTTGCTGGTCAGTTATTACAAAGTGAAAGAGAAATTGCTTCCAAAAAGCTCACTGTATCCTGAAAAAGAAAAAATTAATCTCACACAATGAGATCAGAGCATGAGAGAAATGCATGCATCTCTCATGCAGAGCATGAGAGATCAAAGCATCAGAGAAATCCTGGGATGTTCACACCATGTCCCTTTCACTATGTTCTAGAAAGATACCAGGACTTCTGTGTAAATGAAAACTCACATTTTAACATTTACTACTCCAGGCTGTTAAATTGACTTTTCCTATTCTTAGTGTCAGGTTACACTGCAAATACTGTACTTTATGTAAATGCCAGTGGGTGGTAAATATCAGTATTTTCACAGGAAGCTCTGGAGATAATGACTTTATATGTGGGTAGTTTAGTTACCTGGATGGATCCCAAACTTCTTTATAAACAACCAAACAAGCATACTTTCTACACCGCAGTCTTTGGAAGGTAATACTACACCAAGACTGAGCACCAGCAGATCTGCAAGAACCTCATGTTTAACTTCCCAAATCCATGTGGTGCTTTAGAGCTTACTAGTGGGATTCAGATGCCCTAGCACAGGGATTAAGTGCCATGTGAGATGCCTCAGGACATGCTGCTTGGCAGTTTTCCCACAGGCTGTCACATTTTTCCAGCCATGTGGATGCCCTGCAGGCATTTGAAGTGGCTCTGGATGCTTAGGGCCGTGTAAAGGAACCTCAGTTGATGGGCTGGATTTAGTTTCAGGTGCAGGGGTGGCAGTCTGCAGGTGGGCTGGGGGCCTGATCTATATGCCCATGCACAAGCCCCTGGTGCTATGAGGGTGGCTGAATGCCAGCCCAGTTTCCATGAGTGTTATGGCACTGTGGTGTAATGCCAGCGTGGGCACTCGGTGTCTGCAGTCATGGGCAGCTGAACGGAGCCTCGGCTTCCTGCTGACTGCAAAAACAGCTCAGCCACCTCCGTGGGGACTGCATGTTCAGGTGTCTCACTCTGGAGGACAGTCCTATTTTACACCCAGTGACACATGTGTTGTTCTCTACTTTGTCAAAAGCAAAGCCACTTTTTTACAGCATAACGCAGCATCTGAACAAAAACATGGCCCTTTTCAAAGGCAGCAAAGAAAACAAGTTCTTGCTCATGGCTCAGACAAATACTGTGTTCACTCAAGGGAATTTAGGCATTAAAAGGAGAAGAGGAAACTGTCAGCTGCAAAGAGCTCAAGAAGGCCCTCCTTGCTTTCACTGGTAACCATGTCAGCTAAGGGCAGAAAAGGAAAACCACCAGAAAACAGTTTTGTATGACATGAAAGGTGGTCCCAGTGTAAGATGTCTTTCTTGGATGTATCCTCAGGAAGAAGCCTCCTTGACCACATTAACCAACAACAGGTTACACTGGTGGGTGGCTCACCCCTGAGGGAGATGCAGTGAGCAAAATCTCTCCACCCTGACTCCAAGGACTTCTCAAATTCCCTGTTGTTTGTCCCCTATATAGGAGAAAAAGAGCCAGCACTTAAAACAGATGATTCTGGTTTATTTGAATGGGAGGCACCCTTAAAGGAGTGTCAGGGGTTGTTTTATGTCTCTTTTTTTTTCTCCCTTTTTTTTTAGATTTTATTTTAATTTCATGTATTTATTTTGGTGGGGTAGGAGCTAGATGATCTTAGAGGTCCCTTCCAATTCAAGCCTTGCTGTGATTCTATGATTTCTAAGTGTAGAAAAATACTGTTTGTTTAGGACAGTTTTCTAAAGAGATTCTCCCCAAGTCAGTACATTTGTCTCAATTAGGAATTCAAAGCTTTGTGGTGATTTGCAAGCACATCTTGTGCATGCTTTGTACCACCACTCTGGGCTGCACATTGTCAGCCTTCTCTCAGAATTTTCCAGGCAGTCTTCTCCACCTCCACATTTCTGAGTTTTGATCCACTGGCAGCAGCTGTATTTTCTTTAGTCACGCTTCCTGCGTATCTGCTCACTATTTTAGATTCTTTAGGGAAATGTAAACAATCTGTGGTTCCAGGTCTGCAATCAGAGCTGTGTGGGTGGCCCTCTGTGGACCCCCGCTGACCTCAGATCAAGTTGCAGGACTGGAGCTTTAGTTCAAACCTGGACATAAACAAGAACCAAGATGTATTTCATTATTCATTTATTTAGGCTGTTGGTTATCTATACCATTCATTATTCTCTGATGATAAATTTAAATACAAGAGATATAAGTAATAAAACTTTGGGATAGAAATACGACATTACAATATATCATGCTAATGATTTTTTTAAAAAGCCAAACAACTGAAACCAGACAGTCTTGAAAGGTGGCGATTGAAACCAGGTGAAGGATTATACAGACAAGAGCTGATGAAGCACCTGGGTAGTCAGGCATTGAAAAAATGAAAAGCCAGCTCCATATGATCAAGGGAAGTTAAAGTCACGCTGAAATCATCCATGATGATACTTCTAACATGATCCTGACTAATTTTATTTTTGTTATTACAGAAGGGACAATTCTAGGTCATAAAACAATTCCTGCCTTAAGCTCATGATGGCTAGCTGGGGTAGGGTATTTTGAGAAGACTTATGTTAGAACACACTATTTGAGTGCACCCAATTGATTTTTTTTCTCTCTTGAACAACAAGCTCTCTGTTTTCTTCTAACAACATACTTAAACACCACAAGGATGAAAAGGGAAATAGGCATTTTTTACAATAAAACATGTGTGTTTGTTTTTTTCCTATAGCTTTGATGCAAACTCCACTTGAAGATGTAGAGAGCTTTAAGTTTGAATGCAGAGAAATTAAACTTGCTGCACTGAGTCCATCCATGATGGATTACTACATTTCCCCAATGCTTTTGTGTCTTCCAAGAAATTAGAAAAACCCCTGACTTAGCTAAGTAAACAGCGCTGCAAAACATATCCCCTATCACTGTATAAAAACTGGGGAAGCCAGACTAAACTGATAATGTGGTTTAGAGAAACAGTGTTGTGTTTGTTTTTAGGATCCATGGCTATGCAGCCATATGAGTGAGTTTTTAAAATTGGCACAGAGTGGGATGAAGTCCTGCTCCTCACACACATCAGAGCAACTGTTGGTGAAAAAAAACAGGTGGAGGCTATTTGCAGAAAAAGAGCAAGTTAGAGCCTGTCTTGCTCCTGGTGAGAGTGCCTCACTGCTATGGGAAGCATGGTGAAGCTGTGGGGTGACAAGAAACTGTCTGCCTGGAAGTCTAATCAGATTTTGCATCAAAAACAGTCTTCAGAGTTACAGGCAGCAAAGGAAGAATCCTGAGACTTCAGGAGGCAATAATACAAAACTTGCAATTTTAGATGATTGAATGCAGTATCTGAAGATAGGTCAGAGAAAGAGGAGTGCAAGTACTGCTTCTCTTCTTTAAACTCCTTCACTAGCCATGACATTTTGCATGCTAAGCCTAGCTGATAGTGTGCTCTGATCAAAGCACTGACAAGTTGGTGCTTTAATTATGTGAACCATCATTAGACTACAGAACTTGTATGGAATTAATTCTAGTGACTTATGCCTCCCACAGCTTTTGTTTTGGGTTGCTGGTTAATTGAGAAATGGCCAGGTTTGTTTTTACTTAGTTGCAGGTTTTCTGCTCAATAGTTGTATGAATTAGAAAGATCTTTTCATACATGTGAAGCTTTTGAAGAAGATGTTGACAGGCCTTGTGAGCACAACGTAAAAGCAAAAATAGCACTCGCCAAGAAAACTGGAACTCCTCCAATATTTTTAAAAGGAAGGAGGAGACTACACCCTTCCACTTGACTTCAACAGAATGGATACAGTTGAATACTTTATGAATATATTAATTAGAAGTATATTCAAGTCTTTTCCCTGCTAATATGTGAATTTAAAACTGCTGCATAATTTTTTTTCTCCCTTTTTTGTTCCTCCCAAAGATTCAGCATTTCAAAAGATCACACCATGTGGCCTGCACTGCAGATACCATGGGTTGAGAGTGAGCTGTACTTTGGTTGTTCTCTAATTTGAACACTCACCATAAGACCCAGGATATTCAGACATCCAAATTCCCTAACACAAATAGATGCAAAAATGATACTTAATCTCTACCTTCATACCGCCGAAAACAGTATTTCACACACTCAGCACAATTTTTCCCATATTATCTTCTCATTCATAGCCAGAACACCCAGCCTACCTTTGGTAGTTTCGCTTTCCCGGATCAAGAAGGTACCTCTGGGGTTTCCAAATGACAGCAGCTGCCTCTCGGCATCCTTTCGGCCAAGCTTGCCAAAGTACCACCTTAGGGAAAAAGCAGAAATAGTAAGACAAAACGTGAGGTAGCAATACTAAATAGTGTCACAAGGCCCAGACATGGAAGGAATTTTGTGTGGAAACTGTGGTTACTCAGATACAGTTGACCATTTTTGTCACACTGTGTCTTTTATCATGCTGGAAAGACAATGTGACAAAGCATGTAATAGCTGCTCCCTGTGCTGGGCAGTAGCTCTTTGCATTAAGCCTGTATTCAGCTGGTGCTGAGAACGCTTGGTGTCCTCCAACAAAGGCCAGCCTTGGACAAACAGAGACCAAGATGTGGTGGGTGGACGGTATACACAAGGAAAAGGGCAGAAAACTGGTGCTGCTGAAGAGCAGTATTTGTACAGATGTTGCTATAAATATTTGACTTACATAGTGATTTACTAGTACTCAATATTTTTGTTGCAGCACAGTAATGAAATCTCAGTAGAAGGACGAGATTCAATCACCTTAC
Source organism: Peucedramus taeniatus (assembly GCA_013400575.1). Classification (NCBI taxonomy): domain Eukaryota; kingdom Metazoa; phylum Chordata; class Aves; order Passeriformes; family Fringillidae; genus Peucedramus; species Peucedramus taeniatus. The sequence continues at coordinate 114,679 of WBNO01000400.1, forward strand.
CTGAGGTTCTATATGAGTCTTTCAGAGGCTTTTACAGCCATTTTTCCTTCCTGCAGCAATGTTTTTGTGTTGTTTCACAATCAACCAAGGACAACCTGAAGTACAGACTCCAGTAGTACCTGCTCAGCTCTATAAGCTGCTCCACTGTATCTTTTATATTGGAAACAATGTGAATACACACATCACTCTTTTTTTTTGCATAGATGGTTCCTCATTAGGCAGCTTTGTGTATGCATTGTGGGTATCCTACCTATCCTAGGATTTGTATTTGTGTGATACAAATCCTAGGATTTGTATTTGTGTGCCCTCTTTAATGGACAGTTTGCACACTAACTGACTCAAAATATTTTTACAAGTTGGTTCAGGAAAAGCAAGGGCACCTTTTGGTTAAAGTTTGAAATTAGCTGACAATTGAATAAAGGAAGCAGACCTGTGTTCTTTTAGGTTTTCTTCCTTTGTTTTGACATTGAAAAAGCACTGAGCTCGTGCTTCTTTTGTCACTAATTACCTAATTATTTATCAGTGCAGTTAAGAACTGAAATAAATATAACGTAAGTCATTTGAAAAATCACTGCAATCAATCAAAACCAACTCCTCACACCTCCTTCTAATACAGCACTAATGGGTCTTTAGAATAAAAAAAGAAAACATACTCCTCTGCTTGGATGGAATCGACTGGAGCCACATAATTACTGGGAATGTAACCGGTTTCGCCTGTTGTCAAGGAACGGGCCTCCCACCAGTCTCCTTCCCTGTGGAAACAGAGGTGAGGAGGAGAAGTGAGAACAGGACACAGCTGTAAGGACAATGATCTGACTTTGTTAACAGCACCCAAAACTGCGTGGCCGTAAGAAGCCACAGCAACTCGTCTCTTTGTCACCGGCGTGCTGCCGAGAGAGCTGTTTGCCCCTAAACCCAAATAATACACATATTTCCTTACACCTAGAATTATTGCAGCAGTGATTAGTACTGTAGCCTTTCAGATGCAGCATAATGGCATGAAGAGGCAGAACAGCCCAGCATAATCAGGTTTGGTGAGGGCTGAATTTGGACTAGAACATTGAAAACTGTATCCATAGCAATTACTCTAACACAGACCCTTGAAAGAGCTTATATGAGATTTGCCAGAATGAATGCTGTGTTCTGATTTTGGCTGGGAATGAGTTAATTTTCCTCAAAATAGCTGGTATGGGAGTATGTTTTGGATTTGTGCTGGAAACAGTGTTGATAAGGCAGGGATGTTTTCATTACTGCTGAGCAGCATTCCCACAGTGTCAAGGCCTTTTCAGCCTCTCACCCGAGCAGGGGGGGTGGGGGTGTGCAGGGATCTGTGTGAGGGGACACAGCTGGGAGGGCTGACTCCAGCTGACCACAGGGGTATTCCATGACATATGGCAGCATGCTCAGCATGTAAAGCTGGGGAAGAAGAAGGACAAGGGGGGAATGTTTGGAGTGATGGTGTTTACCTTCCCAGGTCATGGTTAGGCATGATGGAAGCCTGCTTTCCTGGGGATGGCTGAACACCTGCCTGCCTATGGGAAGGCATAAATGAATTCCTTGTTTTGCTTGGCTTCTGTGCATTACTTTTGCTTTACCTTTTAAACTGTCTTTTTCTCAACCCATGAGTTTTCTCACTTTTACCCTTCTGATTCTCTCCCTGATCCCACCATGGGAGAAGTGAGTAAGTGGCTGTGTGGAGCTGAGCTGTTCTCTGAGGTTAAGCCACAACACAGTGTCACATTCACTGCTAATTTTAAACTTCCATGAGCACAATTAATCTGAAACCCAAAGATATCAAAAAGCCATCTATCAACATGGCATTTTAGATGGGCCTTAAGGATCACACTTCATTGTCTAGATTCCCTCTGCTGGCCACCTGGAGAAGGTAGCACAGGACTAGGCTGCATTTTCAAATACTAGCAAAAAACTCTTCTTCTACAACATTTAAATGTGAAAAGGTTCATGCAGGACCATCTTAAGGCAGCATTCTGTAGGCTTAGCATGAATTTTTGTCTTACACTGGTGTACATAGTGGGACATGGTGCTGCCTTTCAGACAATGCACACTGCTGCAGGATGTGCAGCTTTAAGAGAAGTTTATTTCTCATTTTTTTTGCAGGATGCAATGATTTGGGATGTAGCAATTTCTATTTCATTCTCAGCACCAGATTCACCAGTGTTTAACTCCTACCACTATTAATAAGCATTCTCTTTTCTCTTTCTGGGCTGCTTAGAAACTCTTTTTCAGTTCCCTTGTCTGTAAACCAGAGACTTGTTCACTAAATAAAACACTATCATCAAATGTGACTGGAGAATTCAGCCTCCTCTGGAAGCACACAATTACAGAAAACACACTGTCTAAGCTATTACTACAAGGAAAGGTTGTGTCAAGGTGAACTCCTTAAATTTTCGACTTCACTTTATTTAACAGTTTAAAGGAGCACAAACTCTATGGAAAACAACAAGAAAACAGCTGTGATTAGTCAAAAAGGAGACACTTCCAATTTTACAGTTCAAGAAACATGAAGTGCAAATAGCTTTTGCAGGGGCTGGCAGTTGACACTGTTTTAATACACCCTGTGTGCATTAGTATGTCAGGCAAATGGCCCTTTTTGTTTGTGTCTCTAGTATTGCCAGTGAAGTGCTAACCCTTCCCCCATATGCTGCTGGAGAATATTTCTGAGGCATTATGCTACACTAAGCTTGATAAATTGTACCATTCCATCTCTTCTCCTTACTGTGCAGAGAGTCCACTAGATGGAGGTATTTTGTCATAGCTAGGGAGGAAAAAAGCAGTCCTGTGGATGATCCCAACATCAGGAACAACCCCCTCTGCTTTGACAGAGAAGCTTAAATATCTCAAAGCACTGCCAGAAAGGAGGAGGAATGCAGGCTTTTTTCACAGCTCCTAATTTCAGACCTGCAGCTGAGGTGGGAGGCAGCTAGTCAATGGGGCCAGACAGGGTGTGGTGGTAGGGGAAATGCTGGGGATGGCCCAGTGTTCTGAAGCCCCAAAGTCAGGCTCTGCTCTGAACCACTCTGCAGGTACCTCTTTCATCCAGACTGCCTTTATAAAATTTCTGGGTTCAAATCACAGGGATACCCCCTGTATGCCATTTCGGATGTTGCACTGAATGTTTACTCCAAAGCACAAACCAAATTTCATTCATTGAAAGCTAAAGCAGAATCCAAATCCAAACCCCTCCAAAAATTCCAGACAAACTACTTTTTTGCACATATATGCTTTCTGTTTGCAAGCAGCATTGGCAGGTGCTTTAAAAATGGGCTTATTCCATGTAATTCCTGATGTAAGTGAAGAGAGGAAACATTCTTACAGAAAAGCAGCTTTCTGGAGATTCCCAGTCTGGCTGTCACTACTCCAGGGGTGTGGTTAGGGCCATGTTTATAAGAAAATACACCTAACTATGATTGGAACTGAGCCTCTATGATCCTACAGGAAAATTAATGAATGCTTGATCCTTCTTCCTTGCTTAGAAATCCTTCTTCTAGGCAGTAATTACCTGCATGAAAATGCATGTACTGCAGCCACTGACATGAAGGGGAATCCCTCTGTCTCACCAACTCCAAAGATGATTGCTCTGTAAGTCCTGGTGAGCATCAACTGGATTTCACCAGCTGGTATGTACAAGGTATTTATAATATGTGGAACTTGTTTCAAGTTATGGCATAGCTTGTGCAAGGTTAGGAAAGCACAAGGCAATGTGAACAAAAATGGATCATAGGTTTAAAAAGGGTTTGTTTCCAACCTCTAATTTAGAAGCAGGAAGGTTTTAAACTGCTGGTCCCTCTACAAATCATAACTGAAGTTTCTGTGCTTTCATCTACATCAAAGCTCTTCAGCTTCATGAAATATTCCACAGAATTACCTGATTTTTAAAAAAACTTCAGTGCACATTGAGCCAATTCCAACCCTGCATTGCTGTGTTAAAATTAAAAAGAGTTGCACCAGGGGTGAATTTGCCTCATTGCCACATATTATAAGAAAAAAATAGAAGACCAATATCACAAAGCCTTTAGAAAATGACATACTTGGTTGTTAACCCATTTTTACCTCTACATGATAGCAGTAGTGAACATAACACAGAGCCTGCCACTTTATGCTTTTAGCCAAGAATTACAAGATGTTCAGATATAGGTCAGTAGCACAGTGAGTTTTAGAAGTTATTTTTAAATCGCTAAGGGATTTTTTTTCTATGGGCAGTTGATAAAATCAGTTTTAAGTTGATGATTTCCAGGATGGAAATGTGGTTTTCATGTCAGATGCAATAGAACTTAAAAAGTTCTGACTGCATCACCTACCTTTAAAAGGACAAAAATGCTTTTAAACTTGGCATGTGAATCTGGATAATGACTCTTCTGTGAATCAGCTTTTAGCTCATTTCTGTGTAGGGATACTTGCAGCAGATTGGAAAAATGCATGTTAGTACATGCCTTGCAGAACCTCTGTAGCAACTGATAAAGTACAGAGCTGGTAGTCTCAGTTCTGAATGTGGGGTTACTGTAAAATGTAAGCAGTAAATCACACAATCTAACACTTTTTTAAAAGTAAAGCTGCATGTGGTTGAAGTGTTTTTTCCCAACAATACAGCACTTTGCAAAAGTGCGCTAAAGGCAAGGATGACTAAGTAAGCATAGAGTAAATCCACTCCATACTTGAATATCCAACATCAGATTTTACTGATAACATAAGCAAACATTATTGTAAACATTGTCAGTTTGAAACTATTAAAAAGTAGATTGCCAAGCCTAAAACTTACGAGCTGTTAAGTATCTGGAATTTTTCTCCTTTGTGAAAACTCAAGTCATCTTCTGTTCTTGCTTCATAGTCATAAAGCGCCACAAAAAGAGTTACACCTAAAAAACATAAGTGGAAAAACATAAGTGGGTTACACTCCATCAGAAAAGACAGGAGGGAAAGAAACCTCAAGAGATGATGTGGCTAAGCCACAGGTAAGCTACTCCAGTTGCTGAGGAGCAAACCAAGCTGAACCTTCCAACTTTTTGAATGATTCTCATCTCCCTGGTCTTTATGCAGCCAGTAGGCACTCCACCTCCTTCACTTTGTACACTCACAGGATCCCAAGCAGGCAAAGGGGGCTGAAGAGACAGTTCAGACATAGCCATGCCAGGTATTTAGCTGCTTGAGGTGGCTCAGCCCACACTTTACACTCTCTGGTAGAAGGATGAGGCAGTTAGCCAAATTTGGCAGATACACATAATTTCTCAGCCCCAAGTGAACCTGCAAATTAGCAAAGGTAGGAGTGAAGACCCAGCTCCACCCTACTTCAATTCTTTGTCCTATTTAATGCAATAACTCTTCCTAAAAAAAACATGCTGAGACAGTCAGGCCTCTGCTGTAGGTGCATGATTGACACTACGAGCACTAAAATGAGACTTCCAAGCTCACCTGTTCCTCCTCTTGTACGCAGCGTCCCTGTATGAGAGGAGGAGTTGACTCCACCAAACACGGTCAGTCCTTGGCCTCCTGTGGCATGGAAGTTGTTGTAGTTTGGGATTGAAGTCACACCAAAGCTAGGATAGTGCTGCGGAGTAGGATCTGTCCCATAGCGGTAGCCGGAGCTTTGAGTTAAACTGCCATCCCTCTCGTCAGTCAGTTTTGTTGCTTCTTTATCCTTACATTGCACACAGCCCATTATCTAAAATCCTAGGAGAGGAAGGAAAGGATAGGTGCTCATATGTTGATGCTCACCAGATCTCCTCCAAACGCACAGATGATGAGGCTCAAATTAAGTTCACTGCTCAAAACTTAAGTACTTTGGAAAAAAAAAAACCTGCAGTGGCTTGAATATAAACAGCAACATGCTGGAAAAAAGCTCACACAAAATCTTCCCCTCAGGAATTTTACATCGAGGCCTGGGGAAGGGGGTCCTGCCTGCTCTTAGGGTGGAGGCAGGCAATATTTTGCACAGAGGGACCAAGAAGATGAAACCCATCTTGCTCACCAATTTCCCAGTAAGGTAAATTTGCCAGGAGGATGCAACTGGCAGGTGAAGGACTCAGCCAAAAAAGTGCAGCTGGAGGTGCTCAAGACTGCCCTCAGAACACAGAATGAGGCACTTAGCTTGTGGTTCATATTTGACCTTGCCAACTACACAGGAGTGGACTTCACCTAAAGACAACAAAACCCTTCTTCCATTGCTGGAGTTCTGCATGGCAGGCAGAAAAGCAGCCACAGTGAGTCAAGAATTATTACAGCAGGAAAGTAGGAGGGAGCTATCAGAGGGCACAGCTAAAAAAAAAGGAAGCTCCTTTCATGCAGTGCCAAATTGAAGGCTGGTAACAAAAGCCACTGGTAACAGAAGGTGGGGCTGGCAAAGGTACACACGTTAAGGAACTAGAGAAAGCCACAGAAGAATTAACGCGTCAAATGCAGAGCAACTCCAAGTACAGATTCTGCACAGGATGAAACTGAGAGGGTTTCAAAAATTACAGTTTCAGCACCCTCATGGGGCACTACCAGGGCCTGGGTTAATCTCTTTATTTTAGGGGCCTGCTTCTCTCTGCATGGAAGGAGACAGAGGGTGATTTGCCACAGCTCAGAAGGAGTCCAGCAAGGGTAGTCCTGTTACCTGGTGTTGCCTTTCATCTGCTAGCTCTAACTTTCTCTAATCCATGTGGTGGTTCCTGAACTCTTTCCTACTGGCCCAAGTTGAACCTAGACCCAAAACCTGAGTTTCTGGAGTTGGGTGTGATGAACCTAGGGAATCAGTTACTTGTCTGGATGCATCCTGGATCTGAACCAGCACAGTGACTCTTAGATGCAACCTGGCACACAAACAACATTCTCTGAACAGTGGGGTTGGAAGAGAAGTGGCAGAAAAAAATCTTTAAAAATTACTTAATAGACATACTTTTTCAGACTATATAAATAGACAGGGAGAAAATGCAGAGAGAGGGAAAAATATAGCAAAGTACTTTTTTTTTTGCCCCACATTTCTTTTCACATTTCAGACCAATATCTGTCACTTTGGGTAAATAAAATGTCTATGCTTTTTAAAATTTCGTAATTTTTCTGTAGCTGCCAGGCTGGCTATTTTCTATGCCTTACCCCAACATCAACACAGGAAATTGGTTTTGACAAACTCATGGGATTCAGAAAAAGAATGTTTCACCAGTGCTAATGCTTGAAAAATTATGCAGCAGCTCCCTGTTTTACTGTGACAGTCCACAGTCCAGATACCTGCTTCCCACATCTAAACTGCCTAATTAAAAAGACAAACACTTCAGTTGAAGGGTATTTTCTACCCTTCAATACTTCCAGTTATTCTACAAGGCTGTTCAGAAAAACAAGCATCATTTTATTTGCCCAATGTGACACCCATCCATAAGAAGGACCAGAAGGAGGATCAGGGAAAATGCAGGCCTGTCAGTCTGCCCTTGGTGCCCAGGAAGGTTATGGAACAGATCCCTGTGATGCAATCACAAGGCACACACAGGACTACCAAAGGATCAGACCCAGGCAAATTTGGTTTAGGACTGGGCACAGCCCTCAGTGCCATGGTCTGGTTGACAAGGTGGTGATCAGTCAAAGGCTGGATGCTATGGTCTCAGAGGTCTTTTTTCAACCTAAATGATTCTGTTATGCTGTAATTTTATTTTTATTTATTTCCTGGAGTTGTATTGCCTGCAGCTAGCATGGGTCTACCCTCTCTTGATCTTAGCCTGACTTAAAACTGCCCTTTTTGCATTTCTTTATTCCCTTCAAGACACCACATCCACTCAGCAGGGCTCCCTCACCAAAATGTTTAAGTCTTTTCGGGAGAACAGAAAAATGGACTCTTGACTCTTCACTTGCTGCATGGGTGGCATGAGCTGGGATCCCTCAAGAAACTAAAGCAACAACTGGTTGACAGAAAGGGGTTTTCAGCCTGGAGGCTGCAGAACACACTGCTGCTGTTACTGCTGCAGCAGCCATGCTGACCTCCCGCCTCTGCTCGCCCTGGAAGCTGGGCTGGAGCTGGAGGTACAGAGTGTTGTGCATCCCCAGGACCAGCAGTGACACCAGGTGAGCCCACAGAGACCATGAGAGGTGCAGAGGTGCCCTGGCCAGCTTCATATCAGCTGTGAAAAACTGCTTGTGGAACCATGACTACTGCTTTTACCATTTCAACAGCAGGACAGTCTGGCTCTGGAGAGCCTTTGTTTGGAGATGTCACTCAGAACTGAGGTTTTCCTGGCTCCTCTCAGAGCCTCTGTGAGCACTGCCAGGGAGTGAAGCAGGACCACACAGAAGGCAAGAGCCCTGTGGGGTGATGAGCATCTCCCTGCTCTCAGCATGGGCAGATCCCAGAAGGCTTTGGGTGGGAGGGATGAGTCTGGAACTCAGACAGAGTCTCTTGGACCCTGCTACACCTCTGTGAAAGCGTGGCTGTGATGTGCAGAGAGCAAAACACGGGCAGGGGGCAAACACTGTGTGGGAGACGCCACCAGAGAAATCCCACCTCAACAGGAAGGGTGGAGAGGAGCTGACCACCTGAGCAGGGAAGAGTAAGCCATTAAATCAGCCCTGCTTAAAAGCTGCAACATGGGCTTATTCACCTCAAAGCAACTAAGTGATATGCAGGATTTACTGTTTAAAGAATTTCACAGCCTTTTTGTTGGCTTGCAGACTTACATCCCTGTGAAACTCTATCACCTCCTCCCTTTCCCCTCCCAGCTCTGCTTCTCCTCTTATTTTTTCTCATGTGCTTTCATGAAAAAAGTAGAAAAGAAAATGAAAGAAAAAAGAGATAGGAAACATGAAATCTGGGAGACCAGTGGGAGGGAAAGTAGTTTTCTTGTTGCTCATTCACAAACGTTCAGCTGAGCAGGGAAAAAAATCCCCACTGAAACCCAGGAATATTTCATGTATAACTTTACAACTGCTGACAAGACAACCCTACATATTTCATTTACACACTGATAAGGAAAAAGTTGAAATGATAAATCAGCTGCAAAAAGAAAAATTGCTACAAGTATTTATTCTGAAAAAAAGTGAATAAACAAGGGGATGGCACACATATGTACTGGTAGTTTTAAAAAATGGTTTGGGCTTTTATTACTAGGAAATGTATAGGGAACCAGTGAATTATGAATGTCTTGATTTTTGTTTGGTTTTTGCTTGCTTTATCTTTTTCTGGCAATGGCAGCACACAGGGAAGGAGAATTTGATGCAAAGTGAATGACTGACAAAATGGGCTTTTTCTTTCTCTTGTCCCCTCCCACTGTCACAGTGTCTAGACAATCCAAGTATAAAGACTGCTTGATTGCAGCCTCTTGCAAAATGTGACAGAGGGTGTTACATGCACACATCTTTTCAAGCCAAGTCCCAGAAAGTTGTCTGTTCTTGGCTCAAAGAAACAGCATCGTGGGGAGTTGGCTAAATGTGAGAGAATACATGTATGCATGTACATGCCTAAAGTGATTTCAGCTTACTCAGGGGTTTCATAGACAATAAATATCACCTCCATTCAGCACTGGCCTTTGTGTCAATGAATGGAATCCAAAAACTAATCTCTTTCAGTATCACAGAGCAGGATTTTAATATCCAAAAGTTTCATCTCCCTGCATGTCAGCATTTGGAGCTGTGGAAGGCTGGAATTATTCAGCCAGCTCTGAGATCACCAAACAAAATCTGGAGTTGTTTTACACTAAACTCTCTAGAGATGAGCACACAATGTTGCTCATCCAACATGCTGTGGATCTTACAGTAGGGGAACAAATTTTTAATCCACTTCCACTAGGAAAGGCAGCATTTCTCAGATGTGGGAGTTATGGGTCGCACAGCATTATCATAGTCTGACACTGGTAATGTTAAAGGGTATGTAACTGGCCTAATTAAAATGAACTTTTCTAATGCAAGCAAGTTGAATTTGGTTATTTTGAAGTTGTGTTTTTGTGGGCAATGTAAAACATGTTTTTATGAAAACAAAAACCTCCCTATTTTCATGGGTTTTGAGACTGCCTTGGAGACAAATGAAAATACACATTATGTTATTTGTCTCCTTTCTTGTCCTTATTGCATTTCTTGGACTCCAACAGTAACATTGCAAGCAATCTAACATGCGTCTAATCAGAAGAGTAGCTTCCACCCACATTGTGGAAACATCAGCTGACAAGGATACAAAATTCATTATAACATTATTAATCCTTTATATAGTCATAGCACCTTAATCACTTTCAGGTAGGATACAGATGAAGGCTAAGGAGATGTATTAACATTACTGATATTATTACTGTAAATCATCCTCTTTTGGTTTTTCTTTTTGTTCTTGATACAAAATGGAAGCCGAAACTGAACCCAACAAAGCCAGACATCCACTCCATTAACAAAAACAAAAGCTGTCCTCTGCTAGCTAATCAAAACCTAGGAAAAGTCTAAGAGTAGGAGGAAAATTCCTTTTTTTATACTTCTATTTTAAAAATAAAAATGTCCAACATGTGACATCTGAAAAGCCAAAAGTACTGATTAACCTTTGCTTCTGCAGTAGTAAGCATATGGATGGGGGGAAGAATGGTGTAAATTCACTCCTTCCAAGCATCAGAAGTTTTCTCATAAGCTTTTGCAACTCACAGCTGAAAGCCTGAATTATGGTACATCTTCAGAATCTTCTTTTTTTAGAGTTTTTTTAAAGAGAAAATAGATCCTAAGAGTGTTTGAGAGAGAGGCACTGGGAGATGCAGGGAGAAACCTGTCTACCCTGCACCCTTTGATCCATGCTGTGGCCTCTGTCCTCCAACCCCCTGCACACGAAAGGGAACTGGCACAGGAGAGGGCTCCAGCCTGCTGAAGAGATGGAGCGCAGGTTCAGACCCGGCAGGGTGCATTCTCTTTCCTCCTGGACTTCTCTGGAATGAAATCTGATGGCATATTTTTAAATAACTTCTCTCAATAAAAAACATGAAAGGGATAGGCTGGATGACTGGTAACTGGCAACTGCCTTTTTCTGACCAAGTCTTACAAATCTTGTCTGGAAAGCATCAGCAGGGAAGCTGAGTTAAGAAATAGTTATGTTAAAAGGAAATCAGAAGCACAAAATCCTTGGCTTTTATTCAGTCTCTGTGGTGAACAGGCATGAATCAAACTAAGGGTTGCATCCAGCATGGCTGTGAAAAATGAAATCTCTAAGGACCATCTTCTTGGTGCTTTATGTTTTGCTGAAAGCACCACAGAGCTATCAGTCTGTGACATCAAATAAACCAAATTTTATGAGCTACCGTAGGATTTAATACTCAAAATGCCACATTCTGAGTTACCGTGAAGGATCAAGGAGGACAGAAAAGGCTTTCCAAGAATAAGAACTCCAAGAATTTTTAAAAGAGACTTTAAAAATGACTGTGGAATGCCTCCTGCAGGCTGTATATGGGAATAATCAACACAGAAATTTACCCTGAAGTTGAAATGTCTTACTTTCCACGCCCTATTAGTAGCTCCTAGAGAGAAACTGATGGATTATGTATTTTGAAACACAACTCTGAGACACATTAAACTCACCAATTTTCAGAAAAGTCTCACTCACCCACTTTGACCATTACAAGTCACGAGGAAGGCATTCCAAGTTGGGCAACAAACAGGCAATTTAAACCAGTCTTATGTAGGTCAGTAATTCTCATGCTGTCTGCTTGCTGACCTCTCTTTGACTCATACCTATGCTGATGGGAACATTTTGGATTTCCAGAATTAATATTTTGTCAGTTTCAAGCCAATTCAAATGAAACAGATGGAATAAAACAGCAGCACTTATTGCATTGTTTTTGTTTTTATCTATTAACTCTGGGATATTTTAGAGGACTGCCTACATTCCAGCTTAGCCAATAATTCCACAATTTTAAGGTCAGAGAGATACAACAAATACTTTAAAGTTCAGACTCCTGGGTGTTATTCATTATTTCCCAGGCTTGTGGGTTGCAGGTTACTATATATACATATAATTTTTATACTAAGGTCTGATCTAGAAAGAATATGATTTTACTGCATTGTGATAGATCCAGTTCAGCCTTGAATAAAGCTGGAGATTTGTGTAGAATTCTTGCAAATTTACCATGTGCACCACACTTGTCATGCTGCATTAAAAAAAAGGAAATCAGAGAAGACACAGTACTACCACTGGATGTCCTCTGACTGTTAAAGATATGCAGAAAATCTCACACACACAAAGTCATGTTCCTGAACAAAAAGCCAGAAACACCAGGGCAAAACGTCAAGTACGTTTCAAAACAACACTGAAAAATTCCTGGGCTGCATAATTTGATTTTTAAGGGAGACCTTTAATGCTTCACTCCCAGATTCTGCTTTAGTGGGCTGAGCAGAAAAAAACCCAGCAGTTCAATTGTTTATCTGCAGCAGTCAAAAGTCAAGCTGCTGCCCAGTGTCCATGGCCACCCATGGCTGGAAGAGCAGGAAGAGCAGTGTCAGCTGAGCTCCTGCTGCCACGCTGCCCTGGTTCAAAGCAAATGCCTTTGACAGTGCTGGAGTGCTCTTACTATTGTTTCTTGTCAGCTTACAGTTGCTTTGGAAGTCCTCTACAATGGTGGCAGAAGGGGTTCAGGAAAGGGAGCAGCTCCAGCTGCTGCGAGAAGAGCAGACCCTGGAAGGGACTTTGAAGTGCCATATTCTGCCCTGCTGTTCCTCCCCATTACTGAGTGGCTGGGGACACAGCCCTGGAAACAACAGCTTCCTGACACTACAGACAAGGTTTAGGTTTTAACACATGCCTGCAATGCGTTGCCCTGTTCTTGCCTTCCCTCTTTTCCCCTTTGGGACTGCAACTAAAAGACAGTTATGAAAAATGAAGGTTTGGGCTTCATCTTGCCCGTTTAATTTCAGCCAGCCGTGGGGGTCAGGACCAGGGAAGAGGATGTGCATGTGGAAGGACTTCACTGGGCTACAGCCAGAGCCTTGGCTTCTGCCAGAGGCTGTGAGCACAGCTGTCCATGAGGCAGGGCAACAGGCCACTCAGGGCCAGGAAGGAAGAGCAATGAATGTCTTGGTCCCTCTCTGACAAGAGATTTACTACAGCCCAGACAGTCTGTTTATTATCCATATAGCTATATGATCTATTTATTACAAGCTAGAGAGGAAAAAGCAAGTCAGTGTTCCAGCTGGGCAGGAGGACAATAACCATGTCCACGTGTTCTTTGAGGGTCAGTTGTGGTGGTGGGACTGGCTGGTAGCTGTCTGGTGGGGATGTCACCTGGCAAGGCCACAGGAAGCTGCATTACCACAATGCTGTTTGAGCAGCCGTAATCAAAAGCTCCCCAGTGCAAGAAGAGAAGATAAACTCTCCAAACTGCCCGTGAAAGGACACGCCTCCACCCTTTTGGTTTTGTGCAGCTTTTTTGCCAGCCAAGTCTGTGAATGTCGGGGCCTCATCTTTTTCAAAAAACAGTGAATTCTCTTCCACTCCCTGTGATACATCCCTTTCAGCAAAACCAAACCAGAACAAAACACAAGAAGCAATTAAAGGCTCACGCTACAATTTCTTAAAGTTACAGGAACTGAGTTATGCCTCGTATTGTCTCAGGGCTTTTATTACTTTGAAAAAAAGATGCCCTAGAAAAATGCAGTAGTTCTGAGAAAAGGTTCTGTGGTTTTTTTTTCTTTTCCCACCAACCTCCAAACTTCTAAAATCTAATGTAAGAGAAAATGTAATCTAAAAGAAAAAGTCTTATGTGTAACTAACTTCAGAGGGAAGGCCTGCAGGTTTTACGCTCATGAACTGAACAGCAAGTCAGATTCAAAACTGCACATGGGGTTTTTTTATGCCTAAAATGTGTTAAAAGAATCTTTGAAATTAAGAACTAATGGCAGCAGCTACATACAGTAAACACACTGCTTTCTTTAGAGTTAACCCCCACAAAGGACAGATCTATCCCTGGTTCTGAGAGAACACCATGTAAATTCAACGGTGTGATTTCTAGCTACTTTCGTCCTTCATCAGGCTGCTTGTGGTAGCTCTATTCATGAGCAGAGAGAAGTGGGTGGATGGTCTGCATAAGCATTTTGAGCTAATGCACCTAAATTTTGAAGTGCCTTTTAAGTGTGTAAATTAGAAAACCTATAGCAAGAGAACAACTGCTGCAAATGCCAGAATAATTTTGTCTTGGAAAGAGAAGAAGTAAAACAGTGTCTCCACTGATTTCCTCTTTCTTTTCTCCCATTAGGGGAACAGAAAGATGATTGCAGGTTGATTCACACTGTTCTGATTTTTTTCTCTCAATTCTTATTTTTAGCTTCTACCCAGGATTAATGGGTGTTCATCTGACCCACAGTATGGGAGCGGCGCAGAGCAGAGTGCCAAACGTGAATCGGGATGGGCAGGGAAGGAAGTGGGGAAAGGGAAAGGACACAGTAAAGAAGTTCTGCCTGTTTGCCACTGTGGACTGTGAAAGAAGCATAAAAAAAAGATTTTCTCTCACTGCTCCTCCCCATCCCGCTTCACCCATGCAGGAATGAAACTAACCCCTTCTCTGGCTTGTCTGATTTCTGTGTTGTGACTAAAGAACTTGGAGGATGTGACAGCAAGAAAAAGGGAGCAAGCTGAGTCTCAAATCAGGAGACTCACTCTGAAACCCTTCCAGACACCATTCCCTCCTGAAGGGGCTCTCATTTCTTCTAGGTTGCTACTGCTAACATTTTAATAGAGTTATTGAAATCCCTTAGTTGTTCAGTTACACTGGGGGAAAAATACTCTTCTTCCTAAACATGAGCAAACATTTGCCAGCCCACAAAGAAACCCACAACTTTCTCACCATCACTGTAGCTGGCTTCCCCTACAACAGCAAAATGCTGACAGGCGGGGTCCCCAAACTGGGTGGCAACCACACTGTGACAAAGGCAGTGAGTGCTGAAGGTACTGACTACACCAGTAATGGGGACACACAGAAATTCTGCCTACGCTCACACACCCACAGGAAAGTTCTCTAGCGAGACCTGTTCTCTCAAACCCAGCTGTTGCCACTGTGGTTTCAGTGTGTGACAGCAGCTTACTGCTAGATGACATCTTAGGTAAGTTTATTGTGTCTGGATGGGGTTCAGTTTCTCCACAGCATCCCAAACCCTGCTGTGTGTGCTTCAGCTATGTGAGCAGAACCACATTGGTAACTCACCCATGTTGAAGTTATTGCTGAGCAGTGCTTGCAAAGCATCAAGACCTTCTTTGTTTCTCACTCTGCCACTGTAGCAAGCAGGCAGGGGAGGTTTGGGAAGGGACAGAGCTAAGAAAGCTGAACCCAACTGACCAAAGGTATATTCTACACCGTCAGTGCCTGAGGAAGAGTCCACAGAGGTTTCTCTGTATTTAAAACAAAAAGGCAAAGCTGGATTGTAATCTGGAGCAGACAGGGAGGGTTTCACTGAAAATGACTGTTTTGTGATACACCTTGTGAAATACACAACTCTTGACAATTCAGGAGATCAGGAGATCTGGAGATCTTGTCTGGAGTTCCTCCCTGCTTCCTAGCACAAAGAGACAAAAAACTAAAGGCCACTGAAATGAGCAACTGTGCTCTCCCACAGCACAGGGGACACATGTCAGATTTGTATATTGTGTTGTAAAGGGAAAAGGACCTCTCGATAGGGAACAAATTGACACTCTAAGCCAGGCTGGCTGGGACAGTCAGGTCAAATAAACAACCACGAGCACATTTAGCACAAACCATGATATTGAGAACATCAACCAAAGCAAAGGCTGTAAGAAGATGACCCTTTTCAGTTGCTTATATGCTAATTACAGGATTCTGAAAAAATGGATAAACCCTCTGCCTATAAAGTAGCAATGCAAAATAGTACCCTTGAAAAATAATAGCTATATTTAGAGTATTATATTATTAACAGAAACAGCTGTAGCTAATTTAAAAAATCCAAATGGAAGAGGGTGGTGCCAGGCCATATGTGTCACAAATGACATCTGACAACTACGAAGTAAATAATCTTGGAGAGTTACAGGGATGATGAGCTTCTTCAACACTTACATACAAGAAGTACAAAATCCCTTCTTGTGTTACTCTGGAGAGCTTATGTCACTAGCATTAACACAGGCCTGTACTTTCCAAAGGGCTACAAATGACAAGTTACTAACCCCTGAATTCAAAAAAGGATTTGCCTTCCTAACCTTGTGAAACTAAGCTCTTACCAATGAGTCATCTACAACACTGGGGACAGGAGCAGTTCCCAGCACCATCACCACAAGGTGAAGAGCTGAACTCAAACACACACACGAGCTAAAGCCCACGGTGGTCACACAGGCACCCACCCCACGTGCAGCAGGACCCCCTCGCTTCCTGCCCCAGCCAGGGGCTGCACTGGGCAGGAGCTGCAGTGCTGGCACAAACACAACTCACTGCTGGTTGTGTAACGGAGCTACACCTGAACTGCCCCTGAGTCACACGTGGGTTAGCTCAGGAGCCGGAGCATCCCTGCTCGAGACTTTGTCCCAGTAGAGAGGAAATGATCACAAACCAGAAGGTTACTGGTTGTTTAGACTGAAAAGGACCAACACTTCCTGTGCAAATAGTTAACATTGCCTGCAATCAAATCCAGACCAGAATTTTATGCAATATGTGAGCGTACGCTCTTTATAGATACATACATTAAAATCTAGTGCATGCTTTCAGAGAAGCAGTTTCTCAAAACTAGAGCAAATGGGAGTCAAATCAGGCTGAAGGCAGAACATACAGAAAGTTGCTGACATCTGCAAATGGTTTAAGACATTTCCTAAATGCCTACAGTGTTACAACCATGGAAATGGGCTAGATAAAAATAACACACAACGAAAAAAACCCAACAGCTGGGTTTACCAGGGAAGTGAAAAAACATATAAAATGTTATATAGAAAGCTGGTACATGAAAGAGGAAAGAGGAAGAGATAATAAGAAGCAAAAAAAGCTAAAATAAAGATTATATACAGGAATCAGGAAGATACTAGAAAAAAAAATAAAGGTACATAAAATAGAAATACATTTTAAATTTTTCTAAGCAGATTATAAAAGATGAATCCTGAACAATAAAAATTGTAGAAACGTTCATAACAATATGACAGCAGCAGAAGTTATTCAGTAAATGTTTCCGATTAGCACACAGGTAAAAGGCTGGGTGATCTGTTTATGATGAAGATAATGAAATAGCTTCCCACCACAGAAGCCCCTAGAGAGGGGATGTTAAGCAGCAGATAAACGATTCTGGGTGATTCAGATTAGTTGCTAGAAATAAACTTGTCTCAGAAGGTTTACAGAGATAGCCTTGGAGCTGCTACTGCATCTAAAGCAGTTCTTGGCCCTTGGGGAAGGACCAAAGACTGGAAGAAGGCTCATACTGGCTCATACTCATACTCAAATACCACTATTTGAGAAGGGTAGAAAGTAATTACAGACCAGTTGGATGAGTCTCCAGTATTTTGCAGAGGATAGAACAACCAACATCGGCCTCAATTAATAACTTCTTTCAAAGCTCTGTAATTAAAGTCAATTAACTTGGCTTTAAGGAAAATAGATCCTGTCAAACTAATTTGATGTAATTTCTTGCAAAAATTACAAGTTCACTTGATGAAGGCAGCATTGTTAACAGTACTACAAATCTAAGTAATTTGACTTGTTCTGTAGAATATCTTTATGAATGCTTTGAAACCCACATGGAATGCCTCCATCTGTACATGGAGAGCAGGACTCCATTGGTGGAGAGCACCGTATAAGATCAGGCTAAAACCTTAAACCTATTTTATACTGAAGTCACTTTTGAGTCCACAGTCATATCAGAAGTGTTAAAAAGCTGCTAAATTAAGGAAAGCAAAGTGTAACTGTAAATTGGAAACTATTTATTAGCAAACAAATGGGTTCCTGTTGGATTCCACAGGCACTGGTGATCATCCCTTTACTATTTAATAGCCTTACCAGTGACCTGGATTAAAGTTAAGTCATTGTGGTTAGACAGGAGACTGGGAATGGCAAAAAACAAACCACAAAAGAACAAGCCTGACACAGAGCAACTGGTGTCTGTAGGAAGATGGGAGAAACCAGTTTAGGTGTTAATATGGCCAAATACAAAATCACCTTATTATAATGAAGAATCCAGGCCATACTTACAGGATGAGAGGGAGAGAGAGGACTCTATCCTCCGAAGCAGAGACTGAATATGAGACCCGGGGTCCTGGGAAGCAATCAGCTCGACATGAATTCCCCACGCAAGGCTGTGGCCAAAAGGGCTAATGCGAGCCTCAGCTGTACAAACAAATGAAAATCAAAAGATGAGTAGGTAGGTTACGGTGACGCTGTATTTGGTTCTCATTCCTCTGCTCCGTGAATAACATATCAGGTTCTGCTGCTCCATTTTACAAAAAAACTGTTGGAAAAACTGGAAGAGTATTCAGGGAAGAGAAATTAAATAACTGAAAACATGGGACTACAGAAGGCTTCATTATAAACAAAAATCTTAGAGGGAATTTTGTTATTTTGTTCATGGTATAGCAGTAGTCTTACACTGAATTAATTTGATAACAGCAGACTCTGATCTAGCAAAGGTAGAAATTGCATCGGGACTGAAAATTATTCCAATCCAGGCTGTGAACAGGCAAGTTTGTTCTGCTTGTTCAGCAATGATGTGTTATAGGCAATTAACCAGTAATTAACCCTCTGCAGCACAGTTGATGAGGTACTGCCCACCTCTGCAAAGTTGTGAAAGTAACCGCACTTGATTCAAAAAGGATGTGTGCCCACATGGCTTGGGTTAATTGCTACAAAGCAGGAGCTCCTGCAGGTGAGCTGAGTGGTCACTGCACCACACTGTGCTTTGTGTTGCCACCAAGAAACTCTCCTTCTCCTTGTAGTGTATTATGCTGGCAGACTTCCTGCTCACAGCTTACAAAACATCTCAGGGGAAACCCCAGGCTTTTGGGGATGAGATGCCATTTATGTATGGATGACACCCAATTGTCCATCTTCTGCAGGATCTGCAGGCAGCCTCTCTCAATTCCCAGCACCTGGCTGCACACAAAACCTCACTGCACAAAGCTCCTCACACTGAAATGCCAAGGAAACCACTTTTAGGAAACTGATGGGTGTTGTTACGGCTCTGTCACTGAGAAAGCGCCGGTGACTCCTTGTTTCAGCAGTTCACTTCATCTGCTGCGTGCCACTGGGACCTTGTCCCAGGGATCTGGCTGGGATCTCATCCCAGTAGCACCCAGCCACAGAAGGTGACCTCAAAGAACTATGCTGTGGAAAAGAGTCCTCCATACCTCACTAATATTTCCTCTCTCAAATTCACCCTTTTAGGATGAACCAGGGGACTAGAAGATAGTGGACTACCTTCTTCATGAAACCAAGTTAGATCCTTTATGCAGAATTAATGGATATGAGGACTACTCCTGCAGGAACCTCCAGGTCACTCAGGGCATCTAGGTGTCTTCTCCTTCCCTTTCTGCATGCCGAGGGAACTGGCTGCTGCCAAGAAAGCTTTTGGCTATCTGTCCCAAGGCTGGGGTTGGGCATTTGGGCTCCTGAGGACCATGTGTTCAGCTGTGGGGCCCTGGTGACCGAATTTGCTTCATCTCACAGCCTGCCAATATTTAAATTTGGTGTTTTTTAAGGAGGCAGCACAAGCTTTTGTGTGTGCTTGTCTGTCTTAACCTGGGCCTTTGGCCAGAAAGTATTAATCCTATCAACGTGCACGAGTGGGAAGGCTGGAAGTGTTTCATTTGTGCCAGTTACTGGCATCATCTCATTTTAAGCTTCTGGAATAAACCCATTTATGACTGAATGTTGCAGTGTAAATTCTGCAAATAAAACAGATAAAATAATCTCAATTACTTGAGCTCAGGACTAGTTCACATATGCCACTCCAGAGATTTAGAAGGCGTTATTTCATACAAACATCTAATTAAACTTAATTATAGTTATACAGTTATTTTTATGTTCAACAGGTGGAAAAAAATGTGTTTTTCAAACTTTTGGTTACGACCAGTAAGTGATGCCTGCTAAAACACAGCATGCACAGCATAGTAAAATCTTGGTCGTATGTCACAAACAAAAAAGAAAGATCTTGTCTTCAGTAAACATGTAGTACAAAGCTTCTGCAGAGTGAATCACAACAAGAAAGTTTGTAAAAATTTTAGGGAGGAAAAAGGCCTGTCCAAGTGTGGTGTGTATGTACGTGTATGTGCACATGCATTCACACACACCCCACCACTTCAGCTCTGCTATATCCGGCATTCCTATCAACAGTTCCTGTCAACAGTCAACTTAAAACTGTGATTGGCAACTCTTTAGTCACTAACAGAGCAGAAGTTTAGGGAAAGCTGAACGAGGACAAGGTTTCAGAGCTACTAATAAAAGATGAATCAGAGCCTGCAAAAGTACAGTCTGACTTGTGTGTTTTTGCATCTTTATACTTTCTGTCCTCCTGGATACATTTTTCCCCCTCTCCCTCTGGCACAACCCCAGCTACATCTACAGCATGAGGATATTCTGTTAAGCACACATGCAACTGTGTTTTTAAACCTTGTAAAGGCTTCTGTCAAAAGAGGTACCGAGGATCACATAGGCCAGACTCCAGAAGCAGAATTTTACAGATAAAGTAACTGTGATAATCTTCCTAACTATAAATGATAAAAGCTACATAGAAGCAAAGAGCTTTAATACATTGATTTAAAAAAAATCTTTTTTTGAAATATTGCAAAGTAAATCAGATGCAAGGCTTTTCCTTTTATTCTAGACACACAGACATAGAATTAAATAGAAGAATGTGAAACTAACCATCCCATCTGCCTTTGTAATTCACCCAGACTAGATACAGAAATGCTATGGAATTTAATGCAATGAACCCCAGAAGTGTCACTTTCACAAATCTCAAGAGGCATCATTGACCTGAGGCTGGCTGCAGTTTCTGCCCCAATTCCAGTTTAATGTATTCCAGTCTGACCCTCAAGCGACAGTGCTGCTGGAGAACACGCTAAGAAACAAATGCAGGCAATTGCTTTGACATAATTCTTTTGGACGCAGGCAGATCGAATGTGCTGATGTCAACAGAGACCAGAAAAGAGTTTCATCCAATCTCCTTTCCTCACTGAAGAAAACAATGAGAGGAAACAAAGCACAACCCAAACCCCAGCCAAACACATGCCCACCTCCCAGCAGCAACACTGATACATGCTAAGAAAGGGAGAACCAAGACAAACGTTCCTAAAGCAGCATTTGCATGTATGTATACATGGCATTTCATTTATAGCTTAAATTTACACTACTTGTGTATATAATTGGCTCTTGGAATAAAACATCTGTCCTATAGAAAATATTAATTTAAAACCCTAGGGAACAGCCTAATGCAGTCCTATATGGCCACAGTACATTCAAAAGAGTTCATAGCATAATTCCCTCAACTTAATGTAAAACACTCTTCTTCCCTTTCTCACATGCTTCTACAATTTAGGGGGCTGCATGGACCTGCTTTCAATATAATTGTCAGGACTATACCTTCCTGCCTTGCCACTCACTTAAATATCCAAGCTCTAGCATGCTCTGGGGCTGCACAGTTTGAAGTCAGAGAACATTGAGACCACATTGACTTTTTTCTGCACAGGGACAAGAAGAAGAGAAGCTTGGAATATTTTTTTCCATAGGAAAGATGAATTATGGTAGGAAACCAGATCAAGGATGCCACAATATCTATCCTGAGAATAAAAGACTGAGCTAAAGGTTTTCTTCTCCACCTGGTGATGTTGTTCTGAAATGAATTCTGTAAAAAGAGGAAGATCCACACCTCAACGATGCAGGTTTTCAGAACTCACCAGGGAAAATACCAGGGTTGAACGTGCCTGGTCCCTCAACTTTATACAATAAAGAACAAACAAAGAAGCAGATCTCAAGCTCATTTCCTCGTCTCTCTTTTACTTCCTCTCCTAAGAAAGGCTTCCAGCTCTGCTATTTACAGTTTTTCTTTTCTCCCAGTCCTCCAGCTCCTCCCCCATCAGTCCATACAGAAAGATTGTCTGCAATGGTTTAACACAAAAAACAGATGAGATACTTAAGGCTTCCCCTTTCTGTGTGCCTGGAGTGTTTCCAGGAAGAGAAAGTCTTGTGATGATTCTCATTTTGCTCTTCTGCAGCTACTAGTGTGGGTCACTACCACAATAAAAGCCTGCATCTGTTATCTGACCACGACTGAGAGACAGATAAAGATTACCACTTTTAATGTCCATAGGAAGTGTGGTGTGAGAGAAGGGTGATCATGTGCAACAGCCACAGAAGCTACTTGATGTGGAACCATCCCTACACAAAGCAGAAGCAGACTTTTGTCCTTTGCTACCGCCCTTTATGTGACCTGCCCTCAGAATGTGGCCACAAGTTGTGGTCCACAGTTTGGCTGAGCAGCAGAAGCCGCAGAATCTTTTACTCTATGTTGGGACCTGCATAAGCATCACAAGGCTCAGGCAATAAGGATTTTAAGGCCACCAATCATCAGGAATCATACACAATTTAGTCATAAAATCACAGAGTGGTTTGGGTTGGAAGGGAACTTAAAGACCATCCTGTTCCAACCTCTTGCCATGGGCAGGGACACCTTTCACTAGACCAAATTACTGAAAACTCAAAACTCCACCCAATCTTGCCTTGAACACTTCCAGAGATGGGGCATCCACAACTTCTCTGGGCAACCTGTTCCAGTGCCTCACCACCCTCACAGTAAAGAACTTCTTCCTCATATCTCATCTACGCCTATCTTGTTCAAGATCTTTATTAACAGCATAGGGAGTGAGATTGAGTGCAAGCTTGTGGATGACACCGAGCTGAGCGGTGCCATTGACACGCTGGAGGGAAGGGATGTCATCCAGAGGGACCTTGACAAGCTTGACAGCTAGGATTATGCAAATCTTGTGAAATTCAACTAGGCCAAGTGCAAGGTCCTGCACCTGGGTCAGGGCAATCACCAGCATCTGTACAGACTGGGGGATGAAGGAACTGAAAGAAGCCCTGTAGAGAAGCACTTGGGGGTACAGGTGGATGAAAATTGGATGAGCTAGCAACATGGGACTACAGCCCAGAAAGCCAGCTGAATCCTGGGCTGCATCAAAAGCAGCGTGGCCAGCAGGTTAAGGGAGGTGATTCTGTCCCTTTGCTCTCGTAAGATCCCACCAGGAGTTCTGCATCCAGCTCTGGGATCCCCAGCATCAGACCTTGGACTTGTTGGAACAGGTCCAAAGGAGGGCCATGAAGATGATTAGAGGGATGCAACACCTCTCCTATGTAGACAGGCTGAGAAAGTTGGGGTTGTTCAGCATGAAGTAGAGTCCAGGAAGACCTTAGAACAGCTCTAAAGGAAGCTTACAAGAAACATGAAGAGAAACTCTTTACCAGGACCTGTAGTGACTTTTTTTAAAAATTCAGTTTTCAACTGAAAAATGGTAGATTTAAACTGGATATGGGAAGAAATGTCTTACAATGAGGGTGGTGAGACAGTGGAACAGACTGCCTAGAGAAGTTGCAGATGTCCTGTTGCTGGAAATGTTTGATGTCAGGTTGGATGGTGCTTTGAGTAACATGGTCTAGTGGCAGGTGTCCCTGTCTAGGGCAAGACTGTTGGAGTAGATGAACTTTAAAAGTTCTTCCAATGCAAACAATTCTGTGATTGGTGATTCTGTTACTGAACTGGATTCTCACCTCCCTGATCACAAAACACACCTGGTGCAGTTCATGAAGCTGGGACTTAATGGTGCTGTAAGAGAATGTGTGGAATATGGGTACAAACCCATATTGCTGTAGACAGAGATAAAGAAAGCATGCACATTCCAGGATAAAGGCACATGAAAAAGAGGGGATTAAGACACCTGTGTGGTTCTGTCTAAATGCACAGATGATACAAAACAAAAAAGCAATAACCAAATGCACTCATACCTTTACATTGCCATTTGTATGAAGAGTCAGTCTATTATTTCTTCCACATTGTAAAGCTTGTTAGGACAATCACTGCAGTGGTTATGTAGTTTACACTCATTATCTTTTCAGAGCATGAGAGATCAAATCATCTACAGTCTTCCAATACTTCCCTCTAAACCTGCTCCTCTGACTCCAGTTTTCAGCGACAGCAGATTATTTGTTGTTTGTCTACTGCAGGCTGTTACAATATTTTTACAACAGGAAATGTGTGTTCCATACGTAAGAAGGCTACACTTACAAGAAATAATGCAGGAAAGTGATCTAATTTCTCTCCTGCTTCCTTCCTTCTGCATTGAGATGTTTGTTCCAATACACAGATTGAGATGTTTGTTCTAATACACAGATACCAGTTCAAGGCCAAGATTTTATTTACCCTGATTGTACAAAACAAGCCAGCACTTAAACTGCAACTCAAACACCTCAAGCTGTTGTGCTCCATTCATGTTTATCTAGGTGATTTAGGTAAGGGGGCTTAAAAATCCTTTTCAAGGTTATTGAGCCTGTCTTATCCATGGCCAGATATTTGTATGTCAGTGCTACAGATTTAAAACTCCTGTGAATAAAGAACACTTTCCAAAGGTGCAAACACCAGAAAGAACAGGAAATGTCAATTTGAAGTCAACCTCAGTATTGCAGACTGTAAGAAAATGTCCATTCTGCTGCATTTAGGGAAAAGAACATAACATCTTCACTAAGCACTTCACCTATCCATGGATGTTGCTCAGCTACCATGGCTGAACAAAGAAATCTGAGTAACTACTCTGAAGTGAGTGCTACACTTCACTTCTCTGCTTTTGGAAAACCAGTTTTTAGTTTAGGAAGTCTGAGGTAGCCTATTAAGAGAAGACTTCAAAGCATTCCCCTATTTATTACTGGGACTGACAATACATGTATATAATAAATTATAAATTGCCACATGTTACTGCCTCCTGTCTGCAAGCTAAAAGCTGGCAAGAGACTCTATACTGCTACAGGGCCAAATCTGCATTAGGCAAGTTGTTGAATTTGGGAAGTTATGAACACCAGCAGATTCACAAGCTGACCGTCAGTGCTGACTGCTCAATGCCAAAGTTCTTGGAAAGGGATAAACAGATGGGTCAGGAAAGGACAGAACTCTGATTTGGATTGCATAGCTGTAGAAATAACATCTGAGTTCATTTGTTCTCTATCTCTCATGCTGAAAACCATCAGACCATTAAAACTCCCCACTGTAACCTGCATTTTTTTGTGAGCTTACAGGACAAACTCTTTCATATTTATGTGTTAGAGAGATATTTTAAACACAAATAAAATCATGGATACTTCCAAAAGTTATGTTTGTTTTGTATATGATGTCAGTAGCGTATTCTTCTGGTGAGGCAATACTGTCTCTGAAATGCAGTAGATTTCCCTATGGCTGGGCTGGAGCCTCTGCTTTTTGTTTGCATTTGGGCACTTAACCATCTTCCCCAAAGACGAAGCATGAAAAATGAGCCTCTATGTTTCCTTTTGTATATATATATTTTCAGATGCCAGGAGCATAAATATAAGCAAAAGAAAAGAGTCACAACCTTGTCAGCTTCCCAGAACTATATTTTGTATGCTTGTATGTTTTCTTGCAAGTTCAGCACTGCTTTGATGGCAGCACCCTGGATTCCCCCTGCCCCCAACAAGTGATACATATTAGTACATCTGTTTTCTCTGTAAAGTCTTTCTGCATTCTTTGCAGGGCACAGGAAGGATGTGGGCTCCTTTTCACATTCAAATGAGGCAAATTAGCCTTTGCCTGGTTCCTTCAGTATAATGCTTATTTTACATTTAAGCGTGAGAAAAAGGGAGGAAATAAACCCCAATATGTTAGGTGGGCTACATGTTCCATTTTGGTGCAAGCCCCCCCGAGCCTTGTTTTGCTAACTGCTTTCCACAGGACATGATTTCAGGATGATAGTTTAATTAGTTCAATGGTGTAATGATGTAAAATTACCAAATAGTCTGCACCAAGAAATAGCTGCCACAGACACATTAAACATGAGAAAAAGCTGAAAATGCCAACCTGAATCAGCAGGGTTCAGGCAATCCAGGGCTGACCAGCTTGAAAGCAGCACTGCAGGAGAAAATCTGAGTGCTCCAGTGGAAACTAAGTTGGACATGATCCAGCAGTGCTCCCTTATGGCAAAGGTGGTCATCAGCCTCCTGGCTTGCATCAGAAGCACTTCCAGCAGGTTGAGAAATATGATCCTTCCCCTGTATTCAGCACTGGTAAGACATGACTGGAGGGCTGGATTCAATTTAGGGATCCCTGAAAATTTGGGGCTCCCTTGTACAGAAGAGATATGAACTTGTTTGAGCAGATCCAGTAAAAGGGACACAAAGATGGTTAAGAGTTTAGACCATCCATCCCATAAGGAAAGGCTGAGAGAGCTGGGACTCTTCAGCCAGCAGAAGAGAAGGCTCAGGACAATCTTATTAATGTGTATAAATACCTCATGGAAGGCAGTACATGAGACAAAGCAAGACCTTGCAGTGGTTTCCAGTGACTGGCAATGGGCACAAATTAAAGTACAGGAAATGCTGTTTAAACATGAGAAAAAAACTCTTGTACTGTGAGGGTGTTGAATGCTGGCACAGGCTGCCCAGAAAGGCTGT
This sequence comes from Peucedramus taeniatus, assembly GCA_013400575.1. Classification (NCBI taxonomy): domain Eukaryota; kingdom Metazoa; phylum Chordata; class Aves; order Passeriformes; family Fringillidae; genus Peucedramus; species Peucedramus taeniatus. Next base: position 141,246 of record WBNO01000400.1, read on the forward strand.
AGAGTCTCCATTGCTGGAGATATCCAAACCCCACCTGGATATGACTCTGAGACACCAACTTTAAGCTGGTCCTGGTTTGAGCAGAGGGTTGGAGCAGATGATTTCCAGATGCCCTTTCTAACTGCAGCAGTTTGTGATTCTGCCAGGTCATGTGAAGACCTGCCGCACTTAGAAAAATCCTCCTCTCATTCTTTTTACAAGATAGAGACAAATGCAACAATTCAGTAAGGTAACAAAAGCGTAGTACACATTTTGCAGGGAAAAGGGGTGGTTCAGATTCCCGCTTTTTTACATCCTGTGCTCCAACCCAAGTGGTAAAGCTAAGAGATGGGACGCAAGGAAAAACCAAAAAACTGCTTGGCAAACTGTGCTTTACTCCAGCCAGTTAGCACTAGTTGGAAATTCAGTGCATACTCTTTGCACTACAGCAACTTCTTGCATAGTTAATGCACCCTGTGCACAAGGTAACACACCCCACGTACAGAGAACAGAGAATGAAGCAGTCAGGTGCTGTAAATTTACACTCAGCATTGCTGATGGAAATCTCCTCAGGCAAGAAGCCCTTAGCTCTGCTGACAGTCGTGTGCCAGGTTTGACAGGTTTTACTGAGAGACCTGGAAGAAGCTCTGACACACCTGCTAATGCATGAAGTGCTTTACCCATCTCAGCTGCCATCCTCTTCATCCACACTTCTGGGATGCACCAATCTTGCAGCAAGCAATGGGCTTGCAAGAGTGTCCCTGGTCCAGAGGCTTGCAAGAGCCATGTCCCAAGTCCCTGCTCTGCTCACAGCCTACCCCTTGAAACAAGTTACTTGCTGTTGTTCTTGGTTTTCCCCCTGTTTTGACCTGAGTCACCTACAATGTGTTTTCCCCTCAGCCTGTGTGAGCAGAACCCTGCCATGGCCTTCCATCTTCCCTGTGAGAGCCCTGAAGCCTCCTCTGACATGGAGCAGCAAGAGTTCCTACACCCTCAGAGCTGACACTGGTTTTTCTCTTTTATAAGTGCACAAAGAACACAACCAGCTGCTGTTCTCACACACCTCTCTCTGCTCCAAAGCCAAAGCCATCCAAACTGATCAGTCCTGCAGCACCACTTTGTGTGTCATCCTGAACTCCCCTTCACCTTCCATCTCCCTCCTTAAAACAGCAGCACAAAGCTCCAACTCAGAGACCTAGAGTAAAAGATAATCCAATGTAGATTTAGATCCAGACTTCCCCCAAAGTCTGAGCAGTGTCAGGCTCTAGCTACCCTCAAGCAGTAGGAGCAAAAGAGCCGCTCAATTGGACACTGATGCCTTTAACACAGGTTTATTTAAAAGTGTTGTGGCAAAGAGGTAAGTGGAGAGCCCTGAATAATTCAGAAAGATCTCAAAAACAGTGCAAATGAAAATATACTTTAGGCATCCTAGGAACAGTCAGTTTCTCTCTACTGAGGCATCCATAGTACTTTTAATCCATAATTTCCATTTTAGCCTGTTAAAATAATGAGATTTATTATTCGTGTCACATGTCCTTTCTGAAGACACTGGGAGGGTGTGGGAGAGGTAAGAGAGAAAATTAGTTATCAGTCACCACTTGCCAAGAGTAGATGAAGCACTCAAAAGTTATAAATTCATGTATAAATGACTCAAGGGAGTTTCATTTATTCCTTTCCTCCTAGCTTATATTTTTTATTCCTGTTCTGCAGCCCTTGTTCCCACTGCTCTCAGTCACCACTCGCCTGCAGAGGACAAGTTGGACAGTAGCAAACAATTCTGGATTTTCCCCCCTTTCATCATGAGAATTCATTTGGACTCTCTTTCCCAGACCTCAGAGCATGCCTGATTCCTGGGAGCAGAACAGAGAACAAGAACAGAGTTAATCTTTAGCAATGTGATAAAAATCACTCTCTCACACAGGCAACTGGAGAGGGATTTCAACAGAGCTGTTGTGCCAAGCACCTGATAGCAAAACCTGAAACTGCTGCCAACCCACACCTTCCTGCTCACAGACACAGCTCACTCAGTCTCTCCCCAGCACTCCCACTTCTCTGCTAAAATCTAAGTCACCACTGAGCAAACCCTCTCACCAAAATGAGAGGCCACTCTTTCTGTAACAAAGACAAGAGCGCAGCTGCATTACAGGTGGGGTCACCTCATCTCTCTGTTTTTTTATAACTGAAAAAAATAGTTGTGAAAAGCACATTAAACAATCAGATTGGAGAGATGGCATAGGAGGACAGGACACGTGGGCATTTCAAGGCTTTGGTGCAATCTAAGAAGCCACCAACGAGCGGGCAGGTGAGCGGAGCAGCTGGGAAGGGAGGGGAGGAAGGGGCAGCAGGAGATGTGGAAAGGGCTACCAGCAGCTTTCTCTCCCAAAGCCAGAGTGCCAGCTGGCAGCTACATGATGCTGGTTGCGTGTGGGCTGTGAGTATAACAGAGGAGATGAGCCTTTAGGGGAGGAGCTGCCTGCTAAATCATTAATGAATGAAAATATGAAGTAATCAGTCTGCCTGGGAGGCAGAATCATCTAATGATGAGGATGATGGACTAGGAAGCAGGAGATGAGGTTCCTATCTCACCCACATGACCGCTGGCACACGAGCTCCTTTTGCTGTGAGTAAGAAGACAGAGCCACTTCCTTACATTGAAGGGCTTCTCTCTTAAAATCAACACAGAAACCCCACCATCTAGGTGATAATAAAATTTACAGCACCCTTTGTGGAAACTGCACCCCCAGCTTCTCTTCTGTTGCAGGCAGTGCACAAAGAATCAATATTCCTTCTCAGAGATGTCTTCACTAAACCAGTTTTTTTTCAAAGCAATAGCAAAACCTAGTATGACCTTTCAGCAGCACCAGTGGCATTTCATTTTAAATCGATTAACTACACACACACTACTAATTACCCATGGGTGGGTTTTTTTCTTTTTAGCAATCAGACTACTGGCTGGAAATGTAATGGCATGTCTCTGTGTGAACAGGGACACTCTGCTTTCTCTGTGCTCTCTGAAACGAAGAGGAAAACGCTTGAGAAATGATGTTTAAAGGGACATTTGTGTTTATGGGGATAGCTGCAGGGGCAGCAGACACATGCAGCCAGAAAGTGATGAGGTTGATAGGGGAAGGGGCAGGAGGTTAGCACAGTTTCTTTTGCACAAAGACCTAGCAGAACGTGTCATGCTGCACAAAATCAATACAGCCCTTGCAAGAAAAAGGAATTGCCAGGTCTGTACAGTTCTCAGGCTTATTTGAAAAGATGCTCACAAAGGTGATTCTTGATTTTTATGAAATCTTTAGCTGCTCTCTTTCCTCTGTCCTAAGATCCCTGAACATTCAAGGGTATTGTTTTAAAATAGTATTATTCTAAAATAAATACCAAAGACACACATGGCACAAATTGAAACCGTCTAATGTTGGCACATTTGTGGGATAAGAGGTGCAAGGGCTTTATTGTCCAATGTATTAAAAACATGATTTTCCAGAGTGAATGATGCATAGGTTGCAGCAGAAATCATAAATAGAAGGCACATATGGCCATGACAGAGACTATGTTTATAGAAACTCAAGCACCAGAGGAGATCTGTGGTTTTTAACTACAGATCTATTTGTGGCACTGAAGTCCAGTTTAATTATTCTGCCAAACACTGCTGAGCCACAACAAGTTTATTACAGTTTATGGAAGAACCTGCTCAGGCAATTTTACAAGGAAATTGCCTGTGCCTAATCTAATTGCTAAGAAGTAGCTAAAATTACATTAGTCCTGGACAGAATAAGAAAGAAACAGGAAGCTCCAAAAGGTTCAAGAGGCGTCACAAGGCTGTTCCTGTAAATCACAGCATTGCAGATTTGAGGATGAGATCCCTGGAGAGGCTCCCAGTCACAGTCAGACACTGTTTTTCACCCAGAACAAACATAACACAGGTGAGATGACTTACAGCACATAAAAGTATGATTTCTCACATACTTAATCCTTCTTCTGGTTACTGAATACATTTACATAATAAGTGGGGTTTGGAAATTACCCACTGATGAGATAATACAGATTTAAATGATCTGCAGTGTCAGATTCTTCTACTTGCAAGCTTTAGCAGTCCTTGCAAAAGATTTTACTGGGCTCCATTAAAGAATCCTTTTTCTCAAGATTTTGTTTAATCATAAGGTAAGTAACACCTATAAAATTTAACAAATGGATTAGGATGGCTAAGATGTTTCCAGACTCTTGCAGGGTACTAGCACGCAATATCAGAAGGAATTATTTCTGTAAATTATAGAAAGTTTAATTGGAGGTTGCTGGACATGTCAAGCAAGCTACAGTCAAGCTTGTTAACACTGTAAATGTGTCATTACCTGCCACATAATCACAGAAATACCTCTGGAGAGTCACTTACTAGTTTATGTCTTGCCAAACTAACCAAGAACAGATTTCTGACAGCACCAACAGCTACTTTGACACTTTGCATGAGCCACCATGATTTCAACTGGCATACAGCCTGTTGTTTTGCTCATGTGTTCTGGGTTAAAAATAAAAGGAAAAAAGAAAAGAAAAAGATTTTTAAAAATCATCTCCCTTCACACTCCCCCACTGCACTGACACAGAGGAGCCCAGGGCAGATGACCTCGACTCAAACTGCTTAAATATAAGAAAGGGCAAGTTGTGAGCAGACAAAGCAAGCTCTAAGGGCATTTCTCTCAGACTTTCACAGTTTTCTGGTACTTCAACCATCCTTGACTTGCAGAGCATATTAAATTTGTTGCTCTCACTGTCCACTATCATTAGAGAACTGTCCTTCAAAAAGCAGATTTCTATGAGAGCTTGTTAAAAACCTGAAGAAAACACACAACAACAACATACAACATACAATTGCCAGCTGTGCCTAGGAGGGTGTCTTCTTCCTCCACCCTGGAACAGGAAAATGGTTTTATAGTTTTTTATTGTGCTTTTACCTGATTTTTGTTTGTTTGTTTGTTTTTCTTTTATTTTCTTGTGTTAAATAGTTAAGGAGAGTTCTTGTCTGGGTGATAAGTAAAAGCATTTCCAACCCAGTGGGGCCTAAAGCCACACCATAAAGCTTCTGGAATTTATCCCAGACATAAGAGATTCAAAAGAGCATAACAAGCCATTGACTACATTCATGAGTAGCTTCAAAAATAGGAGAAATATTCTGGGCAAAAAAAAAAAAATACCCTGAGAATGGCTGGTTACAGTGGAAGCAGAACAGTGTTCTTGACACAAAAATTCTCCACCCAGCAGCACTCTTACAGTTCTTACTGAGGCAGGATGGTGGCCTGGAATGGTACTGGGCTCTCATGGTATTGAACAAGAGTTTTCTTGAAGAAGAAGAGGTGGTTAAAAGTGACAGCTTAAGAATTTTTTATTTCTTTAATCAGAAGCACAACCAGGGAAATATGTAATACAGTAATAGAAACTATTGATGTTAACAGAAATACTTCATACAGCAATTAGAAGACCTGTGCAATACAAATGACTTTCAGTGTTGTCTCAAACATATGCCTCAAAACAAACCCCATTATTTTCTTTGATTTCTGGAAACTCAGAAGTGCTGTAAAAGGGGTCTTGCAACGCCAGAGTAACAGGTCTGTTTCCCACAGAACTTAAAATTCAGGTCTCACACACATTCACCCAAATCACACATGCAGAGAAGCCTGGATAAAAGCAGATGCAAGTTAGGAGACCTAAACTGGATGGTAAAGCAAGCTCACAAAACCAATATGAACGTGAGCTCTTCCCAAACACCACTGGCTGTGCACAGCAAGCAGCTCAAGTGCTTCATCTCTCTGCCTGGAAACACAGCTCCTTCCTCAGAGCTCTTCCCAACACCTATCCACCTTCTCAAGTGTTTTCAAGCTGGGCTGCTTTTTGCCTGCTATGTAATATATAGACCCTTTGCACACTGCTGCAAGAGATGTTAGATGAAGGGTGCTACACCTTTTGCTGAGCATAATCCACGTGAAACTGCTCCGAGCACGGCAGGAGCCGCGGTTCTGTGCAAGATTCACTGCTGCTGATAGTAGCCAATGGCATATTCCACACACATAGGACAAGTAGCTGAGTCTGGATAACATATACACCCCATGTACAGGGTGGCACACACATGGAAGGCACATGCTGCACCAACACAGAAATGGTGAATACATTAGTACCAACATGTAGGAATTCTGTTTTACACTAGTAATGTAGCTTGTGTCTTCAGCATGCTCTTATTTCCTTGGGGTGAGCAAAAGGCTGTTGCAAACAGCCTTGTAGTTCAACACAAGCTTTCCTTCTGCTTTGTCAGCTTTGATTAGTGCTCTCTCTCTGTCATCTGAAACACGTGGCTTATAAACAGTCTAACCTAAAAAAGAAAATGAAGACATATACTGTAGTTTACAACTGTGCCCGATAATCCCCCAACACTATCTAATGACATACTGGAAAGCCAGTGGTTAAACTCAAATTAAGCCTCCCTGTGTAATTACAGTCAGTTAGAGGGCAAAACTTAAGAGAAAAAACATTCTAAAAAGCAAACAGAATGATCTTGGGCTTCTGCAAAGGCATTTAGCAGATACCAAAATGGTCATAATGGGTATCTTAAAAATAGGACAGTGGATATTGCACTGTCTTCCCTGCTAAAAAATATGCCCCTTCACTTGTATACAAATTTGTTTCCCTGTGGTTTGACACATTTGGCATAATGACTATGGTAGAAAACAATGAGAAGTCTACAGCATCTATCAGCTGTCAGTCTCTGCTTTCTATATGTCTAAGCATGTATTTTGAGATACTCTGCTCTATAGATAGAGCAGAATTTCCTGTAACAGATCTTTCATCAGCCTCTGTCTGACAAGAATAAAGACACGTAGTGGCCTAAATATTTCTCATCAAAGGATGTAAATGGAAGGGAATAGGGGAAAAGGGGATTATGTTTGGTAGTAAATGGCATGCAGAGAGACACTAATTCCCTAATATTGAGGAATTAGAAGAGGAGGAAAAAATGGACAAAAACTCTTAAGTGTCACGCACAAGCAACAAATATAATAGAAAATGAGGACTTCCCCAGACTGATTATTCTGTCCAGTTACAGCTGACCAGACTCAGTACCCCTCAGTAACAGATGCTGCTGACTGATGCAATCACTAGCTTAAAGCACACTGTACTTCAATTTGGTGGACGCTTCCACTGAAGAAAAAGACAAACTTTTAACTTCTGAATAGCAGCAAAACAGGACAAGAGAGGACCCAAAATCCTGTTTCCATAGTGTACAACTGAAGTTTCATTCACACAGAGTCTTCTTTCTATGTAGCATCTTAACTGCATGAATGGGAACGTCTGTTAACCAGGGATCAAAGCAGTTAACATTTCAGATCCTATTTAACATCTATGTCTATTTTTAACTAATAATTTCACAAAGAATCTAAAATGTCTTGTGCTATTTTTATCCTTCTGCCTGTAAAGTCACTACCTTTAGTTATCATGATTTTGCATAAAATGAAATATAATGTAAGAAATGCAGTTCGATTAAATAACAGCACAAAACTTATGTCAGTGAATCAATGCTACCTGAAATCATAGAATCACAGAATCACACAGAATCAATTAGATTGGAAAATATCTCTGAGATCATCGAGTCCAACCTATGACCAAGCACCACCATGTCAACCAGACCATGGCACTAAGTGCCACATCCAGTCTTCCCTGGAACACCACCAGAGATGGTGAGGGATGGTGACCCCAGCCCATTCCAATGCCCCATCACTCTTTCTGAAGAAATTCTTCCTAATTTCCAACCTAAAGCTCCCTTGGTGGAGCTTAAGGCTGTGTCCTCTCATCCTATGGCTTGCTGCCTGGAAGAAGAGGCCGACCCCCACCTGGCTACAGCCTCCTTTCAGGTGGTTTCAGAGAGTGATAAGGTCCCCTCTGAGCCTCCTTTTCTCAAGGCTGAGCAACCCCAGCTCCCTGAGGTGCCCCTCACATGACAGGTGTTCCACACCTTATTGTCACTATCTTCAACTCTACACAGCCTGAAAGCTCCCTAACACACAAAGCCTCCTCTCCTTTCCTGTCCCCTCTGAAGAGCTTGTAGCCACCCATTCCAGCACTCCATCCCACCACGTCTCCATGATGGTTGCTATGTCACAGCCTTCCTGGAAGGTTGTTACAGGATTCAACACCAGCTTGTAAGATTAGGAAGACTAGTGCTCAGCACTCAGCACAGCATTCATAACCCTAGCAGAATGGGATAGTAGATTTTGTATTTTTCACTACTACCGTTGCATGACACGATCAAGGATAAACACAGTATTCAAGGCTTTTCAAGCTTTTGCCAGAGGGAAAATTTCAAAGCAGACTTCTCCCCGTCCTGTAATACTAAACAGGCTGGGCAGGAATGACATTTACACAGTTGAATCTTTTATTATTTTTTCTTCTTAAAAACAATAGCAGCAATATGACTTTCTATATTAGGTAGACTCCTATAGGTGGGTGCTGAACAGGTATAAAGGTCACCAGGACAAAATGCTATTTATGAGAAGGTTGTATAAACCTCTGTTAGCTCTGAGGTTTTCAGAGCTAACATGAACACAAACTTGTCACGAATTTAAGCTCACTAGATATTTTCTAAAAATCACCACCAGTGAGTTCCCTGATAATATGTCTTGGAAAGAGCTGACTATTCCAGACCAGAGGAGACTGCAGAGGACCCCTTGGAGCCCAGGAATGTTGCTGCCCATTGCTAGCAGGGCAGCTGCAGAATGATGTGGAGCACTCCCTAACAGAGCTTTCCACCCCAGCTAATGGAGTGCGACACCTCAAGCAGTAATCTCCCCCATCACTGAGCACTGGCCTTCAGGATCCACCCATCTTAATTTTTATTTCAGAATGGGTACTGTGATACAGCACTGCAGGCATTCTCAAGACATGCATTAATGCATCATCTTTACACTAGTTTCTGTTCTTAATTTTTCTGGATTGCATCCAAGGCTTTCTTTTATCTCTGAGCTTAGCAGAATGATAATATAAATAACTCAATGTCCAAAAATATTCAGCTTTGGTAATCTGCAATGAGATCTCTCCTCCTCTTCATGATCCTTTATATGCAGTTTCATTATATTTGTGTCAGATGAGCATTTAAACGAGAGGCAGATGTAATGAGAGATGAAGAACTAGAGCAGTGTGCTTATGCTATGAGGTGGAAGCAGACACACTTGTACCTGGAGATCCATACCAAACTCTTATTGAACTATAAGCAATGTATTTAATGCCCAACATAAAGCTTCACAAAAAGCACAGAGAAATCTCCTAATCAAATCCTATAATAATTAAATCCTGATACCAGAGCATCCTGTATCACACACACATGTATTCTGTCCTCCACTTAGTTCCAGCAACCTCCACTGAACCTGGCTGATAAAATAATCTCCCAAATGACTGTAACTCTAAAATCTATTAAATACATGAACTATTGACGAGGCAGAATTAATGTTGAGAAAATTACTTTAACCATCTCCCTCCTCCTGTATTTCATAAAAGAAACTATAGAAGAAAAGCAGTGCTGTGGCTTGGACTGCAAAATACAGCACACTTAGGTCAGGAAAATCTACATGCGTCCACATGCCTTAAACTTTACCCATAGATCTATTTGTCATTACAACACGTATTCCTTTAGTAAGAGTAATATCCACAGAAATGGCCTTATCTGATGCCCAGAGATCATGTTCTCCTTTCTTTTTATTCCCAGATATGATCTGTGTGCTGCACACAGCATTATCAGGCTCTCTCTGCAGTGTTCCTCACTCCCTATGCTGCAGGGCTCATTAGCTGTGGGTTGAGAGCATTACCTACTAAGACGCTGTTGCTGCCTGATTATAAACTTGGCACAAACAGACCCAAGTTTGGCAATATTTTCCATGCTGGGTGTCTGCTGGGAGGCTTTTTTTTCCCCTTGCTTTGTTGCTGTTTTGGATTTTTGGCATGATGTCAGATAAAATTTTTCAAGCTAATTCTGAAGCAAGGCATGGGAAACTGGAGTGATTTATTCATGTGAAAAGCTTCTGGTCGCTCCTTGAACAGCTCAAGAGGTTTTGTGATTTGGACCATAAACTTGCAAGGTGTCAAGGCAAAACCTTTGTGTTTTGATCTCTGCAGAAAACTCCCAAACATGACTAAATTACTAACCTCTGAAAAAATAAACCTTAATTTGCATGAGCTCACTAAGGGGGTGATGCTTCCTAGCAACTAAATTCCCTGGAGATCCCACCTACAATGCTCTGGGATCCCACGACCAGTTGGGTGGCACCTGCCTGCTTGAAGCTGCAGTTATGCTGTAAGAGATCTGAGCTGGCCATGAGACCAGCTGCAAGGCTGCTCCATACCTAATTCTGAGCTCCTGAAGGGTGGGATGGCCCTGTACCAGGGAGGAGTTTGCATCCAGTTCTCTGCAGGGGAGGAAGGGGAGCGTAAGGTGTGAAACATGCCTGTGTGATGGAGCAGGAGCTTTTGTATCAATTGCACCAATGCACACACAGAAAAGAGCAACATTGATGTAACACTCCCTAAAGCAACATCTGAATTTTCAAAATGTAATGTTTTTCTCGTAAGGGATCAACTGGAAGGCTTATTATCTAGATTAAAAAAAAAAAAAAACCAAAAAAAAACCCACAACCAATTTAGCCCTTGCTAAACCCTATCNTTACCAGTAAAATGTAGGAAAATTACAGAGTCTGAGACACAAAGATCTCTTCTGCAGGAGACTGGAACATAACCTCACTGTGTAGGGTTATCTGATTTAATAAAGTGAACACAAGTATAACAATGCTTCACAGAGAGCAGACTAAATCCAGTCTGGTTGGGACTGGACACATGCAGTTCTGGGCAGGGGAGAAACCACGTTCCTCAGAAATCTTATGGACCAGATTTAACATTTACTACACCCAGCAGCATCAACATTCACATCTTCTGAATGGATTAGACTGGAAGAGAAGAAACAGACTAAAATTAAAGGAATTACAAGCATAGCATAGCAAATCTTGGTAAGCCCCAAATATATCAAAATGTTCAAGCATTTCCCACACTTTCCTTCCTAAGGAGAAAAATAATCTTCAGCCTATAGGAAGGGATAATGAAGATAAGCAACAGAAGAACACTACTGAGGCACATCAGTGCCCAAATGAATGACTTCAGAAAACTAAAAGCTGCTAGAAATAGGACCAAAATGCACCAGGTCAGCCCTAATTACAGAGAACAGCTAATGACTCGGGCAAATCCTCTTGTGGGTATGGCAGAATACAGGTAATAAAGCAAGTCCCAGCAGCTTATTCTTGTAGTGAGAGCACAGATAATACATAGTTGCTCTATAACACTTTCTGCCAGAAACCTGACAGGTGTGAAGAGTTACCAAGAGAAATGCAATAGCATTTTTGGTAGACATCAGGGATATAAATAATTGTACCATACAAATTGGACACCCAGGAATGCACAGGACATCACAATCTTTCTAAAGGCAAACAAATTTACTATGAATAAAGGTATTGAAAATTTAGTTTTATAAAATTTCTTAAAATCAAAGCAGCCGTTACCTGCTACTTTTATTTTCTTTTGTTTAAAATAAAGAGAGAAAAACCTGACTGTTCTAAATTAAACAAAAAAACCCAAAATAGCAGATGAGTGTATTAGCACAAATCCAAATTTCTCTTGATATATCTGAGCTACTGATATCCAAACTGAATCCATTGTTTAAGATGTTCAGTTGCTTCTAGTCTNCACAACCAATTTAGCCCTTGCTAAACCCTATCCTGGATACTCAAGCTGCTGTAACATCATGACCCACTGCACACATCTCTGCCATGGAGCCAGCCAAGAGAGCTGGGAAATACAGCTGTGTGAAGTGCTCTGATCCATCTGCTGCTTTAACTGTCCTTCCCTATTTCTTCTCCAGTGGCTACAGTGGGAGAGGCATCCACATAGATGGCCCACAGATCAACTCCCTTTTGCTGAGTAATTCCAACAATNCCAAATATATCAAAATGTTCAAGCATTTCCCACACTTTCCTTCCTAAGGAGAAAAATAATCTTCAGCCTATAGGAAGGGATAATGAAGATAAGCAACAGAAGAACACTACTGAGGCACATCAGTGCCCAGATGAATGACTTCAGAAAACTAAAAGCTGCTAGAAATAGGACCAAAATGCACCAGGTCAGCCCTAATTACAGAGAACAGCTAATGACTCGGGCAAATCCTCTTGTGGGTATGGCAGAATACAGGTAATAAAGCAAGTCCCAGCAGCTTATTCTTGTAGTGAGAGCACAGATTATACATAGTTGCTCTATAACACTTTCTGCCAGAAACCTGACAGGTGTGAAGAGTTACCAAGAGAAATGCAATAGCATTTTTGGTAGACATCAGGGATATAAATAATTGTACCATACAAATTGGACACCCAGGAATGCACAGGACATCACAATCTTTCTAAAGGCAAACAAATTTACTATGAAAAAAGGTACTGAAAATTTAGTTTTATAAAATTTCTTAAAATCAAAGCAGCCGTTACCTGCTACTTTTATTTTCTTTTGTTTAAAATAAAGAGAGAAAAACCTGACTGTTCTAATAGGGGGAAAAAAACCCAAAATAGCAGATGAGTGTATTAGCACAAATCCAAATTTCTCTTGATATATCTGAGCTACTGATATCCAAACTGAATCCATTGTTTAAGATGTTCAGTTGCTTCTAGTCTACGGAGAAGTGTGCAAACAGAAGCAAAACATCTCAGATTTCAGCTGAAACATCAAAAAGCCCTCAACTTGGGAAGGTATCCCTGTCTAAATTTGGAGGGAAAAGAACCATGGACTCCCAGGCCCTGAGATACACATTCAACATCAAGGCCTGTGCTTGAAGCATTCACAGCTTTTCTGGGAAGAGGAAACTTATAGGAAATGGATGAATGCTCAGTTGTACACCTGGCACAGAAAGAGGCAGGTCACGTTTATGGTACAGCAGTCCCTCCATTCACTTCACAGCTTTATCCTCCCCTGATCTTGATGGCTGTACCCAGGGACAGGGACAGAACCCAAAATTGCACAGCGTAAGTCATGCATACACACATTTTTTTGTATTTCTAAAAATACAAAAAATGTTATGAAAGGCAAGATTTTTAAGGGTAGTGTGGACTGGCAAAGAGCAGTGGGAAAAAATACAACAGAGATTACCCCAAGGTTGTCATCAGTGAGGCTTCTTGTGACTCCTTGTGATGTGGAAGGGTGGCCATTCCGTGACATGCCATGGTCAATGCAAACCTACACTGCCACACGAAGTGGCAGTGCTCTGGCATCCACAAGGCTGCTTCACAGAAATCTCATCAAATGAAGGGTCTTCTCACACTGTCATCAGCTTAGCTGAGGGAGTCTTAAATTCAGCAGAGATTCCCCTCCCAGCATTCAAGTATACGTCTCTAATCAGCTCTTAAATCCATTATGAATTTTTGATCTAGAGGCTGCATGACCTTTTCTAGGACTTTGATACAAGATGAATAAATAACTGCTGAGCCTCTGAGCTATGTCAAGATAAATTCAAAACGTCCTCTTGATGTCCAGTACTTCTTGGATTCAGTAGGTTAGGGACAGAGGCTGGGCAAAACTGTTTCCTTGTCATTACATTTTCTGCAATTATTTTTAAACTCTCTGGGAATTTGTAATGCCATAGGCAAACATATAGTGGGGTCAGAGATATTTCAGAGATCCTTATATATGAGAAAATCAAGGTCCCTGATTATTCTACCTCAAAATAAGATGCTGGAAACTGTTTGAAGTGGGAAGCGTGAAAAGAACAGCTGTGAAAACAAAACAAAACAAAATTTGCACTCTGTTTATGTATTTTAATGGCTAAAGGAAAACAAATTTTAGAGCAAAATCCTGGAGCACAAACCCAGCTCCAGACTGACTTGAAAAAATTCCAGGATGTTTACAACCCAGCAGTGAGAAATGCCTCTTTTCATTGACTTACATCACTATAATCAAGTGAGGAAAGCTGGCAGTTTTCAGGTGCATCAGTTTGTCAGCCAATCCTCTTCCACATTTCAAAATTCAACCAAGTCAAGCAGCCACGCTCTTCGAGTCTGAACGTCAACTACAGGCTGAGAAACACTGCCCAAGCAGAACCTCTGTGAACCATATTGTGGTTTGCTTTTTTTCCCCCACTAGCAAGTTTACAGCATCTGCATGACACCACATTTCCATGGAGCCACATGAAGCAACTTTCCTGATTTTGAGGTCTTCTTCAAGACTTCCCTCTCACAGGCAGAGAAGATGCAGAGTTCGCACTGACGGACAGTGAGCAACAGCAAGGAACTACAAGAAAGCACTTTTTTCACTCTGAGGGTGGTCAGACATAGCAGATGCCCAGAAGGGCTGTAAAGTTTCCAGCCAGATGAATTTTGAAAATCAAGGCCCTGAGCAACCTGACCTAATAGGACCTGTTTCAAGTGGGGGTTTGGACAAGGCAACAGTTTGTACAAGTTTCTTGGCAGTTTTGTGGCAGTTTTTTCCAACCAGGATTATTCCATGATTCTAAGAAGCATGAAAGCTTCTTCTGTCACTTCCCCCTGGCTGCTCTTGAACTGTGCTCTCTCATTAAGGTCAGCCATGGAGACCAGGCTGGTCTCAGCTGAAGCATCTTTGAATGGAAATTAGAACACAACCATCCAACTACCAGGTCTGCTGATAAACTTTTTTTCCCTTGGTGTTACCTAGCATCACTATTTCCAAATAGTGGAAATAGGTTATCCTCTTTTACCTGTGAACTTTATCATATCTCACACAAAGTTCAGCCAATCTGTAAGGAAGAACACTGGACAACTTTTAGGATTGAAGTATCAGTACTACCACCAAAAAGAGAACTAGATGTAGATTCTACCCTCTTTTGTAGTAAAGTCACAAAGTTTTGTGAAAGTCACCACAAAATCTCATGGACTAATGAGCTCATGCTCTGATCTGTGGCTCATCTGTGCCCTACAACCAAATTCTAGTTAAAAAATTGTTTGCATTTCTCATAGGGATATAGATGCAAACTTATAACATGCACAATTGTCAGAAAAGCTGATCAGAAGAGAGAAAATAATTTAAAAGAATGAGCTGCAGTAGGGTTTACCCAGGTACAACTGGGTAGGACTTTTCATGTGTTTGGCCAGCTTCTTTGTGAAATTCTGGGCTTGACTACCCTATAGTTTCCTGTCTCTAAGAGTAAATGTTCTGCAGAAGGGTAAGTGATCTACATTTAAACATCTGCTAGCTAATCCAGATCTTTCTATATGATGCAACATCTGAGGGTTTTTAAATGGTAGAAAAGAACAAGTGTTCTCACAGAGCCAGTCTTTAATTTTCAGTTTTCTACCCTGCAGGCTATCTGACTCTTAAGTCTTCTGCCAGTGGAGAATAAGCCAGTTTTCATCTGCTATCTGCACATTCTGCCTGGAGAAAAAGCACCAGCCCAATACCCTGCTTGGCCAAGGGAAAGCAGGGACACAGTCTTCTGCTGATATGTTTCTTTTCCAAGGGTGATTGATTGGTATTATCCAGAACTGTGTATACTGACCATCTCCTAGAGGGAAAAACAAGATGAGCCCACTAACTGCTCCAGATCTGCTGCCTTTATTTTTTGCAGGTTGGAATAGCTTTCTCTGAATTAATTACCTCTAGTTGGGACATGTCACTAATTACCTCCTGCTCTTCTCTCTCTCCTTCTACTTCAGAGTGGTGCAGCTCAGCAGCACAGACACACAATGCGCCATATTCCTAGAGCACTGAGGATCAGAGAAGTCTGTTGGAGGCTGATGCCTCTGGAAGTGTTGCATACAGTACAGTCAGACAAGCAGCAAAGCTTGTCATCTGGTATGGAAAGGAGGAATAGGGAAACTGGTATAGCACACATTAACTGTCTCCTTATCCCTGAGACATAAGCAAACCCTCCTAGTTCCACATGGCAGGGGTGTCAGTCAGACATTCTGGGAAGAGATGGAAAGGTTGTAGAGTGACTGGACACCCTCACTTTGGAAAATACATACTCCCTCTGCATTACTTCTGCTCCTGATCTTTTATACAGCTAGCACGCTTTTATGGTACCCCTTGTTTTTTAATTAGGCCTTTCTATTTCTCCTACTCCAGGTTTTAGCTCAACCACTCTTCAGCAGAATGGAACAGCTACAAACACAATAAGCAGATGCCACTGGAGCAAATGAAAACACATTCCTTGCCCTGAGGCCCAGCATGCTGTTCTCTGTCAATGCTTCTCATACTGCGAGTCTCTGTACCAGAGAAAGAACACATATAATCAACTATATCTCTATATTTTCCAGAGCTAAAAAAAAAAAAAAAAAAATTAAACCAAAAAAAGCAAAAACAATCTTTCTGAAATTCTTGTTGAAAACCAAAATTGATCAAGACAGCACCACTTACCACAATTTCCCCCCCAAACAGAGCAAATTTACATTCACCACATTTCCTCACAAATGGCTCGAAAACATGCCCTGTAAAAGAAGAGAGAAAAGGAGAAAAAAATAAGTGACTGGAACACCATAAATTATGTTATACTTTCCTCTCTCTATACTAACATTTATCACCAACTTCTACCATTTTTCCTAGTTTAGGGAAGGAGGTAATTGGAGCTGAACCTTCACAACTAATTATTGAATTCCACTAGTATTGCGCAAAATATTAAAATAATTGCAGGACTCCCTCAGACTGCTCAGACACATCACTGTCACTGACACGATGGCTATTCAGACTTCAGGGAGACAAGGTCAACAACATGAAACGCACAGCAGCACACAGCAAGTGTGCCAATTATTTTAGATCCAACCCTAAAAAAATTGGTCAACCCAGTATCTCTAAGTCATTTTGTTTTAACAAACTGGTTTTGGAATTGGACGCACGTAGGTTCATGACAGCCTCCTTGTTCGAAAACTACACAAAGGGAAAAAAGGGGTTGGGCCACACTTCATTTTTAGACTGTATTAATTACTTGGCATTCTCTAGGAGAACAAAGAGGGAGAAGAAGGAAGCCAACACAATATCCAGCTTGACACACACTAGAGCCCGTTTGAAGAAGACGGAGAGCAAAAGTGACAAATGCCATCATTTTGCCGACCCTGACTAAATTTCAAATGACAGCTAAGCCTTACTTTCCCTTGAGGCGAAATCTTTGAAAGAATAACTCATGGAGCACAGACTAACAATGATGTTAAAACGTTTAGTTTGTAAACTCTTAGAAGATGGAGGAGGCAAGGATTCTGCTGGTGCTCAGGGTAACTGTGCAGCAAACGGAGAAGAAAGTAACTTTCAGTGCCCAGGTGTCCACACCAGTGAAGCCAGACTAAATTTGAACTGCTTCTAAGTCCCATTCTCCCCTAAGTACATGGCTGAACCTTTCACCAGAGAGGTATCTGTGAAATTACTGCTGGATGAGTAACTTCACAGCTATACACAGATGACTTGGAGCCCTGCACTACTGATCATGAAAACCTGCCTCAGCTGCAGAAACAGCAACTCCTGTGCCAGCACCTCTCCTGAAAGATGCTGTAGGCATAAACAGGAAACAAAAGGGGAATGGCTTCTTAAATCAAATTATTTTTACTGGTCATCATTACATAAAAAGCAGTTACGAAATTAGAATTTCTGTTAAGAAACAACCAAATAAATATTCCTCTAAAACATGGAAACTGAATCACATTGCTCTAAGTCCTGATTAGCAAGCAGGCATCTGATATTATAAAGCTCAGACTTCATTTGAGTGGAGGGTTCAGGGTGGGGAGAAAAGGAAAAAAAAGCATAATTACAAATCAGAGGAGGCTATTGTGAGAGTTTTTAGGAACAGACATTTTCTAACAGAGAAGTAAAAACGTAAGCATCTTTTCTGCTTGCTTTCTTTGTTTAGCAGTTGAGAAAAAGAGTGGGTATATCAAGGAATAAAGAAAAAAAAATGAACACCCCCTCCTCTCCCATCACCTTTTGTACAGCTTGGCAGAGTTTATGAAAACACTGAAAAAAAAGTGGGTCTTAACTGCTTTGCTCAAACTCAGGGAAGGTGGTTATTATTCCAGTGCCATCTATTTCCCTCCCTAGCTTCCAGGCATTTGGCCTGGAAAGAAAACATCAAGTCAAGAAACTCCACTTCTGCCTCCGAACTAATTGGATAAAATCTGCATGCAGAAAAGTTAGAAGCTTAAGAAATGAGCCAGGGCTAAAACAATCCAATGGCACCTCAACTCCGGATTAGCTCATTATTTTCTTCTACACCATGAGACTGATTTAAAAATTTCCTCAGAGTGACAAATAAGGAAACTCTGTACTCCATGCTGCCGGTCCCAGGAATACTTGAAAGACAAGGGCTGGCACCATTGCCAAAAGGGGCTGAACTCCCCCCAGCACTGGTGTGGAGCTTCTGGATGCAGCTCTGGCAGTGCTCCCCTCCTCTCTCCCTTCTTCCCTCACCCCAGCACAAATGCCTGTGCAGCAACCAGGATTAAACCAAACAGGGAAAATTCTTCAGACAAGTTTGCAAGTGACTGAAAAGAATAAAACAAAATTAATAAAATAAAATAAAAAGAAAACAAAATTTTAAAAAAGAAGAAGAAATGAAAAAGAAAAAGGCCTGCGTTGACTCTAGGGTAAAAGGGAGGACAAGATGGAAAGGATGGACCAAGAGTACAGCTCCACTTGTTACATGTGACATTCCCATGTTACAGCATGGGAATGCAGGCAGTTGCTTTAATACACGCCAAGGGAGTCTAGCCCAAGCCTTTCACTGAGACCATGTATGACAAAAACTAGCAAAAGGACTAGGGAAAGGGGTGTCTCATTAAATCCAAGGCAGCCACACAATCTGCCACATCTCTAGCCTTGCAAGATCTTCAGAACTGTAGGGATGGCAGAGAGAAAGCTTGATTTTAGATGATGGTGAAAAATGTGCTCTATCTCTTAGGCTACAAAGGAGAAGAGAGGCTTGGAGGTGGAACAGAGAGAGAGAAGGGAAGGGAAGTATTTTGCTGCATAATTGAGGGTGAGGGCTGGACATAGCATGCAGAGTAAACCAAAGATTATTCACTCTTTCTTTGTGTTCAGTCTGGGGGCCTGTACAGAACTCAATTTTAGTCTTAATGATTTTCATTCTACCCAAGAATGTAGAGGAAATACTCCTTTTTCTTGAAGGCTTTGGATCATGATACGTATCTCCAAATTTTGATGAGCACTTTTCAGAAAAGCTCTGCTCACTTTGGAGAGTACAGCACAGGAGATGTAAAATAAACTAATACAGGCCTCAAGGCACACCAATATAGGCTTCTTTTACAATTGGTATAACAGATAGAAGAGGAAACAAATGGTTTGTCCAACCAGAATCCAAATGAAAGCTGCCCAAGCATCTCCTCCTACACGGTAAGATACAGAAAATCCTTAGCACAACAACGGACACGAAAAGTTGCGCTGAACCTCAGAGGGCCATGATTTGAAACATTAAAGAAAAGCAAAACACTTCTGGGGGATAATCAGAGTTATTATCTGCCAGGAACAGCCTTTTCCTGTAGGCAGCACGAGCTTCAACAAATTGCCACCTTTTACCAAAAACCCATATCCCCCTCCTAGTGTTACATATGTATCAGCAGTGTACTTATGTAGCCTGGTGGAAAAGTTACTTTCTTTTTGCAAAGAAGTATTTCGTGAAACAGAATGTGGCAAGCAGCATAACTAGACATCATCTGAGTGTTCGGTTTCAAGACATTGTCTGCTTCATGAGACAACCTCTATTTTTCATTTTTCCTCATCAGCTTTCAGATATGTTTTTTGTCAGTTCATACTGGGATCAGAATTAAGTTTATTACTACTGACAAAAGAGAACTCACTGAAAACAGACATGGTAAGTACTTTTTTCACAAGCCTGCACTCCCAAATCCATCAACACTCACCAACTTCAAGGATCTTTGAATCAAATGCATTGTGAATAATCCTAGATGTGAACCCACAAAATTGATTGTTCATTGAAGCAAAAACTGTTCAGTGACAATTTACCCACCATTGAAAACAGATAATAAATAACACGACTGAAGGCATAAACAGCCACACAGAGGGTGCTGGTCTGGTACATGTTGCAGTTCAAACTTCCTCCAGTTTCACCCAGCTGGAGGAAGTGGCTGGTTGAAGTCATAAGTGGTCCTACATACTTTTCAAATGCCAGTAGATGCAATTGAGTTTATGGCACTCAAACACAGAAGAAAATCTACATAATTATGAACATCTGTCAGTTTTCTAATAGCAACATGCTTCTGCTGCTGTTTTTTCAAACCTCAAGTAGAAGCAGGCATTCCTGGTGCTTGAGCTGCTACTTCACTTGGCAAAAACTGGGAAGATGAAGTTTTTCATGCTGAACAGTTTACAAAGGAACATGTCTGGATCAGGATGTGTAACCAGTAAATGAGCTGGATCCACTTTGTAAAGAAAGTGTTGGTTAGTCTCTTCAGAGTTAATAGCCTGCCTTTTTCATCTGTTTCAATGTTAGTCATGCTTTTGTTACACTACATCATACCACACAGATTTGGGGGCATGAGATGGTCTAGAAAGTTCTTTTCAGTAGTAGGTTACTAGGACTCTGCTCTAACAATCTGGAGTTACCCTTTACAGATTGGTTGAGGATTCTGCCTCCCAGGACTCTGCTGACACTGCTGTTAGAACAAATCTATGGAAGCATACATGTGCAGTTTTTAATAGGGTGCATGCAGCATTTCCCACCTATTTCCACCACCTAAGATTTGTAACCCTACTAAAACCAAAAACCAGCTAAACAAAAAAAACCTCCAACTGACCAAAACCAAGAAACCCCTTCTAGAAGCAACATTGAACAGAAGGAGAAAAATAATCTCCTACATGCTGAATTTACACAGCCAGTTTATAAAGGAACTGCACATCTTAACTTACATAAAATAATCCTTTACTGTGCAATGCCAGATTACATATAAAGAGCCCTTATCCTGTGAACATCTGAAAGCTTTCCAACAATAAAACATTTAAAGTTTAAGGGAAGCTTATAGGCTTGTTCTTACACAGAGACAAAAGCCTCCCTGTTAGCCTGAAACTACCCCTTTTCTAAGTGAGGTCCCAGATAGCTGGCATGTGATAATATGAAAAAGCCTGGTCATCAACAGGCTTGGGGGGAGAGAGCTGAGGGCAGAAAGAGAGAGCTCCCAACAAAATCTGCTCTTGCAACAAGTCCAGACACAACTCTGGAGAACAGCAAAGGGAAAAAACCACCAACCACCAACATCATTAGAAGACTTATACTAAGACAATATTGTTCTAGTGGTTCGTCCTCTCATGCAACAGTGCCAAAACTTGGAAAGAGGACAGTGACTAAGGGAGAGGCATTCTGCATTTTTTCATGTCAAAGTCACTGGATTTCTAAAACAGTTACTGGAAAGCTTCTGCACATGCAGGATGTAAATAAGGATAACTAGGTGCCTCTGTTAAAGGAGTCCAAAAGCAGTTTAGTAGTTTCAAAACAAGAATGCTTGTCTGCCCCATTAAACTTATTCCTGTCTAAAAACACGTCTGCCCTTTCCATTTGGAGCAGAAGGAACTCAGATGCAAAGTCACCACTGCAGTGGCAACAAGTCTTAAGAAACAGGAAACGTGGGAGGAAAACACCGGGAAAACACAGAGGCTTTGCTTGAACTTTTTCTGATTTAATAAAATGGAGCTATGAAGAGAAAGAAACCCACAAACTGTGCTAAAGATCAAAAGCTGAACTGCTATATTGACTTACCTCTAGCAGACATACTGCTGTCAGCTGTTCCCCACGTTCTGTGGCTCCCAGCCCTGCCAAAGCTGCTTGCTCTCCTTCACCCTGGGCTGTGTCCCTCACCCAGGCAGTTCAAGCCCCTTGATACTGCCAGCTCAGTATTGGTGATATCAGTACCTTTCCCCTTTCTCTGCTTTCAAGCTGGATTAAACTGAAGAAAATTTTCATTCACAACTCCTTTTCCAAGCATCAGCTTGGCTTTGTAACCTGGCAGAGCTGAAAGCATAAAGCTGGGATCTGGAAACACGGCACCATCCAGCCAGCAACTCCTGCATGGAAAGTGCCAGTACAGGCAGAGAGTGTGGATGTGTACAGAGACCCAGCAGAGGCAGATGCAAAGAATCAAAAGATGCCAACAGCTTTAAGAAACCATCAGTGGGACAGCTGGTGGTTAGGGTGAGCAAGTGGAGAATGACACAGTGAAGCCATTGGTGACAGAAAGGTGATCATGATGGCACTCAAGGCCCATTCATAAATCCTGCCCTTTGAAAGTGTTCTGAGAAGAACCCAAAACCCGTGGCACCCCTGGTCATCTGCACTGCTTGGGAGAGAAGCAAGTGTGAAGCTCTGTGTGAGCCAAAAGCCATCATGTGCTGTGCACTGCTCAGCCTTCCCCTGGAACTCCTGTCCCTGGGTCAGGAGGCCGTGGGCAGCCACGGGGGCTGAGCAATCCATAGGGGAAGCTATTAGCAAGCTCAATACTGAGTAGGCACTCAGAGTGTTACACATGGGGGGCATGTGATTGTAGCAGCCCACTTCAGTTCTCAAAATAGCAGAAAAAATACTTCATTAATTACGGGAAGAGCACTTGCAGCTCTTTTGGCAGAAAAATGAGAAATACTATGCCCCAAACAATTTTTTAAAAAATAAATGAATGGAGACCATAGTTCTAAAAATAGACTCAACTCTCTATCCCTCTGAGCTGGCTCCTAGAAATGCTGCTGGGCATCTCTGGAGCTGAGGGAAGGCACAGGCAGACAGTGATGTGGGGACATGTTGGCTAGAACCAGTGCTGCATCCCTCTCCCAGACCATCAGCCTGCTCATCCTTACTGCCCAGTATCCCAGTGGCATCTGTGAAACACTTCTATGGCCAGAAAAAAGTACTCACATCATTATGAAAGTAAAAAATATAGCAGAGGGAAAAAACCCCATGCATAATGCAAGGTTTCAGAAGCTTTTGTTTTAATAATTGATTTTCTAGTTTGTTTCAAAGAAGAAAATGCCTTCCTTCTAAAGATACAGGATTGACCCAGAAGGACCTTGAGCAGAAACTGGCTAAACAGTGTATTTACAAACCTTCTGCAGAAGCAGTAAAGGCCATTTAGAAATGCAATTAAATTGCAATGCACATGAAGTTTTTTTGTATACAAAAATTTGCTTTTTTAAGCAATTGTTATTATAAACAAATTTCCCCTTCCCTTTAAGAGAGAATATTAGTTATACAATAAATATTTTTGTGCTTTGATCAGCGTGCAAGGTTTTAATTAAGGACATTTTTTCCATGACATACAATGAACACATACACAGAGAATATATATAGAATATATATGCTAGTGTTGCAATATTACAGTAGCCATAATGTCAGCCATTCCCATTATGGAAGAAACCATTAAAAATACACACTTGGGAACACACAGTCTCGAAGTCCTGGCAAAATTACTTCAAGGCTTTAAAGGTTAAAAGAACTCAGCACAAGTATCTCTTAGGACAGAGTAGGGGTGTTTACTAAGGACTTCTTGCAGTTCAGTCAATACATGGATTTAGCTAATTTTGAGTGAGCCAAATAATACTTACATCTTGTACACGTAATACTTTAATGCCTTGATCGCTTCCTATTGTTGTTTCACAATTGATGTAATTCCAAATTGTCAGAGAGTGAAAAGAAAGCATGGAGGGAGCAGGCAAGGCGAGCCTTTGCAGGCAATACTCCACCTACATGTGTCACACTTCCTGATGTGCAATATAAAAATGTTGAAAAGAGGCTGAAATTCTGCAAGAATGGGCTATTTGTAAACCTATTTCTGTATCAAAGAAGGCCCGTGATGTGAAAAGTAAACAGTGTAAGAAAAGAATATAGCAACACGATTAGAATACAAACAATGAGAATGCTGCCCTGTAAACTAATTATTAACTACAACAAGCTGAAAATAAACTGTTTCCTTTTTGCCATGTTCACTTTAATCTTCTGAGAGGCAGGAAGGGGGAAGACAGGAGGAGGCAGCGGTTTCAGACTTGTGGAGCTTATCAAATCCCAGATCGGATGATTAGAGCACAGCTAAAAAGAAAACATCCTCCCTCCCCACGTCTCTCCCTCCCCAGAAAGGAAGCACAGCCTTTAGGACCAATCAGCAGTGTTTGTTTGCTGCTCTTTAAGGGATTACTCTGGAGAGCATTTTTCTTAAGCTGTTCTTATCTCTTTCTGGAAGTTTCAAAATAAACAAGAGTACTGGAAATAGAAGAACAAAAAACTTGACTTTCTGGTTTATTTTTTTAAATAGTGAGACAAGTAAAGAAAATAAATAAGGTCCTTCATTGTCACATAAGACAAAACGGAAGAGAATATAACCTTGAAATCTGAGAAGCGTTGCAAAACCTAGGAAAAATCACCAATGGGCTGAGGATGGGGAAAAGTGAAAAAAAAAAAAGAAAAAGAGGGCTGTCCCTCATGCTGCTTCACTGATTATTTGCTTACTTTAATGATGAGACTTTATGTTGCTGGGGTCTATATTAAGGAAATAACATGAGTAAACACATAAATAAATAAAAGGACCAACCACAAAAATGACTGTATTTTGACAATTTACCTTCAAAAAACACCTTAAACAACCAACCCTGCTCTTTAGTGGCTTCCAAAAAAGACTCTCCCATAGTGCAAACAGGAACTTAAATTCTCAGGATAACACACTAGAACTATGAATGAAAAGATTTTGCACCAATGTAATGCTTCAGCCTCAAGCTCTAGATCAACTCTTTATTCTTTCACACTGCCCTTAAAGACAACAGGTTTTACCCCAGAAAGCGTGTCCCAGTGTGAACCAGAAAAATGCAAGGTTCATGTAATTCCAGGATTGTGCTACATTAATATAAACCTCTTTGCAGTGCAGAAGCCACACAAAAACATTTATTTTGTTGAAATATTCTAAGCATTTAAAATGTCATTACTATTCAGTACAACCTCCCTTTTTTTTTTTTTGTCTTTTTTTTTTCAAGATTAAGCAAAAGCCTGATCAGTGGAACTAATGAAACTGAATTTCCAGCTCATCTGTACTTGTGATGCTAACTTCACAATGAGAGTCCTTCCCACACTGCATCCCGGTGCTCTTGGCTCTCCCACATGCCTGGTACCCAGGCACATTTACTGCACAAGCCCTGCTGCAGCCACTGGTCAGCTGCTCCAGGAGTGTCTACAGCACCCTGCTCCTGCTGCCACCACGCCCAGCCCCTCTCCCTGCAGCAGCTCATGCACTGGAGAAAGAGCTGGGAAGTCAAATGCTGCCCCTGAAAGCCCCTCCCTGGCTGGAGACAGCCTGAAAACTTATAAAGAGGAGGACTGGTGTACAAACACACTGGGTTACAGCCTAACCCCCGCTTCCTCAGGAAACTAGGCTAAAAGATCTGGTTTTTCTCTTGCTATGCCCCCCTCTTAAACCACCAACTATGCAGATGCAGCTTTAAAAGAAAAAAAAAAAAAAAAAGAGTAGCACAGACATAAGGCTTAAGGGCCTATATCCCCATGCAGCATCTGGATTTCTGTCTCAGACATGTTTCAGAAGTGTCATTGATTTCCTGTTTAATATTCATGCTTTATTGCTGCACAAAGCCAGCCTCCGCTCAAAGAGCGACACATTACTCTCCTATCCTCCAAGAAGATCCCTAATGAGGATATTCTGGTTTCTTGATATGCAGAGGCCTTCTGTTGGTATCAGCAGAAGATCAGCATACACTGGAACACACGGCACACTGGACAAGGAGAAGTCAGCTCTGCCTATTAAAACACAGCTACAGGAATAAAAGGGATCTTGAATGACCATCCAGGTGGCTCCCCTGCTCAAGGCAGGAACAACTATACTTATGTTATTCTGTTTATTAGGCCACCTGACCTAGCTGGGGAAAAAGAGATGTGCTTCGAGGCTCACAGTCCCTTCCTGAGCCTGAAACCTCTCCCCTGTGTCTCCCTGCTCCAGCCCTCAGACACTCCAGTTGGTCTGGTAAGATCCCTGCCTGCAAACCCTGCCTTCCTCCCATTGCCATGGTTACAACGCTGCTATTACCGTGCATGTTGAGCCTATTTTTAAAAGCCTGCAGTGACAGGAGATGCTGCTTAAGGCCTTAATCTCAATAAGGTCTAAAATTACAATGAGTGCTTACTACTTGTGCAAGTGCTGCACTCTGAAGATGGGTGGTGAGCTGCTCTGCACTGCCTGCATCCCAGACAAAAAGAGAACATTGTAAAGGAGAGACCTAAAGGACAAGAAGAAAGTAGTCCTGCCGATATTAACTGGGTGGGTTAGGTCAGCAGAAAATCTGTAACATGTCAGGAAACAACTTGTGCTCTGGAGGAGACAGGCATCACAGGAGGCTGGAGGAGAAAGATGCCCTCTTGGAGCTGGCTGACAGATGGGAATAGAGAGGAAGGGAAGGTCTTTGGTGATAGGCATCTAGTGCTGAATGATGAAATCAGTAGAGGAGTGTGTAGGGAAGGTTACTCTGATAAAAAATGAGAAAATGGGACAAATTTCTTCTGTGAATACATTCTGGACAGATGGACTTACAATCTGAAGGTGCCAGAAAAAATGATGTTGCAGTAATTCAGGACAACAAGTGAGTGCTTAGACGTGAATTTCAACTGTGTGGGGTGAATAGCACAAGGCATTTATAAAGAGACTGTATGCAAGAAGAATCTGCTGATCTCAGAACAAAGACACAGGGAACTAAGAGATGGACAGATTTTGGCCTGGCTGAGGGACACTGATGTTGTCCATGGCAACAGCAGTGTGAGGTAATGGGGAGAGCTGCAGGTGGAGGGAGGAAGGGAGGTATCAATGGATATCTGTTTAATCATGCTGAATGAGACTTGATGGCTTGGTATCCACAAAGAAGTGAAAAAAGACTGAGGTTATAGCTTGGATAAGGGGAGAGAGAATTAGTTTTATGTTCCAGTCTTAACAACCTTATATATCTATGTATCTATTACTCTGGTGATTATACATATACGTGTGTGTGTGTGTAAATACATATTTGTAAAAACACGTATTTGCATATATACATGTAATAGCTCTGTATGCAAAGGAATCAGAGATAAAGCTGTAGTCAGAATAGGAGAAGAGAAAAAACACAGCTCTGTATTCCCTGACAAAAAACAGAAGTGGAAAAAGGCCTTTCTCCTTTTTTTTTTTTTTTTGGTAGCATTAGTAATGAAGCATGTAGTAGCAAAATTCTTGCCTGCTAACCCCCTGGAAAGTTTAAGCAGTCAAAAAAAAATTAGCACAAGGACTGCATCATGCAGCTCAACAAATCCTTCCACATTCAGAGGGCAGGTGTCCCATGCACCCACACTGCCACACACCTCAGAGGATGTGTGAACAGCTACTGGCCCTGTCAGCAGTGGCTTATCTGATACAACACCCCTTACAGCACGGGAGAGGAGTATTTTGGTCCAGTGATGGATGTGTGTGTAGCCATGCGTCAAATGTGCCAGCATGCTGAGTGCTGGAAACAAATGGCACTTTCAGAGCAGCGCATCTGGGTCACTGCCTGCTCTCGCTGTGCCTGTGAGGGCTGTGGGGAAGAACAGTGCAGCAGGGAGAAGCAGGCTGTGGATTTAAGGAGCTGTGCTGCCAGGTAATATCTAGGCCACTGTTTGTAAACAGGATACCCTCACCCTGGAACAACAGAAGTGGCTTTTTGGTACTGTAAGGGTAAGTCTTCTGCACCCCTATGTGATGAGGTGACACTGGTTTATTTTCTCCCCACTCTCAGGTATAACCAGAATAATAAACCCATATTCAACATCCCTCCTATCTCGAGTAAAATAGCCTGTAAATCACTGAGAAGTAACACACAGCAAGTACTCACAGGCTCCGCTTTTTAGTGCTGTAACTAGTTTGGACTCGCGCATTTAGGAAATGTCACATTTGATTTTGACCTAGAATCAAGTTCACTCCGCCTCGCTGAAGCACAAGACGCCCCATTCATGCGGTGCCTGGAGCGCAGCCTCCAGCTGCAGAATGTGGGTTACCAGAAGCAGGAGACATCTGAGAAGGAGCATTCAGAGCAGCACGTGTGCCACTTTCAGCCATGAACGCATCTGATTATGAACTCCACAAAATGTATGAATGGTACAGGCTGACGGTACAATCCCTGGAAGTACATATCCATAACAATCCTATGGAAAAAAGAGGGATGCACGCCTGAGAGCCACGAAGAGACGAGACGTTTTTTCCTCTTTCTTTTGAATATGCAAGCCAGCTAATTAATTTCCCCTCCAAAAAACTATTTCCACAATCTGGAAGCTGCTGCAAGGGCCAGTTGTGAAGATTTCAACAGTAAACACCATCACCAGCAGCTAATCAATAGTCATATTTTAAACCTAAACTGTACATGGTAAAAACATCCGGTTCTTTTTCCTCGCATATACTTTTACATCAAATAACAAATAGTCTATAGAATTTGGGACCACAACAGTCCCACAAAGCCATTGGCACTGCAGCTGGACAGCCTGTGCAGAAATGCTACCTGGCATGTCAAGATGCCCTGCTCACCACGCACTGCAGTTTTCACCTTGGCTAACAACCAGTCTATTTGGTCTGCTTCCTCTCCCCATGCTACACATGTGCCCATCTACTGCTTACTGCACTTCCAACCCACCCTCAGAGAGCTACAAGTACTTTGAAGCACCTCATGCATGGAAGGGTATCAAGAAAGGGATCTGTATTTGACCTTGTCATACACATGTATGGGGAGTGAAAGCAGCGTTCTCCACAAGCATTTAAAAATACATTTAAAAAAAGAGGAATAAAAGTAAGAGAGAGCATGGTTCCTCATAAATACGTGTGTTTTACCAACTGCCTAAACACCAAAGCACTTCCCTTTTCCAGACAGACACCTCTGGGTCACATCTTTCAGCTCTATGAAAATTTCATTGGCTTCCATTTCATGTGAAGAGGGGGAAGAGACGTGGACCGATCATCAGATAGTCAAATGCAGAGATGGATTTAAATGGAAACTGAAAATCTTCACCCAAAGAGAGTGCTACCAGTAGCAGGACTATGTAAAAGGAAGAAAATAAAAAGGTGCAGAGTGACAGAGGCATATCATACAGCCGGGACCATTTGTGTCCATAAAGTTTTCTCTGCATGAGCAGTAAGAGAAGACATTTTCCTCCTAGGCAAGTTCTTTTTCACTCTAGGATTCACAGTGGGGCAATTACAAGCTTCCTAAAGCTTTCAAGGCTTGCAGTAGCTACAGCTTCTGACCCAGACTCGCTGCAAGCATTAGTAGAGAGCAGAGCAGCAGAAAACATTGCAGCTTAGTTGAAGGTTTAAAAACCGATGTGCGTGGACTTCAGCAAGTCCTGCCCTACTTGCCTTAAAAATGTCCAGTGGTCCTTTTGGTATCAGTGATATAAAACATTACCATTGTAACAGGCCTGTTTAGGAAGACTGACTCCTTTACTCCATCAACAGAACAGCACTGCCCTGCAAGTGTCAGGCTTACCTCTCATTTTGTGGGGGGAAGCACCAGCATCAGCACGTACAAAGTAACAAGGGTATACAAAGCATTTTGTAGGCTTGGAATAAAACCCTGTTTGTAGGATTCACAGAAAGAATTTATGTTAACAGAGCAAGCTATTTATAGCAATTCTCCATAAAAATGAACTGTCTCTTGGTTCCTGTCCTCGTGAAAAGCAGCTTTTTAGCCAGAGAAACCCTCTCTTTACTCTAAAAGCATGGGTGAAGGGGGGTAGGGGGAAAGGGAAGCTACTCTCTGACATACACCCTGCTGGCTCCAGTTATACTGGAGATAAGGTCTTCCTGTGCTGTGGCACAAAAGGGAACTGATGGCCTGAGCCCAGTGCAGTCCCAGCACCCTTCCCCAGCCCCCTCAGCTGGACAGTGGCAGTGAGAGAGCAGCCTGTGCCGTGGCCTATTGCTCACAGCTCTGAGCTGTGCCTGTCCTGGCTCATGCACACACAGGACCAAGCAGGACTGCTCTTTCCCAGGTTCCTCAAGCCCAGAATGTTTAATTACAGGCTCTTAGGCAACATTAATCCATGTATACATATATATATATATGGAAGATTACAGTTCCTTGAAAGAGGACAGGGACAAACCAGGAGGGAGAGAACTCGGTCTCTCCCCAGCCAGCCCTTCAGAACATCCCAAACCAGAGCAACATGTACATATCCTCACATTATATACACTTTCTGAAATAAAGGTATACATTCTTAAATCCTGATCACACAGAGCCAGCCAGCTAGAAACTCACATTCCTGTATACACACCTCATCACATCAGCAAAATCATTACACGAAGTCTCACCTATTTGTTACAAATGACCCAGATCCACAGTCTGCTTACTATGCAAGCTTAATTAATTATTTCTGCCAGTTTGCTCAGACAAGAAGCTGAGCAAACTGCAGACACATGACTGCACCCTCAGCAAGTTTGCTGACACCAGGTTGTGTGGTGCAGTTGAGATGCTGGAGGGAAGGAGCGTCATTCAGAGGGACCTTAGGAAGTTTGAGAGGTGGGACTGTGCAAACCTCGTGACATTCTACAAGTCCAAGTGCAATCAGGATCAGAGCAATCCCAAACACAAATAAGGCCTGATGGAAAATGGATTGAGAGCAGCCCTGAGGAAAAGGACCTGGGGATGTTGGTGGATGAGAAGCTCAACAGGACCTGGCACTCTGCATTCACAGCCCAGAAAACCAACTCTGTCCTGGGCTGCATCCAAAGCAGCGTGGTCAGGCAGGAGATTCTGCCCCTCTGCTCTGCTCTTGTGAGACCCCACCTGGAATGCTGCATCCAGCTCTGGGGCCCCAGACATGAGAAGGATAAGGACTTCTGGAGTGAGTCCAGAGGAGGCCATGAAGATGATCAGAGGGCTGGAGTACCTCTCCTATATTTGTAGGCTGAGAGAGCTGAGGTTGTTCAGCCTGAAGAAGAGAAGGCTCCAGGGACACCTTATTCACCTCCCAGTACAAAAAAAGGGGGCTGCAAGAAAGCTGGAGAGGGACTTTCTATGTAGTGATAGGAATGCAGAGATAGGACAAGGGGAAATGGCTTTAAACTGAGAATAGGTTTAAATGAGATGTAAGGAAGAAATTCTTTACTCAGAGGTGGTGAGGCACAAGAACAGGTTGCCCAGAGAAGCCGTGGATGCCACATCCCAGGAAGTGTTGAAGGTCAGGATGGATGTGGCTCTGAGCAATGTGGTCTTGTGGAAGGTGTCCCTGCCCTTGACAGGGTGGTTGGAACTAAATAATCTTTACGTTCCCTTCCAACCCAAACCATTATATGATTATATTTAAAAAAAAAAAGAGAAAAGTTTTGGAAAAAAAAAAGCAAAATGGAGCAGATTTGCTGTTTCAAAGTACAAAAATAGTAGATGAATAAATCAGAAACTAAAACATGCACATGCAGACAAATCCCTAATTTCTTTTAAGTACTTATATAAATAAGATGCAATTGATTTCTATATCCCTATCAGCAAGGGTTCTGTTGTTGGGCTTTTATATCTCAAGATCAGTGCTATCTGGCCGATAAACTAGACCATGGTGTTCAGAGATTACAGTTTAGACTGACTTAGAAAAGAGAAAAAAATGAAAAAAGTATTTTTGACCTACAAAAAGTTTTTATATTTTGGCAAAAGCATTATTTCAGACTAAAATAACCTCACTTTTTCCAGTTGGGACCCTACATATCCTCACTATCCCCTGCCCTTTGCAAACTTTAGAGAGAACACAGGCTCTCACTGCATACTTCTGTCACTGAGTCTCATCCATCAACAACTCTGCAATAAAACATCTCATAGATGGTTCCCCCACACTGCTTCCTTTCAATATCTCATGCTGACACTCTTTGTTGGTTTATAAAAAGGCATATCTTAAATCAAATTATTGTACCAATAATCTTAAATTAGACTAATGGGAACTCTGAACTGAAAATAAAGCTCTAAAAGCTATAGGGTATACATATATCATGAGACTTTATTAAACTATAAATCTGTTGATTACAATCTTATTTTGTAAAGACAGAATTATCTTAAGCCAATTTGTTGCCGAACATAATAGCATTTGGTGTCTATAATGAAAATTAGATTATATCAGGCTAAGTTTGTTTATAATTTTAGATTAACAGAATTAGACACAGTAAAGTGTTCACACAGATGAAATAATGAAATGCAATATGTTTTCCTTTCATTTCCATTCCCGTTTGGTACTCCTTGAGTACTTGTTTCACAGTACCAGAAATACTGTTTGAAAGGAGAAAATTCTCCTTCTGTTTTTCAAAGAGTTTGACTAAGCTGATACATGACATCATTTACTGAAAATGTGTACTTCCAAGACAAATCAGAAGTGCTGATAAAGACAAACCTTGAGCTGTCCCTACCCCTTAGATGCAGAGCTGTTCTGCTGCAATTCTCCATTTACCTCAGTTCACCTGATTTTCCTGTTGGTTACATTGCACTGATCACTGAATCTTTGAGACACGGGGTTTAACATCAATCACTCCAAAATGTTTTGGTTTAAATGATGGAACAATGATGGGTGAGCAACACAGGAGAGCATGTGTGAGCAGGAACTTCAGAGGTTGGCTGTGTCACCCCAGAAGTTCTGTCTGGAACCACAGCCTGGAAGGAAAAGCAGGGTGCACACGAAGTTTTTACACCTTTGCACTCAACACAAGCAGAAAGGTACACCCACTAAAATGCAAGCTAAAATATGATACTTTCTTGTGCCAACAACTGAGTCCTTTAGACTTACAGATCACTAATTCAGAGACTTTGCACCAACTTATTCATTGATGACTGACCAAATCACAAACCTCTGGGTGAAAAACATTGCACAAGCTTCTACACAGTCATCTCACCACCCTCATCTTCCTTCACAGCAAGATCTGGGTGATACGGTTGTGTTCATATCGTCCCTAGCTCTTGGTCATGGTGGCACTCAGCTTCCTTTGGGAGGAAATTAATGACATTTGCTCTGCCTCAAGCCATGTTTTTTTCATATGGGCTGTTTGGGAGGATTGTGAGGACATGAAGTGATGGTGGTGTGCAGCCAAAGCTGCCTTTAAGCTTTTGCTCTGCCCTGCTCAGCCCTTCCCTGATGATTCAGTTTCTTTGCAGTGGCTGGAAATCAACTGCAAAATAAGAAAGTTTTCCTTCTGGCAACCAGTATTTTTAATTCTCTTTGTCCAATGTCACAGGCAAGGAAGGAAACAGAACGGAAGGGAAAGGAGATCCCACACACTTCAGTTATTTATTTAGATTTGCTGCAAATATTCAGAGGTCTCAATTGTCCTGTTCCCTGGATGGTAAATAGCAGTAGTGACGCACTCCAAGAAAAGTATCCCCGAACAACAAAAATAACTTCTGCCAGCACCAACTGTCACATGTCAAAACTCAACGCTATTCTTGGAGCAGATGCAGGCTCGGGAATTTTTCTTTCTTTCTTTTTTTTTTTTAAGCAAAGTAATTTCAAACCAGTCCAACCAACACATGTGATGTGTGTGATGGTTTTGGCAGCTGCTAATTTTCTAAATGATAATTACTGGCAGTTTATCAGCCTTAACAGTTTGAGACAGGCAGTTTGACAATGTTAGCGGACGCTGCTGAACCAAAATACAGTTCCCACGGGCTCTCTCACACACTTTTTCCTTCTTGCTGGTTGAAAAATTTCAAGTGCTCAGCTATGATCTGGCAAATCCTTATCCTGCACTGGTTCTCAGAGCACTGCCAACAGGGCTGTATTAAATCTCCACAGCATACACCCTCAAAAAAAAAAATTTACAGTGTATTAATTGTACCCCCTCTGACACATGACTGCAAATAGCTCTGGCAAACAACTGCACCTCGATGAATAAAAAGTTTGTTTGATCAAAGAGGAATTGGAGTTGCTTGGCACTGAAGATGAATACAGCAAAGCTCCAGCTGACACAGCTCGCATGGACTGTCCTATCATGTCTCCTGTACTTATCCTTATATACAACACACAGCAAAACCTTGGTTAAAGCTTTGTATTTAAAAAAACAAGATTTCTGGGCAAACTGAAGTATTAACCTCTTCAGACTCTGAATTTATCTTACTAGCCCTTTGCCAGTCAGGTGACTTCACAAAGGAACTTTCACAAGTTCTATTTTTTCCTCTAGCAGATGCAAAATTTTTATTAAATGCACATTACCGGAATACTAGCAAGAATAAAAAAAAGATAGCTTTTATATATATTTTTTTAATCCTGAAAGCTGATCTTCCATGTTGCAATAGAAAGCTGTAACTCTAGACGTGGGTGAGTTGAGGAAGTTAAGTCACAGGTACTAAATCTCTGGAATGTCCGAGTGCCATGTCGACTTTCAGCCAAACCTTCAGTGCTCCTGATGCTTTTTGCTTCTGCAAAGCCCACTTCATGCCATTAAGTGTCTACACAACGCAAACAGTCATCAGCTATGTGCGGCCTTCCCCTCTTGCAGATTTTTATACCCTCTGTCCTATAGAATTTCTAATGATAATCTCTCTGGGCCAACAAATTCAAAGGCTTAGCCACAGAGGAGAAATGTGCTTTTTGTCATTATTCTGCATCCAGAACTCACCACTTTCACCAAAAGGGATTTTATGGAGTAGGATCTTCATAAGGGCAAAGGGAGATGCTTTACATCAAAAGGATCAACACCACTAAGGACTCCTAGAGTGGCAGCTTTGCATTGTTGTTCTCATCCTTCTAATTTTCAATGGCAAAATTCCCACTCATTTCTAATAGTAGGATGCTTCTTCAGACAGGGAAAAAAACCAGAAAGTATGTCCAACTGATTCCTACTGCCAGTAAAATGAAAGTTCCTTTTCAGGGAGCAGCAGAATCCACCACAAATGTCGCATCCACAAAATCACAAGTATTTTCCCATAACATAAAGTATGACACTTCAGTGAAAATATATTGCAGGACTTTGGAAAGATAAAAGGGACAAATAAACCATTTAACCTTTTTGTTTGAAAAACCTCAGACAGGAACTGGAACCTTTCATTTAAACTTTACACTACCATAGTGGCCTGAATCCCAAGGCAAAGCAAACACCTGAAAGAGAAAGGAAAAGAGCCCAAAATCCTGAACACAAGCAAACCCTTGAATATATTGGAAAAGTAAACCCAGGTGCTTCTCCAGATGACCCCCTTCATTCCCTCTCTGGCAGGGAGCTGCTCTCCAGCTCTGAAGCAGGAGAGCACCCCTAGCAGGTCCACGCCCAGCTGGGGAATATCCCTTGCCCATCAGCACCATTGCTCAGAGCACGGCTGATGTGTGAGACGAAAGCAGAACCTATGGCCCCATGCACACACCCCTGGGGCAAGTCCCAAAGCTTTCAGCAGGGACTGCAGACAGGTAGCCCAGTCTCAGCCTCTTATGCCCACCTGAGAGTTCCCTTCAGAGGGCAGAGACTCATTTTGGACGGTGCTTAGAAGATGTTTGCAAAGCGTCATCTTTGTCTAGTTACAAAACCCCAAACTGTGGGAGGCAGGCTGATAGCAGATCAAACATTCTTCCCTGTGTAGGAACCTCAGAAGAAATCTTAAACTGTGGAGAAAGGGGTGAGGGGGTAAAAACCTACTTCCTTCTGCCTAATAGTGGTGGAAGGAAGTCCTTTACAGAAGGTGAAAGAAATGTCATTTCAGTGTATCTCAATGCCAGGCGATGCCGCCCAGTTACTGGAAGAAATTTCCAGGACAGTGAAGAAGGTGTGGAGTGGGTATGGGGAAAAAGTTATCCCCACAAAAAAATCCCCCACCAACGCTCCTCCCTGTCACAGGGACACAAGCAGCTTGGCACTGGTAGTATCTGCTCTCCAATGTGCACAATGCCCTCCTGGTGGGGAGCAGGGAACGGTGGCACCACTGGCAGCAGGTGTGAAAACAAAAAGATCAAAAATGTACAGAGGTTCAAGTTCTGGAAATAACAAAGGGAGTCTCTACTTTGGGAGATTGGGGGGNNNNGGGGGCATTCTACAGAGCCCCTCCACTGCTGCACACCTCATAGCCAAGACTCCAACAGCTGTGTCTCAGGGTATCTGTGTGCACATGCCCTGAACAGTCATACAGCAGAACCTCACCCAGACTCTGGTCAGGCAGTATGGGGAGACAGACAGGCTTGTACAAGAGCTGGATCGAGTAACTGTCTGAAGATAAAGCATCATCTGCTTCATGCCAGCATCTTCTTACAGCTAAGTACTTATTCCTGCTATGAAGCCACTCACTTCTTCAGAAGAGTAAGTGATTTCTGAGGAAGAAGCATCTGGCAAATCCCTCTGGACTACATCCCTCTGGAGGGTGAATGCTGATGCAGGCTGTGTCAGCTGCAAGTCCCCTGTGCAAACATGAGTGACCAGTGTTAGCAGTGGCATCTCACCTTATTTCTCTGCAGAGGCAGGTGACTGCACAAGGGTTTAAGAGGAAGCCTGTGCTGTTATGGAGGCAGACCCTGGTTTCACTTTCTGTTCTGTTCTCTAGGCTTCTGGGCAATAACTAGGGAGAACTTCACATTGGGGTAGTAAAAAACAGTCTAACAATTTTATTGCTTTCCTTTAACTTGCGCACCCTTCTCTCTCATCTCCTTTCACATGGAAAGATGGTTAGTAGCTTTCTAAGCTGTGACAAATTGTGAAGATGAACGTGGTGACTGTTAAAAGATTTAGGGAGGAATCCAAAAAAATGGTATTTAAGAAACTGGCTTCTAAATTCTATTCAATATAAGTTTAAATCCTTAAGGATCATCTTGACCTTAGCTTTACAACTTTACCAAGGCAGCCAACAACATTTTGATTAATCACCTGTTCCTTCCACTTTGTGTTTTCACTTCCATGAAGAAGAACGTGGCAAAATAACTAGAACATGCTTCTTATTTAAATAAAATAAGATAAAGTCCGTGGTGTGCACAAGCAACTGAGCATGAAGGATTTAAAATATTTTGCACTGATATTTCTGAATGCAATCTGCATTAGAAACACCCACCCAAACAGCTAAACACAACTGCAAGCAGCCATTAGATATATACATGCATGTAAAACACAAACCTTCTTTCACTGTAACCTGATTTACATGAGTGACCACACAACTCTCAGATTGTGAAACATCTGTGCCAGTCAGATTTCTCTTTCTCTTTAAGCTTATCTCCTTGCAGCTCTCTGCTGCTGTGTTTAGTCATGTATGCTTGGGAGAGGAAGGTAACTTGGTAACAGCAATGTAGCAGCAAGGTCAGTGGACGCATTTAGGTCTCTGTGGTCACCCTCCATGTTCCTCAATGCACCCAAAAAGAACATCCTCTGGCTTCACCATGGTCAGCAGAGCACACGAAGCAAAATCAGGTCGTACTTGAATAGGCTTCTTCAATCAGTGTGGATGGCAGCTCATTAAACAATCCCCCACCCATTTTAGGACAGGGAATTGAGGTGCCAGAGACAAGAACTGCAAGGATCAGTGAAGTTTCTGAGAAAGAAAAAAGATAAGTTTTCTTCCTGGCAAGAGTAAAGACCTTGACAAACTGACCAACACTTCTCCAGGAGAAAAGGGGAGCAGTGAGGAACAAAACACAGTCCCCTCACAGAGGCTATGTGGTATTTGAAATCCCTACTGCCAATTTCCCCAGCAGTGTGCTCACAGTGGAGAAAGAGGGAGAATAGCCCATGGCTCACCAAGCTCACTAGCAACTTCAGCAAAAGAATGCTCTCTTACCTGTAATTCAGTAAGTTGGGCCAGATATCTCATGAAAGAAAAGACCTTCCAGTTTCAAAAGCTTTACTGTAGTGCTATTTCATGGGAGATTTGTATTGACACCAAAATACGCCTGGAAGCACCTAAGCATCTTATTGTTCCTGACAGAAAAGTGTCCCAAAAAGAAAAATAATCCATTGAGTACCCAAAGAATCTACTGGTGCAGCTCCCAAAACCAAAACTGGAAAAATGCAAATAATTAATCTCCTTTTCCTCATCTGTACATGAGGTAGTAAAAGCTCAAGGCTTTAGTGTGCAGAACTAAAAATACAACAACTCCAAAACTATTCACTCTATATATCCTGGGGAAACAGCACTTGCACAATTTAAAATTGCTGGTCTAATGCTTATTCAAAACCTCAAATAGAAAAATGATGAGTATCTCCTAATAAAATCCCACATAAAAAGTAGGACTCTACTCCAAGCTAGCAAAGTATACTCAGTCTACAAAGCACTTCAAGGTCTATGCAAATAAGGAGTCAAACATTATACAGAACAGTTCTAAAAGACTAAAATAAGTACGCTTCCTAAATGACAATTACTATTTTTAAAAGTGATTAGGTATCCCAAGCATACAACTTGACATTTGAATGAGGCTGGATTTTTCCAGGCAATTTCTTCAAATAGTCCCAAAAAGCACAAGTCACTTTGAGACAACATCACCTTTGGGCGTGCCAGAAACAGTCAAGAGATTGAAATCATACATATCCTTATTTCTTAGAAAGCCTGGATGGGGAGAGGTAGTTGGAGAAGAATGAAATCTTAAATGCCCATCTGAACATCCCATGAGACACACATCAGTACAGTCAGGGTAAGAACCTAATTAGCTCTCAGATTAATCACACACTGTATGCGTCCCTACCAATGCCAAAGCTGGCAAGCTTTGCCATGCAGATCTCAAGGATGGGACAGTGATGCAGGGTATTTCACACCAAAAAACCCTCTTCCTTCACACCTGAGCAGGAGATTCTTGAACAGCATCATGAAAAGCACAACTGTGAAGAAGGAAAGCCAGAGAGAGATATGAAGCAATTACTCTTTTTTCCTCAAGGCCACATGATTCTCAAGATAGCTACAGTTATTGCACCATCAGTTATAAACTCCTACACAGGAGGTCAATGGCAGCTACCTCCCTTCACGCTTACTAGTGAGAACCGTTCCACAGAAACAGATTATCTTTATTATTTATTCACCAGTTTCCTTTTACAGTTGAAAAATCAGTAGGTGGTATTAACTCCTACCTGCAGATCTGTCTTCAGACAGCCCTGTCTGTAAACAGTCACCTCATTCTCTTCAGCAACTAAATTACTTTCTAGTAGGAAATCAGGAAACTGCTCTCATTTCCATCATCTCATGTTTTACAGTCACTCCAGGAGAAGACAGCTATATAATTAATTCAGATATTGACCATGTGCCATGAGATCAGAGTTTTCCTTCCAGCGGTTCCTCTTCACCTCTACCCACGTCCATGCCCAGCAGGACACGCAGCTGCCATGCCCCGCTCCCCCATCAGCGGTGCAGGATGTGGAGGACGGCAGCTCTGCAGAAACGAGCCCTGACATCCTCCTCCTTCTCCCCAGTGCAGTGAGCACCAGTGATTGCAGCGGAACGGCCGCGCGCAGTTTGCACAGAGGACATTACAACACGGGCCCGCTGCAGGACTTTCTGCAGGAAGGAAGTGATCTGCAGCTGGAAAGTCACATGCCTGCATCTGAAATAGTGCCACAGTTACGCCAATGGGTAGCCAAGGGGTAGTTCTGCACAAGCAACACTGTGGGGGAAGGAGGCAGGGTCAGAAGGGATGACACAGTGACACCTCAGACATCTGTCTCTCATTTGAGCACAGGACAGTTACAGAAAATGCCACCACAGAGGAAGGAGCATCTTTAAGCACGAGGCACTATTACCCAGAATATTACTATTTCAACACACCAGCTGGACTTCACAGGACCAAAGACACCAATGGCAGCTTCCACTTATCAGTTAATATAGGCCCATGAAAAAACATGTTCACTACCAGTTCTACTAAATTAAGTGATGACATATTATTATTTTCAGGTAGAGACAAGATCTGTAACATCTCTGTGTCCAGCATTCACCTAGGAAGTACCACAGGATATTAATCAACTACATATTCACCAGAAGTTGGTTAATTAAGAGACTCATGTAATACAAGCTGCAGTCATTTATTTTCAAGTTGGAAAATACACACAGAATCTCCTTATTTTGATGCTTTTGTTTGTTGCTGATTCGTCTTTTTTAAACTTACTCTGATTATCAGATACTAATCTCTGAGTCTCTATGAAACTTTTATTGTACTTAATAGCAGATGAGTAAATGGAAAAGGGCATCATGATTGCGTGTTCTAATAATGTATTAGAATGTGTCAGTATCAGAGCAAAGAGCAGTGGCAAAACTGGGCTGGCTTTATATTTGCTTCCTTTGTGCTGGCTCCAAATGAGGCTAGGGAAACAGGAGACTTACAGAATCTTTGCTTGCTAATTCATGCAGGAATAAAAATGGAACACTATCTGGGGAAAAAAAACCAAAAAAACCTGACCAGCTGTACTTCTTCTGGATTATGGAAGGCACAAAACATGAGAAAAATGTTAATTCTTGATAAACATAAACAGCACAACACTCAGCCTTACAGAGAACTTTAATCCCCTGCAGCCCCTGGTGCAGACCACAGTGAACCAGGCTCTCCCCCTGCAGCCCACGGAGGTCCATGGTGTAGCAGAGATCCACCTGAGGCCACAGAAGGGCCCCACACCAGGGCAGGTGGAGACCCAAGGGAGGCTGTGATGCTGTGGAAGGTTTACTGGCAGGACTTGTGACCCTGTGGGAGACCCATGCTGGAGCAGCCTGCTCCTGAGGGGCTGCACCCTATTGGAAGAGACCCAGACTGGAGCAGTTCGTGAAGAACTGCAGCCCACAGACAGGACATGCTTTGGACCAGTTCATGGAGAAAGGACTGTCTCCTGTGGGAGGGACCCCACGCTGGAGCAGGTGAAGAGTGTGAGGAGAAGTTCTCCCTCTGAGGAGAAAGGAGTGGCAAAACCAGTGTGCGATGAACTGACTGCATCCCCCATTCTCCATCCCCCTTGCACTGCTGGGGGAGAGGAGAAGGTAGAGAAAACTGGGATTAAAGTTAAGCCTGGAAAGAAGGAAGGGTGGGGGGAAGGTATTTTATGATTTAGTTTTTATTGCTCATTTCACTACTCTCATTTGACTGGTGACATTAAACTAACTTTCCCTAACTGTTTTGGTTGCCTTAGTACCTATCACAAGTGATCTCACCCTGTCCTTATCTTGCCCCATGGATGTTTCATTATACTCTTTGTCCCCTGTCCAGCTGAGGAGTGATAGAGTGGCTTGGTGGGTACCTAGCATCCAGCCAGGATCAACCCACCACAGCTCATAATTCATCAATAACATCAGATCTGTCAGAAAGAAGTATAGAGCTGTGATTCTGCACGGTTTATCTAATTGAAAGAATTAGGTCTCTGAAGTATTGCTTTCATTGAAAAGACCTTCCTGACTTGGCAATCCGAGGTATTTGGAGACTGTCAGTAATTCAAATACACAAATCAGGCCATTTCCTTCCTTATACCAGCTGTCCAAAATGTTTTGTGAAAGGGATACTCACTTTTTCCCAAAACAACCAACAATATAGAGCAGACATGCAGAAATATAGGTATTTTGTACAAGGTGCAAGCATGAGAGAGAAACAGGAAGGTAAGAAGACGAAAATAGACAGATTTGAGATTTGAGAAAGCTCTCCAAACAAAGCCAGTAAAGCTAGTTTTTATGGCACATAGAAGAAGTTATCTCCCCCTTTGGTTTGCATCCCAGCAGCACAGTAAAGCCTAACCTGAGATGATGTTTTTGTCAGTTTTCCTAGATAACAGATATTAAAAATAATAATTAAATTTAGCAGGTGAAGGAGAAGTAGTACTCCCCAGGCCTCAGACCCACTGAATTCACAACCTCAATTCAGCCAGGATGAAGGCATCACATCCCTTTGCTCCTTGGCTCACATGAGAGAGATGCAGAAGCAAGAGTCTCACTCACTGAGCCAAAACGAGGGGACTCAGGTGGCTGCCTCAAGAGTGATGCTTTGGGCTTCAGAAAAGTTACATCAGCCACCTCTGATGCAACTCAGGTTCCCTTAGGTGATGTAACTTATTTATGGGCTCTTAAGTGAGATTAGAAGTCATGGGGGAAAGGAAATAGATACTTTTCAAAACTTACACCATTTGGAGGTTTCTTAGTGAAAATCGCCTCACCATCACTCTGCCAAATTAACCAGAAAGGGAATTTAAAGCACGAACATCAGCAGTGCAGTTGCTGGAATTAGAAATCAAGACTTGCCTGGTTCTCAGGCTTTAGAGTCTTAATTTAAACAACTTCAGGCAGAATATTTTGTGCATCTCTCCTAGGAGCCATTATAATTAAGTCAGTGACTATAGGAAAGCAGATGATGAAATCTTTATGTATTATGTATGCACACACAGAGGAATTTCTTGGAAATAAATCTCAAATTTTGAACCATTACATATGAGAAATTATGCTAAAAGGTACAGAAGAAGTTGATCTCGACTGAGGTAATTTCTATTTGTCTTGATCCATAAGCAAAAAAAGAGATGTTCAATGGAGCAGATGCTTTTCACAGATTTCCTCTCTGGGATGTATAATGGGGCAAATCCAAAGAGGAGCTGTGGCTGAAGGAAGCACAAACTCAGCAGCTTCTTCGTGGTGCTGCATTCTTCTGCTGGACCAGGACCAGGCGTGGCAGGTTCAGCAGGCAGCCAGGCTGGCCAGGCATGGGATCCCAGTCTTACTGGGATGCTTACCGCAATGCTGAGGCTCCTGGAGCTCGTGATGTGGAGCAGGACAGGGCTCCTGCTGTGGAAAGAACCTCAGGCATGAAAACCAGTGAGCTGGAGACCTAACAGGTAAACAGCACTATTCTGCAGTGTGCAGAGAACAAGCTGTAAACCAGGTAAAAATTCTGATCATCTTATGGGCAGGACCACCAGCTCAGCACAAAAATTACTGTTTCAGGTTGCCTACTACTGGTACTCAATCTATGGTCATCAGCTCATCCCTCTCCTGATACCAACCTTTTCCAAAGGGCTAATGGAAAAAAAATATACCCAGGGTATTATGCAACTTTTGTGTTTGTGCAAAGCTCTTCCTTTGACCATTAAAGATGCCTATCAGATTATTAACTTTGCTTTTGAGGTTACATAAAATACCTTAACATTCAAACTGGTACACCTTCTCTGTACAGCTTTAGTTTGGTGCACGGACAAAGTGAAAAGGTTCCTGTTTGACAAGCACTGCCTTGCCAAGCTCTCATACAAATCAAACAGCATAGCAGGAATGACTAATGAATAAATCTAAAACAAAAAAAAAAAAAAAAAAAAAAAAAAAGGGGAGGTAGAAGGATGTTTACAGATTTCCACAGAGATGTGGTCTATTATGAAGCTATAACTTCCTATCTGTTGAGTGTTTACTAGAAAGGCTCAGTATTAAGATAAAGTCTTTTGTGGACAGGAAATGATCCAAGAAAAATTATACAGATATAGCAATTCACCATCAAAATGGGAGGAAACACTTTAAATGCTAAATAACTAAAAGCTTACAGGGTACTAGAATACTATTTAAAATTAGGAGCAAAGATTTATCTTAGACATGCACTTCCTCAAAAACTTATATGAAATTTTATTCAGCCTTCTTTTACTTGATCAGATGGCTATAGATTCCAAGGGTAGTTTGACAGATTAACAACTGTAGGATTAGACATACGTTTAATTAAACACAAAGCCACATTGTGTGATAGGTATATTGGAAAAGCCTATTCAGTTTAAGTATGATTGATATCCACAGATACATCTGTGCCTTAAAAAAAACCCCACACTTACAGCCCCATACGTGAATAGAGAACTTATAGGAAATAATATGCAGAAATATTTCAACCCTAGGCTCACATCTAATGGTCTACTTTCTTCACTCATGTATAATTTCATGAAGTTGCTTTATTACAGACAACAGATAACAGACAACACTGAGCTTGGGGAAGAAAGATACAACCCATCAAGATTATATATTTATAAATTTCAATATCTGTTTCATGAATTACAGCCTAATCTACATTTTTGACTGCAGAATGATATGTTACATGTGGCAATTTTAATCTAAATTCCACAGGAAAGGCACTTCCCATCTGCAGCTGCACTCTCGGTGCACACCCAAAGGCTCCATTCAAAGTCTGCTGTTCAGCAGCCAGCACTAGCACCGCACATGTAGCCATGGGACCAGCAAACACAAAGAGCTGCTAACTAGTTCATGATAAAGAGAAACCAGCGCATGAAAGGCACTGAAAATGGTTCCATGCAGCCAATGGCACCCGCTTTTAGAGAAGTACTTTGAAAGAATACCACAGAAGGGCCTTTTTGCCAAAGAATTGCACTGTCAATGAGTGGTTCAATCCCACTGATTAGGGTCTTTCCATTAACTTCAGCAAGTTCCCCAGCAGTCTCTAGATTTTTGTTATTAAAATAGGCTGACAAACAATCTCGGCTCAGCTTACAGCTGAGGCTGGCAGTTTGTCACCCTGCGCCGTAACAGCCTTCACCAAATCCCTGCCACAGGAGGGTCCGCAGCCCGCAGTGCCCTGAAGAAAGCTCCGTGTAGGAGGGGAGTATCACAGCTTCTGAACGGGATATGGAATCACAGAATAGCTAGAGCTGGAAGGGGCCTCTGGAGATTATCTAGTCCCACCCACCTCACCAAGGCAGAGTCCCCTAGAGCAGGTGACATGGGAATGTCTCCAGAGAGAGACTCCATGACCTTGCTGGGCAGCCTGTTCCAGTGCTCTGCCACCCGCAGTGTAAAGAAGTGTTTACACTTCTAGAAGTGTCTTTCTCATGCCGAAGTGGAGCTTCTTGCATTTTACTTTATGGCCATTACATATGAGGTACTTGTTAACAGTACTTTTATTTTTGGCTCCTATGACATGTTCATACAAACATACATTCATCATATGAGCGAGCATCATGTATTACACAAGAAGCATGTATTTTGGCCAAATTACAAAACTGAAAAATTTTGAATACACTAGCAAAATAACTTTTCATTAGCAATCAT
Source organism: Peucedramus taeniatus (assembly GCA_013400575.1). Taxonomy (NCBI): domain Eukaryota; kingdom Metazoa; phylum Chordata; class Aves; order Passeriformes; family Fringillidae; genus Peucedramus; species Peucedramus taeniatus. Next base: position 186,192 of record WBNO01000400.1, read on the forward strand.
TTGATAGGGCATCAGAATATTTTGGGGAAAGAAAAGAAAAAATAAGGAAGAGGTTAATTTTCGCTTTCATCCTTACTTTATCACTCCAGAGCTAAGTGTTGTTTAATTTTTGGCTCCTTTACCACGACAAAGCTGGGACTCCTCTATGCTTTCACCAAGATAGATGTCAGCTTGACACATTAACAAGGAATAAAATTTGTGTTATCTGTTTACATTGAGAAAAGTAATTTAAAATATAATAAAAATAATAAGATTTGATTTTAGATTATTGACACTGTGAAACAGTGAAAACCAAACCAAGCCAAGGATCTAGTTACTTTTGGGTTATTTAAAAGTAGTCTCAAAGATATATATCATCAGAAAACAATGGCAGTTCAAATAAGAGATTAAATCCTGAATCTGCATATTGTAAATGAGGATAGATGAAGGTTTATCTAGGAACTTCAAATGTCATGGCCATTTGGAATGGAACTGAACACATATACGAAGACAACTACAGCCTTTACCCAGATTAATCAGGAAACACTGTTTTCTCTGAGGGGAGACAATGGCCTCCTTCAAAGCAACCCTCTGTCCTAAAAGGCAGATGGCACTAACATGACTAGAAGGTAAGTGTTCCTGCATAGATAGAGACATAGTCTGTGCAGCTCAAATTTCATGAACCTTGGGCCAGAAGTCCCATGTTCTCGTCCCAAATGCTACATAATAGCTTGTGGCAGCTTAAGACCTTTTAGTAGAAGGTATATATTGAGTGTTAGCTATCCACAAGCTACAACACAGCATTTTATCCTGTGTTATAAGTGCAGGAGAGCCCCGAGTTACTCCAGACAAAGGGCTGAGAATTTATACAGCAGTTGCTGCTCAGAAACCCACAAGCTGCAAGTATACACCCCACCTTATTCCACACTTCTTGTTTTCTCTTAACACCTCATTTCTCTTAAGTAGCTACAGCTCCCCACACTCATTTAATAGGTGCAATACTAAATAAAGATCATGCTGAAATTACCTTTAAAAACTTTTTGCAAGCGATTTTTTTCTTGCATGCATGAACTAATGGCAAATAAAAAAGTTAATTTCCCCATTGGAAGCAACCAAAAGGATGAAACTGTACTCATTAGAACACACAGAAAGAAAGCAATAACCTAAAGCTCCATGCATGCTTATCAGAAAACTTTGAATTGCTCTTCATCTCGCTGGTCAAATTTAGAAAGAAAATTATATTGACTCATTAGAACTCAGATCACCAACCAACCATTTAAAAGTACTTTAAAAATGGGGTTTAAGAATCATACAGAAGATACTAAAACTAAAAAGGGAAACTGAAATAAAAAAAAAAAAAGATAAAAATCCCAAAAGTTTTAATTAAATGGCTGAAGTGTTAATTTCTAGAATAAAACAGAAAAACAGCTGGAAGCATTAATAAACATACTACTAAATTAAAATCTACATGCCAACAACACAAAGGCAATCTCCAGTGCAGTTCTCCCCCAAAAGGAAACAAATCAAGTCCATCCACTAAAAATCCTACTGTACACAACATTTTTTGTACTTGAAAAAGACGACTGCTTAAGCCCTACAAAAATGGGGCAACCTAGGAGTCATTTTGACAAAAGAAATGTCTCTGAAGTGCACAGAATCACAGAATATGCTGAGTTGGAAAGGATCCATAAGGATCACCACGTCCAAGTTGTGGCATTTCACATGCGAGCAGCCCCAGCCTGGGTCGCAGAAGGTCAAGGTTCAGTTCTCAGGCTTAGAGAGAAGACTAGAAAGGCAAACCAAAACAGTGAACTAGTAGAGGTCAGACTCAGTTAAGAGAAACCCGTCTGGCCTGAGCAGTGAAATCCCATCAACCCCCTAGAAGACACAATTATACCTCCCTTGACCGGTGAAGAAGCGAACAAATTTAAATTCAGTTTGGTCAAATCTAGCTCTGATTAGTGCTGCAGAAACACACACAATAAATTGCCAAACTGCTTCAGGAGCCAAGATGAGTTTGGCGTTCTTACAGCTGTCAGTGACAGATGTAGTGAAAGCAGAGACCTTCAGCAAATACTTGAGTTTGCTGGAAAAACATTGTTTCCTTTCTATTAGAGCCACACAAATTTGGTCTGAAGAGATTCACAGGAGGACACAAGAAGCTGATGCTGACACAGAGTCTTTCTTGACTGGAAAAAATACTGGAAGTTGAGCTCCCCATCTTGCTGCCCAGTGTCCTAATGTGAACCACTAGATAAAAGGAGCCAAACCCGACTAAGAGGCCAACACTTAATGAAGCTAAGCTTTTCATTTTGTAGCCCAGGACTTGAGAGTCCTGAGGAATATCAAAAAAATACAGACTGATGAGACCAGGATGATGAGCAGAGCCTTAAAAGAAAACTGGGGCAAGGACTGGGGAGCACTTTTTTCAGCATCTGGCTCCAACACTAGAGAGCCACATCTCTTGTTCACAAACTAGCCCGTGTTGCACAAGCCTTTCCTTCACAACTACAGAGTTTCACCTCTGAGTCCACCCAGCTACTCCAAGTTCCACCAGCAGTTTGCACCTTGCACAGAGCAAGATGAGCTTCCCCTCTGCACCACTATGCCAATCCAAGCTCCCTGCACTATAAAACCACTAATGTTGGCTCCTCCGCCCAGCTGGCTTTGCAAGTTATGAGATTTAAGGCTACCGACAGAAGAGGAGCAGCAGGGGCTCATTCACCCATCTGTTTTAACGTGGCTGCCTCAGCTTCGCTCAGGGCTGGCACGTCAGAGGATCGCAGGCTTCCTCCTCCATTCCCGCTCGCCATACCTTCTGCAGAGGACAAAGACGAGAAGAAACCTCTTCTGTGGCTCTGGCCACACGCCCCAGCACCCGCTGAGCCAAGCCGTAACTCGCCTCATTTGAACACGGTGAAAATCAAAGAGCTAAGCCCAAGGCAAAAGCCTTACAGCACTGAGGAGTGCATTAGCAAGCACATCACTAGAATCTCCCTAACAATTAGAAGTGTCGGAGCACAGATTTAATTTATGCACCACACATACTACAAAACTGAGTGAAGAAAAATTCTAAAGTAAGCTGCCTGAGGCAATATAGTTATTGTAGTACTGTTTTCTGTATTATAAACCATAACGATACTCGTTTATAAGGTCTTCTGTTTCAAAAGTTTTAAGTGGTACCTTTACACAAAATTTTCTTTCAGAAAGGGGAAGTCTGGCAGTTCTGACCTGATTTTGCCGTTTATGTGATGGCTGCAACACTGAATATCCTGATGAAAGGAATCTCTGCTGAAGCCTATACTCCCTCATTTCTTCTTCTTAGAGCTTATTCTGCAGCACTTCAGAGAGCTCCAAGACATCACTGTGCCTCTACCCTATGAGACACAGCACAGATACAGCTGCTTCTTGGGATTTCAAAAATAATTAAAGGCACAAGACAACAAAGGAAGGATTGTAAAAAAGAAAAATGTGAAGGAGGCAACACAAGCCTCTTGCAAACAAATACGTGCACATTCAAGTCTGTTAAAAGGTGTACGCTTTTCCATGTGATTTGTTATCTTTTTTACCAGGCTAATTTGACAGAATTACCTCAGAGCATTTTTATTCCAAGAAAACAACGTGGCTGAAGTTTATCCATTTTGTCACAAATTTGCTACATTTCAATAATCTCCCAGAATTTAAAATCTTCCTATGCTTTTAAAAAATTTTGGCAGAGATAACATCTGATTTAATTAAAAACAACAACTGTGTCTTTCCTGAAAGTAGATGTATATTTGAAAGGATTAAGTTTACAACCACTGTTTTAGCTGTTCATGATTAGTGGAAGTTCAGAAGCTCCTCAGAGTTACATTAAGGAAAATGCTACCAAACAAAAACCAGCAGCAGCAAACCTAACGAGATAAGAAAGGAAGGGAAGGCAGATGACTTCACTATAGGAGGGGCTGCTGTGACTTCCTGGAAGTCTAAAAGCTCCTGTGTTCCCTGTGCAGGACCCAAAGAGGGCTCAGATGGAGAGGTCTCACCCCCCCAGCCATCCCAGCAGGAGGTCAGGGAGTGCCCTCAACCTTGATACAGGCAGATGTGTCGGGGGAACAGTCACACGGTCACAGCGTGGAAAGGAAGTAACACACAGCCCTCTCTTGTCGTGCCTTTCAGAATTCCATGGGTAACAAATGCATTCGATTAAGGCTGAGGTTGTCTCTCCCCCGGTGTCCTAGTTCTCCACAAAGAGGTGAGCTCCAGGACCTCTGCACACTCCTTGCTACCCAGGTCCTGGAGAGCTGCAGCCAGGCAATGGCATTTCAGACAACAAAACACTGAAAGGGAAAGCCACAAACAGCCTTCTTTCCCCCATGGCACTTGGAAGACCAAAAAACCACTTCTTACAAGAAATGCCTTTATTTCCTGTAAGAAAGCTGAGAGAAATCTGACAGATGACTGTGACCACCTTCCAGTCTGCTCCCCCAAAGCACAGTTACTTCTTGAGCACTTAAGTAGTGACAAGCAGAAAGCAACAGTGGTAGTTAGGCTGGAGACAGAATAATTCCTGCAAATACACCATACTAATGATTAAATATATTAACATAAAGATGTATTATTTATGGATGAAATACATAACTTATCACCACTACGGTCTAGAGCATTTGCAGTTTCCAAAGGGAGGGAAATGCTCGTGAAGAGCAAGTAGTTTGTCATTTTATCAACAGCTCTCAAACCCCCAAAAATACTTAACTACAACCAGAAAAATTACAGACCACAGCCATGTTTGCCTTGTGATTACTTGAAAGCTAAATAAATCTTCTCTTTGAAGTGGAAATGAAGGTTTTTGAAGGTTTCACTCAGTTTTTGGCCACAGATTTTATATATAAAAGCACAGATTTAAAACTTATTATATCCCAACCAGGATAATTTTTGGAAACACTCTGCTTACTTCTTCTTGGATTGATTTATATTTGATTCAATCACAGCAATTCTACAGCTCTCATAATACTGAGAATTAGTCAGGAAAACAAAGAAAATTACAGATATTTCCATTTATAAATGACTGGTTGCAGATGACTGATCTTGCAACCCAGAGTGGGAGAAATCATTCTCTTCTTTTGAATATCACATAGAAGAAGCAATTAGAAACAGCCTCAAATTACATGAATTCTCTTCTCCTGATTTCAGAGATTCACTCTTATCTTAAGCCTTTAGATTACCCTCAAGTCCCTACTCTGAAAAACTAACACTACACTGTACATCTCAAGTCCCATCTTTGCCATCAGAGATTTCATTAACTGCACATATACCCCGCAGCTTTTTTTTTTTTTTTTTTTNTTTTTAGAAAAATTGTTTCAGGACCACAACAACGCTGAAGAAACACTGAGGCCCAGGATAACATCCCCTACAGAAACGTCTGTGTGAAGAGATGGTGCTTCATAAATCTGCAGAACCATCTGGGCAGCTTTGTTGCTGTTGAAGTCAAGGTGGGCATCTCTGAATATTGCAGACCCTTAAGGAATTCAAACTCAGGAAAAAGACCCACTGTAGAAATTAAGCCAAAATACAAGGAACAAGTTTTATTCTACATTAGCATTCTGCACGGTCAGACTGGATAGGACTCTGAGCAACCTGATCTAGGTGAAGATGTCCCCACTCATTGCAGGTGTTGGACTAGGTGACATTTAAAGGGCCATTCCAACTCAAACTATTCTGTGGTTCTGGGAGAAATCAGCAGGCCAGGAATGTAGATCCATTCCTCCATATCTGCTACACTCAGAACAGCACCTAGCTTTGCTGCATTGCTGCCAATGGTGTTAGAAGGGCTATTAAATGTCACTAGCAAGATTTTATTACTGTCTAATTACAAAGGAGGTAAGAGAAGATTCATTGTCTACTCTCTGTCTCATGTGGTATTAAAAACATTTCCCAAAGCAACACAATCTGGTTAAGTCAAAATGAGCTACCAGACTGGCTGGGCCACAGGTATGACCTAGGTGTAGCAACTCTGCCTTTTGTTTAATAAAGAGGAAGTAAAAAAAAAAAGGCTGTGTGATGATTCCAGCAGAAAAGGAAGAAATGGATCAAGCAGAATTCTGACATACAAATTTAAAATCACAGATCTTAATGGAAAAATCCCAGCGATTTACTTTTGGGGGTACCTGTAGCTTCCCAACACATTGCACTTCATTGCTTAGGAAACCTTTGTGTCTATGGACCTTTTGTGCTGAAGTTGTATGCCCTGAGTTCAGGCTGAGTGTTCAGAGGAGCTGCAGCCAAAACAACCCAGTCACTTCCAAGAATGTAGCTGGGCAAAAAAGGGAACCTTTTATTCTCAGAACACAGGGCATTGAAACTTGTCCCAGCATAAATTCTTTTCACTCCCCAACTTGTGAGTACTTGAACTTGGAATTCCAAACCGGCTCTTCCACAGTGTTTTATCCATGGGTTTGTATAAGTCAGGTGAAATAAAATCATCATCCTGACTACTCTTTTGCAAATCTTCCTGTTTAAAATTAGATATAAGGGAATGGATAGCCAGTCTGCTAAATCATGGACAGAACACTCCTCAGTCATTTGATAAGCACAAGTTTGAACACTGCTTACTTGTACAAAATGATGGTGTTGGGATGTTTGATACTTACATTTTATAGATGTAACTAAAGTCAACCAAAACCCATTGAGGACTCTTATCAGATGAAGGCTGAAGAGATATTTACTTGCAGGAAATGAGAGAATATTTAAACTTTTATCATGGTCCATATAATTTTCTTGAGAAACTTTTATTTCTAGCCATCGGAGATATGAAGTCCGTGTATAAAATATACTGTGTGCTACAGCAACTTTTTTTTCCATTCAAAAAGGCTGATTCCCATTTTAAAAAAGCAGAATTAAACTGCAATCTCAGCTCAGCATTAATAGGAACAGCAAATACAGTACCCTAAGATAGAGTGCCTATAACATACATAACTTATCTGTACAGAACAAGCTGGCAGAGCAGTTACATCTTTAGCAAACCAGACTCAATATAAAAAGGATTTACTTGCATGCAAGAACATTTCCAGTCTCTGTGCAGCTTTACTTTGAATAGATTTAACATTTAACTAGTTCAACCACATTAATCCTTGAGCTCCAGACTCCTGGAAAAGTATTTATCATTCTTAATTTTGAACCAAAAAATGACATTTGTAGCAACAAAAGGTGGAATTTCAAAGAACTGTATGCAAATTTTGAAACATCAGTATCTAAATAAATATGAAAACCTCCCAACTTCCTCAAACAAAAAAAAGTAAGATTCATAGCAAAGCTAAGCTTTCCTCATTTATATTAGAATAAGTTTTAAGCTTTAAAAGCCAGAACTTGGGGCAGCTTTTTCTCAGATAGTAAAGGCCATCACTTTTGAAGTGTCCCAATTGCAAAAGCTAAATTGCAGCAATAATGATGAAATACTCCAGTCAGAAGGACCTCTGGACTGAAATTTTAAATGAGAAACCAACTCAGTGCAGTTACTGATAATGCAAGTTAATTAAAAGCATTTTTGAACATTTGTCCTATTTCCTCACTGTGATTTCCAGGTTTGCTAAAGAGTTTTCTATTGTGCTGCACATCATGCTCCAGGGTACAGCAATAGCTGCCCTTTATGCAATGCCTTTATTCGATACTTTGAATTTTCCAGTTTATCTTGAGATAAAGGCGTAGAGAAGCGGATTAAAGGAAAGTACATTTTACTGCCATTATGCTGCTTTCCTACAGGAGAAGGACAGATGGGAGTTTGTACAGCTAAATCCATCCCTGGTTGTCTCCCATTTCCTGACACTACTCACTGCTCCTTCCCCTCTGCTGCAGACCACAGCCTTCCAAAAAAAACCCCACCAAAATGCAAAAACCCCTAATGCCTCCATGTGTTAATCCAAGGAAGGACTATGATGCAATTGAGAACAAACATGAGAGCCCTACACCAGTACATCCCCCACTCCCAAGACAATTAAAACTACAGAGAACTGTTTTGACATTTTGGCATGTGTAGGTATGGACCAGCAGGCAGAGAGGCTGCCATGTGTTCCTATCCCAAGTAATGTGTAAAATGCCACAGCACCTGGCCCACAGCTCTGGCTCAATGAAGATTAACTTGCTCTTCACCTTAATAGCTTTGGGTAACTCTGTCCCTCTCACAAAGGGAGACTTACACAACAGCTCCACCATCACTGTGCTAAGAAAATTTCCTTGGAAGCCAAAGCCTCCTCTCCACTTCAGACGGATGTGAGAGATGATCCTGCCTTCTGCAGTGGGGTCTGATTTTTCAAAAATAGCTCATCCATTGGTTTATGAAACTGAGCTTGTGAAACACTAAGTGTGTCTTCTATTAGTTTAATCAGATTCCCTGTCTCTATAAGCCACAAGCCCAGAAAACGCAGCTTCTCTCCCATTCCCTAGGGAGCTGATGTCCTGTGGATGGCAGGAGAAAGGAGACTGTCTCCTGCTCCACATGCAGAGATTCCCATCCCTCTCCAGTACAAAGCACTTCACCTGCCTGTCATTCTCTTCAATAACTTGTCTTGGAAAACTACAACAGCTTGAGCAAGTCTCATCTGACTTGTGGGTCTGAACTTCGATACTTGTTCATGTCCAAATCTCTTCCCTCACACTTCAAAAAAGCACCTTTCTCTTTCTTCTTCCTTTTTATTTTTATATTTTACTCCACCAGGCAGACACCAGAAAAATCCCTTGTACAGCATCTTTTCCTCTCAATACCACATTCAATTTGCATCTTGCAAATAAAAATTCTCATCTTTTCTCCCACCAGTTGACTTCTGCTGCCAAATCTCCTAGCTCTCTTAATCAAGCACATTTGTCAATGAACTTGCAATTACAATGCGTGTGCTTGATAAAGCAAACCTATGTGTAGAAATAAACTGCCAAACACTTTCACAAATTAGGCAAAACACTAAGCTGCCTCTTGCTTCCCTCTCCCCAGTTCAATCCCTCTCCAAGGCCTTGTATCCTCCTTCTGTCTGCAGCCACCTCCACGCCTGCTGTTCTGAGCTGCTCTGCCCTTAGCTTGACTCAGCATTTCTATATTTCAGCATCTTTTCCTCTGTCTCACCAGCCTTATGCTTAGACTGGGACAATGCAGAAACCATTATACCACTCTTCAGTAATAACCCAAGTTAAACAAAAAAAAACTTCCAGCCTGCCACATTCTAAGCAAAAGTATTTTCTGAAATACCAAAATGCATATGCCTACATTTTATAAAAACACAACCAAGCAGCTTTCTGGTCAATAAATGTAAAGCACTTCTATTTTTTTTTTAAAAATTCCATTTGACTTCTTGGATTCAACCCACTCATTAATTATACAGGACTGTGGGTTTTCGCTCATTTCACGGCTCTTTTGTTTGCTTTAGCTTTACAGTTTCTGTCTTCTGTACATGCTCTCCAGTCCTGGCTGTATTTTCTATATTCACTACCTCCACTCTTGAACCTTTCTTCAACCTTTATTTAAAAAACCCCAAAAACCAAAAGACCAACAAAACCCCACCCAAATTCTCTTTCTCACCTCACCTCACCCATATTCCGACGGACGCCTGCTCAAACTCCCAGGGTAGTTTGTGATCTGCTGCCTGCCCGCTCTGCTCAGAGCCCTTCCAGGCATCTCTGCCCCCAGCAGCTCCCTGTAACACACACTGGAGGATCAAAAAAAAAACCCAAACAAAAAAGCCAGCCCCACCTGGACCCTGCTGCTGTTTCTCCTTTACCTTGGAATAGAAGCACTCCACTAGAGTTGTTTCTTTCAAAAAGAGGGCTGCAGCTGTGCTCTGGCAGACAACATTGGTCCACATCAAATAGAGAAACAGGTTTTATTTCCATATAAATAAACAGCCTCCACTGAGGAGGGGAGGAAAGCAGCACTGAAAAGGAAATACTGCAAATATTGCAAATACACAATTTCTAGTAAGTTTTTGTCAGTGGATCTTCATTTCTTTGCTCCTTGCAAAGGCTATAATACCAATCCACTTAAACCTTATTTTGTTTGCAAGAAACAGCACCTTCTTTCTCACTACTGATTTCCTGACTTTAGCAGGTTCACAGGAGGGTTCGCAATCCCTTTATTGTCCACTTTATTAACAAGCATGAAGGTTTTCATTTACTACTTGAGCTTTCCATGAGCTCTGAAGATCAGGAGAGATACTACTGAAATGCAATTTGATTGCAAGTAAGCGCCAAAAGAATAAAATGGGACTAGAACTTGCAAGTACTGGTTATTTCAGGACTTGTGACTGGCACAAAGATCCCTCACTTTGTAGATAGATACTACTTTTTCTTCAAAGGCTAAACAGCACAAGCAGTGTCTCTCCTGAATGTTCCATTGACACCACTTTTTTCCTGAATACAAAGTGGTTTTCACTCTGTTTCATTCCCTGACCTCTTCAAGTAGCCTAGGCTGGAGCTCTGTCTGGGAGTGGAAACAGTACACTGGTGTTGCAGACCACTGGATTGGTGGGGGAGAAGGCAAGGAAAAACATTTAAAGATAAATTAAAATCCTTTAAAAAATATTTCTGATCCTTAAAAAGTGTTTGAAAATCATATAGACATGGTGTTTCCTTCTCATAGGCTTCAGGAGAGTTTTTCAAGCAATATTTTCATTGTACTGAGACACAAGAAGACTGAAGTCTGGGTTTCATCCCACTCCACAGGTGGAATGAAAGAGGTCTTAATGAATAGCTGGTAGAAAATTTCAGTTCTCGAAGAAGTGAAACCCTCACTACCATGGACATCTCATCTTTACACAGTGTTTTTGTGACACAGATGCTTTGGTCACACAGCAGTACAATATGTACTACTGTAAACTTGCTTAAAAGCACCTTTCCTGGACTCTGAGGCAAATGCACTAGAGCTGTATACCAGATTTTTTTTTAAATTGAATAACTTTTCCTTCATATGCTGTTTTAACATGAGTGCCTCCAAAATGAATCACAACATGATTACTCTTCCACAAACACATCCTACTGGCCTGTAGTAAAATTTGTCAGCACAAAACACTAACGATCTTAAGTAAAACCAAACAGAAAGAAATAAAAGACAAAGGATCATACAGTCCATTTGGGAAATGCTTCCTGAAGCTGGAGAGAGAGAGGCTCCCTGCAGTGCTAACATCTGCACAAGACAGAAAATTTATTTCCCCCTTTCCCCAGAAAGAAATAGAGATGGAGGGAGAAGAGGAAATGGCAGACAGCAGATAATCTCTATTTTACACCTACATACAAAATGACAGTGGAAAAGACTTCTGCCCTCTGGGGTTCACAGGAAACCAGTCACAGGATATGTGTTCCTTTCAGTTCAGTAAGTGTACACTCTGGCAAGTTGTGTCATAAAATACATATGGATTTTTCTTAAAGTTACAAGCACAAGCAGCATCACATTTTGCAAAATCTCTTACTATTAGTATGTTGAAGAATATTAATATAATCTTAAATAAATATTCATATATTTAAGTCTAGAAGCAATGGTATAACACCTGTTTTATATATATATGTATAACTTATTATTTGCTCCATTAAGCCCAAGGAAGAAAGCCTCTCACAGACACAACTGACCTGGGGTTGGTTTGGTTGCTTTGTTTGTTTTATTTTTTTCTTTGTGTTTAAAGAAACAAAACCGAAATTGCAAATCTAAGTTCCATCAAAAGGCTTTCAGGTAACCTTTTCTCAGAGCACAGTATAAATGTTTACCCACTTCTCTCAAAATGTCATCAACATTGTGTTGGGGACATGCAGTGCAGGCACTGAACGAGCTTTTACTCATGCAATAATGTTAATGGGCACAGGATGTGATTGCATTTTTATTATTTCTTTAGACCCTTTAAGTGTTTTATCAAGTGTCCAAATACTACTGACCATGGGCTTTTCAGGATTTTCTTTTATATTATAATTCATAAGTAGCTTATACAAGCATACCAGGGATTACATGACTCAAGTGCTGTTTTGTGGCTTTAAAAATATTTTTACTTCAAACAAAAGTCAACTGCCAAAAAAGATCTCCACACCCCAGACCTCCTCTAACAATCCTCTCCCTTCTTCTTCTAAAAGTCAAGGTAGCAGTAACAAAACAAAGCAAACAACAAAAACCCCCAAAAGCACAAAAGGAAAAAAAAAGTGGAAAACCCCAACAACTTTCAATATCTCTGACAGTTTGTCAAACCTGTCATGTTCAAGGTAAAAGTCACTGTAACACTGAAAGGTAGAAATTTTTGAAAAACACAAAGAACATAACCTTTTGGTTCTATTCTGGTTTTTGTTTTCCTGATTGACACATGCCAGCTGTTCAATGACTGATTTAATGCCTTCTACTTCCACTCTGTCAGTAAAAACAACAAAAAATTTCAGTTCAGATTTAACAAAGGGCTCATTTACAAACACCTCATTTAGCAAGTAAAATTTGTATGTAGTTTCATCCTTTAATGTCTTCTGTTCATCCTATAATCTCATTCACCAGCACAAGTGCATTTCACAATATCCTATCATCCCACTGCCACAGTAGAGAGATTTATATGTATCCTTGAAGTCTCTTGCTGAGAGTCAGAAAAGGACAGCTCGATGAGTTTGTGCTTTGACATGCAAGGAGCCCAAGCAGCTTTTGGAAGTTTTTTACCTCTTATTTTTAGACAGATGATGAACTATGTTATAAAGTTAAGAGAAATTAACCTGAGAGTATTAACTGTCAAATGAGATGATGAAAATGAGATCATAGGACTCAGCTCTTTGTAGAAATACACAAAAAGAGGTGCTGATAAGTGCCAAAAGTCAAGTTCTCAATTTCCCCTACACCTGTCAAGTATAATTAGGTTTAAAATAAAACAGAGTGACAGTGCTGACAGACACAGGATCACTTGTTTATGTTCTGACTCTGCTTTGTATTACCTGTAAAGGACAGTAAGATTTCATACATATGTATTATAGAGCTGCTTCACATTCTTTGACTGGAGAGCTCTTAGCACGGTACTGACTGAACTCCTACACATTAGTGTTAAAAAACAAACAAACAAACAAACAAAAAACCCAACCAAAACCAAAAGAAACAAAACCACTCTGATCACCCCAAACTAGAGCCAGGTAATTAGAAAAACAGAAGTCCCATTTGGAAGATCTTTGTAGTATAAACCATGCTGTGTCCAACCCACTGGGGTGCTTGGAAAGGCAGCCTGTGGCTCAGACCACTCCCCATACACACGGGTACAAACCCCTTGCACCCACAGGAAGGGAGAGGTGAGGAGCCTGGAACGCCTACTCTCCCAACAGCACCAAATTTCCATCCTGCATTGTGTCTCGCTGGTTTCTCGCTCGCACAAAGGCTGGTTTGTCATCTTTGCCACAAGCACTGCAGGCAACAGCAAATGAGTGTGGTTCACATGTGCTGACTTGCAGCACCAGTTCACAGTGAGACCTCTCTGGTTATTGAGTGTGCTGCTTCATACCTGAACAACAGAAAGCCTCACGCCTCAGCTTTCTCTCTCCCCCATCTCGTGGCAAAAGACCAACTACACACGTTGGCATGACAAAAATATTAAGGCTATGTGCGAAGTTATGCACCCAAACCCCAGACTTCCCAGAGCTGTTACTGCTTGTGCCACTCGCATTTGCCTGCCCTCTCCCAGCTCACCCATGACTTCACTGTGATGAAGCTCTTAATTACACGGTCACAGGGAAAGCTTCCCGTAAGAGCAGAGTCTCCCATTCAGTGCCTAAAATGGCTGGTGCTTATTCAATGTGGACGTTTAATACTTTTTTTTTCCCTTTTGACATTCACTGTCATTTTACAGAATGATCTTCTCAGCTTGTTCCAGAAACACAACCAGCTCGCTTACGGGTCCCTGCACTGCTCAGCACGAGTTCTCCCTCACAAAGCATGCATTTTTTAATAGCATCCTAAGACACCAGGAGTATTATTGGTACTTGATGACAAAGACAAGATAAACTCCAAAGTTCTTTATTTAGGTGCCCAGTGTGAGAGAACCAAGGCCTGATTATTCAGTACATCCACAGCAATGAGTCCATTGACTTCCTTTGCAGTTGCAGTAACTTGACACTTCTCCAATCATTCCAGAGTTTATTAGATTGCCACGCAGCAAAATAAGTCACTTCCCTTAACAAAGCATGCTTAAGTGGAGTCTCTTTCCCAGATGCCCAGCAGGTTCTTGCCTTTCCCTTCCTCCAAACTTCCCCACTGCTTTCATGCGGCACCTCCCAGCTCCTGCAACAGGTGAAGCTGTGATTCAGCAGGAGACAATCTCTCCTGCTACTGCCTTGGTCTGTTCCACGGGGCACTAAAGTAAACACAGATCTTCTCAGCTGAAAAGCCCAGGATCACATCAGGTAACTAAAACCCTAACTGTAACACACAAACACTGATACTGCAAGCACTTAAGCATCCTTGACACCAGGGAGAAAAAAAAAAAAAAAAAAAGGAAACTTTCTTTGAAATAAGACTATTTTAAGTTTGTTAAAAGCAATTTTTTCCCATCCCCTGAGAAGTTTTCATCATATGAATGTGATTAATCAGCAGGCTGGATGCACAGTCTCTTCTTTTTAAGCTCAGGGAGAAATGGGAAACTTCATGCTTTTTTTACTGCTGGGTTAAGCACAATCAAGGGGGAGGACAAGGGGTACACACCATTTATCAACAGATTTAATGGGTTGTTGCTATCTGCAGAAGGAAGAGCCCAAGATCTCAAATCTTCAGTTCAATTACTTCCAGATTAGACAAAGCAGATTCTGTAATCCATGACTTCTTGCTCAACTTGCTTTAAAGTCTTTTCTCTGCTGGAAAAGAGATGCAGAGAGGCTAGAGGAATTGGTCAGGATGATTAAAAAGGAAAGAGAATGGGAAAGGAACACATGAGCAGCCCTGAAAGATGAAGCAGGCTTTGACAAAGTGACAGTGCATTTTACTGGCAGGAACACAGGCAGGAACAGACAAGCTTCCAGGACCTGCTCCCTTTTGGTCCGCTGTTTCTCCGAGTACACTGAAGGTAACAAAGATGCTTTGTGCAAATACTGATGACAGCTAGATATTAAAAACTCTCCAATAACCAAAGGGTGGAGAGAGCAGCTGGAGATGCTCTTCCCTTGAAGTCTCTGGAAATCAGAAGTGACCTGCGTTCACTGTATCCTAACTTGTGCCATTAGGACTGGAATGATTGAAGACCCCTGCATATCCTAAATTTCTACCATGCACAGTTTTGTGCCACTTTCAGAAAAACAAGATTCACAAAACCTCAGCTGGCATCTGCCCACCCTTATTTCAACATGCCTGTGTGCTCTGTGGTTTAAGATGCAGCCTGAGTCACTGCTGATGTAAATACATACATGTTATGTCAGTTCTGGATACAGACACTGCAAAAAGCCATGAGAGATAATTGGCAGAGATGATGGGTGGGCACTCCTCCCACTTAGCACCCATTACTGAACATTGCTGATGTACATGCTCTAACAGCAGCTGGAAAGCTCTGGGCAATTATTTGCAACTGAGCTAGCAACTCAAGGTTATTCTTCTGTACTTAAGAAAACAAATTTCCCTTAAAGAAGCAGCAGGTTATTAGTATAGACAATACCTTAGGAGCCACACATCTCCAAACACTCCACTCTCCTCTATGAGGACCAAAGAAAGTCCCTTTCAAAAGGCAACAGAGCTATTGCAACTGCAAATTTCTAACTCTGAAGTAGGTGGGAAATGATCTGTTCTGGACATCTATTAGCAGACTCCTCAAATATATAACAAAGAGAAGATCATAAAAACAAACTACTATGTGCATTATATTTTTCTTCTAGACAGGTCTGCATAGTAATTTAGGGGAAGACCACCGGGAAAAAAAGAAGGCATTCTACTGGATGTGAGTAGCCTGTTAAACCTTCTGGAGGTTCAGGGTGTCATTGAGTCCATGGTAAGAATCCACACTAAGTGTCTG
The DNA here is from genome assembly GCA_013400575.1 of Peucedramus taeniatus. Taxonomy (NCBI): domain Eukaryota; kingdom Metazoa; phylum Chordata; class Aves; order Passeriformes; family Fringillidae; genus Peucedramus; species Peucedramus taeniatus. The sequence continues at coordinate 202,118 of WBNO01000400.1, forward strand.
CAGCTCAGCCAGCCTACAATTGTAGGATGCCTTTGCACTAACCTGCCAGCCCAGGCACTCTGCTAACAGCAGTGTGGACAGATGGACAGACACCCTTTACCCCTTTTCACTAAGAGCAAGGCCAACACCCCAGGCCAAGCAAGCTGCCTAGGTGTGAGCAGCCTGCAGGAGGGTGAACCCAACACAAACCATGTAATCCAGAGTAACTAATAAGTGTCCAACTCAGCAGCATCCAGCAGAAGGGCAAGCCCCAGACCAATAACACATAAAAAGCCAAACCAAACCTGAACAAAGCAAAACCTCCCCCCCAAAACCCTGTCCAACCTTGAATAAATTTATTAGAGCTCATACATGCAGATAAATCCTTTTCACTGTATCATTTTAATAAAATATAATATCAGTTTAAACCAAGGTGGCACAATTTGTCCAGTTCTACTCAATGAGAACTAATGCAGGATGCTTACTCACAAATGAGTAAGAAATGGTTAACAAAACTGACAAACCATTCAATGCTTAACAGGAAGTCTCAGGAAACACCAAGTTTCTCAGCACCCAATATTGCAGCAATATATTTCTTCCTTTCCCCTCCCTTCTTCTTTTTTCTTTTTCTCTAGAGGATGAATTTATCTCAATTCCAGGAAAAGCAGAAGACACAAATAAAAAAAGCAGCATGTTGGCTGGTACCTTTGTTGCTGTTGAAAATGCAGAACAAATATGAAATGTCAGAGCATGATACTCCCAGAGGAAAGGGCTGGCCCTAGCCAAAACTTCTAGACTAAAGCACAGGCATAGAAACCTCAGCCTACAAACAGATGAAAAGTTTTGTCTACTCCCCCTTCTGCTCAATTCATGCTCAAAATTTTCTTATACCAAGTAGTTTCCATAATTGTCACTGAAATTAAACCAGCAAGACCTTAAAGAGATCAAGCAGACAGTTCCTGAACTTCTGGAGAATGAAAGGGATACAAATGAAACATCTCTTTTTGGGACATTAAAAATCTTTAGTCCTAGGAAGAAGAGACTGAAAATTACACATTCTGGGTACTACCCATGCAAATTTAAATATAGTAAGGCATTATTTCTGGTTACACACCAGTCAACCATTTTTCCAACAAACTTGAGGAGGAACATTACTGAGATGCAGATGCAGCCAAGTAATGTCACTAAAATGCCATGGCTGGCTGGCAGAGCAAGTCTGGGAGATTGTTGGATATGCCTAGAAGGCAAACTGGCTATCAGGCTTTCAAGTCCTCTATTGAGCATTGTGAGTTCAAGTGGCTTGGGTTACTTTTGCTCTATAAAAGCCTGATAAATAACTCTACTGATAAAGATCCTGCATTGAAAAAATGAAAAAAAAACCCAAAAAACACCAAAACCATTACTTCAGGTATCGAGCAGCTACAGTTTGAACTTCCTAGAAATAAGGGTCGCTGAATTTAAATATCAAGTTGTAATCACTGGGCCAACAAAGCTCTGTTTCTTACTAACAAATCCTCCTTTTCTCCCCTTTACTTCCTAGTTAGTTGTGTCATTGAGCCTTCCCTTTCACATTCCCTTTTGCTCCATGTCTCCTGCCACCCTAAGAAGGTGAGAGAAGAGCTATGGCTAGTCAAGCAGAACATACATACTGACTTGGTTTGGCAGCATCCAGGTGTTTGACATCCACAAGCACCAAGTTCAAGAGTCCCTTCAGGAGGGTTAAAAGCAGTGTCTCCTCTACACATTTGCCTCTTCTGAAAAACAGTGGTAATGAGTATCATTCACAATCATCTTCAAATTTACTCGGAGACATCAAAAGACTCCAAAATTTGAGGGACAAGTGAACAAACTGCTTAAGGCATATGCCTACAAGAAATGAAATATACAAAAATCCATGCTTTTAACTTTTATTTCTTTTCTATATTAAAAACCTCCCTGTGCTCCTTAATACTTTTTAAATTTTGCAATACACGGATGGCTGTACTGTGTGATCCCTCACACTACAGGGACAGGAGACTGAAGGTACAGTTTCAGAAAGCCATAAAAGTGGCATGAATCTTCAAATATTCATTATGTAAATCCAAGGAATTTCTTATATTTCATATTATTCTTAGCTTGCTTGATAAATATTTCTGTTAAAGAATGCAAATTTATACATAGGCAAAAAAAGAAAAAAAAGAACTGGTATTGAAAAAACTGAAGCAAAGGAACCCAAACCACAGGTGCGAATAAGGAACTTAAAATTTATTTGAGGAATTCTGGCAACTCATCACAAATGAGCTCTCATAGGAATACCAAAATTAGGTTAGCGGTTTCTTGTGAACATCAGGTAAAGAAAAAAATGCCCCGAAAACACAACAAAAGTACTGCCAAGAAGGCTGTAGTTTATGCTGCTTTTCTTCTGGGTTCAGACATTGCTAATTAATATAAATCATCATCCTGGTCTCTCTCCTATGAGTCAAAAAGGGGTAAGATATCTTCAACATATTCTCCCACTCCCACAAAAACCAAAACCCAAAGGAGTAAGTGTTCAAAACCAGCTATATATAGCTATATATTAGCTATATATACAGGCAATAGCATGTACTACACCTCTAGTCCAAGCATGTGGCATGTACTAGGATTTAAGCACATCAGCAAAGGTAGTCGGCAAAATTATGATTCAGAGATAAAGTTACTTGAGATCCTCCCAATCCTTTTGTTTTAATACAGTCTATGCATTACTTTGCCTCTTTAGCATATGTGGTAATTGCTCTTTTAAGTTCCTAAAAAGTAATTCTTGACAAAAGGACATGGAAAATTCCTACACCAAAGAACCAGAGGGAATAAGAAGCCACCTTAAAACAGCAGTCAGTACGTGCTGTGCTCTGGGTGAAAGCCCAAGGCACAGCTTTTCAAGCGGTAAGCCACCACACACTTGTCAGAGAATAAAGTCACAAGAAGAGGAGAAGAAAAAACCTGACTCACATTTATAACATGAAAGGACCATTTCTGACATTTTTGGTTCATACACATATTGCACGCAGGCCAGCAGTGTGCTTGAACAGCCAAGGTCAGTTATCCTGGAAGGCATGTGTATCTCCAGGAAGGTTTGAAATTTGGCTGGGGGGGAAGGGGTGAGGGCACGGGGAGTCAGTGGGTTTGTCTGTTTGGACAGCACTGGAAATGCTTTAACTGCTGCAATACAGGGAAGAGAAAATAGTGTCAAATGCTTCACACTGAGCAATGCTCCAGCTCTTGCCTCTTCTTTTATAGAGGACTTCCCTTGTTAAATTTCTTTCAAAAGAGATTTAAAAAAATATACAAAGAAGTCAGTGTACTGCTTAGAAACATCTGCCAACATTAACATAAGAAAATTATGAATATTTTTAGGATCAGTCTCTACTACGCCCGTTTATGCATCAGCAATTTCAAAACAGCATAGATCAGCCACAAATCAACTCTACCAACTAGTCTTCCAAACAGAGCAATCAAAGTATATATATTAAAAATACCTGAGTCACACTGGTGGAGCCGACCTCTAACACAATTTGAATGTGTTAGATTTAATTAGAAGGTGTTGACAAGTACACACACATTTATTCCATAAGAAAAAGATAGTCACCTTTGAGATCTCGAGCAGCAGCAGCCACCACACTACCGCGGACCTTGGTGGCCAAATGAACAGGTAATAGCTCTAGCTCTAAACTCCCACCCCTTCTTCCTCTCCTCCAAAACCACACAAGTATTTAAATATTTGAGATTGGTAACACTGGCTTCCAGTCTTGCCACCATCCAAATTTTACTTAAGGCCAGGATGCAGAAGATTAAAGGTGCTGGCATTGTCTGGAATAGGTATTGATCTCCTGCACTCAGTGCTGTTTGTTGCCTCATGTCCCAAAGTTTCTACCATGATAATACACATCAAACTATTCAGAAAAGGAATTTTTGTGACTTCTCTATCTTGTTGACAATAACCTAAGTTTAATCTTGCATAGCCCATTTAAACAAATATTAAATGTGAGTTGAAACACATCCCACTCATCTTCCCATTGGAACTATTTTACTCAACCTGCAACCAAACACCAGAAAGCTTGCGAGCTCTTCACGTGACTTAAATCAAAACTGGAACAGAAATTCTGAATGCTTTCAACTCTCACTCTCTCCCCCACGAGAGCTTAAATATTGGACCAAGTCACCCTAATTTCTGATTAAATAAAAGCAAATAAATAAGAGCATGCACCCTTCTGAGCTGGTGACCCTCTCCTGAGCAGCCATGGCAAGAGCCGTTCACCAGCACCACCAATAGTACCTGGGGAGAGCGTGTCCCCAAGGGGTCAGGGGGTGTGTGTGTGCCCATTATTTACTGTAAACAGGTAAAACTCCCCATTTGTCCACACAAACCAGTGATCAGATTAGTAGGAAGCCTCCACTTTGAAATATCTCGTGCACAAAGCCCTTCTCTAACAGCTCTGTAACAATGCCTCAGTAACCTGAATGAGCTGTGTAACCCAAGTGCTGCTTCCAAACCAGGAGGCGCTTCTTGCTCACTGTGAGCTGCAAACAACTCAGCCTACAGTGATAACTGTACTGAAGAAAAAAAATATAACTAATTTTCTGGGGCTGGGCAAAAAAGTAATCTGTCTTTTTATTTTTTAATCACCGTGAATATAAGCAGTTCTGCAACATTATGATCAGAGCATTGTGAACACCCATTAGCTCAGGGATAAACAGCTCGTTTGTGCTGGGAGATGAGAGGATTTGCAGGCGAGGCAAGGAAGGTGAGCAGTGGAGAAGACCAAGGTAAGCAAACATGAAGACAGGATTGCTGTAAGCAGGGTTATGGGAACAGATGAAAGAAGGACCACTAAAAGAACTTCTGTCAACCACAGCCAGTGCCACGGAGCTAGAACAAACACCCAAAGAAAAATCAGAGGAGGAGAACAGTGGTAGCAACAGCCAAAGTAGGAAGGGAGACTTTGAACAACTTCTCTGGTGGAAATAAATATTAAAGGTTAAATTAAAAAAAAAAAAAAGGAAAAGAAAAAGAGCAGCCTGACATTTCCCCTCCCTTGGCGATTTTCCCCTGCTCAGACCTCTCTACCACTTCCTTTTACACCAGTGGGTTGTTAAGGCTTCCTTTTTCTTTGATGGAATAGATACCCAGGAGGTCCTCCAGGCACAGCAAGCATTCAGCCCAGCCTTCTCCCTGACCACAGTCAGTCAGGCAGCACACAGCATTCAGTCAACACCTCAGACACTTTCCCACAGCTACCTGTGAGCCAGAACTTCCTAAACTAAACATTAATAATTACACATTAAAGCAGGTACATGCAGGTATAAAATCTACTCCTTCAGCTAATCTCCCACGCTGGACCTCTGAGCCAGGTGATGTGAGCCACACACACTTAGAAGCAGCAACAGGATAAGTCCCACCTGCACAGGTTTGCTGATGGCTGGGGGTTTATCTTGTACTCCAGTTGTTCTGTGTTTTCTCAGGCAGATATTAATTTCAAAACTTAAACCACTAATCATGAAATTTTCATTTTGTGTGTGTTTGGAAAAAAATAATCAAATAGTGTAGGAAGATTAGACCCTAAAAAACACAAACGACAGCAAATCGCATGTAGTACATCAGACACCTATAACAGCCCACTCACAATGACAGAGCCTCAGAAATCTAGTGGAGAAGAAAACACCTTCTGGGTATACAATTTTAAGCACAAGTTTTTGTCCCACAGCTCCTGTGAGGCCCATCTGGATGGCACAACTCTTATTTCAATCCTCATATTTGCTACCAAACATTAACTTTAAAGAGGGTAACTCAGCTAATAGCCAAAGTACTGCCAGGAAAACCAGCAATACACAAAATGCATCTCTGCATATGCTGTTTACTATGCATTTTCTTCACTGTTTTAACCGAAATGTGATACAATCTTGCTGCTTCAGGTTATATTGCAGTACTAAGCATGAAGGACTGTTGCAAAATAATTCACTAGAGGGAAACTGAAAACCTCTGCAGTTTTCTGTACTCAAACACTGGATTGGTCACCTCCTTCGTGGAACTTACGCAAAGGACCATCACTGCTCCAGCTCTTTTTGAGGCGACAGAGCCTACAAGTCCTCCCCTGTAAGGGAGTTTCCACCAGCTCCAGCTTGAAGGAAATGAAGATAACTAGCAGCAACTGAAGATCTGGCACCAAATAAGCAATTTAATTAGCTGACAGGTGGAGCGAAGTAATTATTCCTCTCTATGCAGCATTTGTGAGACCACATCTGGAGTACTTGGTCTGGTTTGGGAGTCCTGGGAAAAGAAAGACTGACGTACTGGAGTGAGTCCAGTGGATGTCCACAAAGCTGCTGCAGCACTTGACACATGAAGATGAGGCTGAGAGCTGGGTTTGTTCAGCCTGTCCTGGGAGATGCTCAAAACCTGCCTGGATGTGGCCCTGGCTTTGAAGTTACCCCTATTCTGTTCAGGGAGATTATTTCCTTCAAACCTACAGCTCACCTCAGAGATGTCAGAAGAACAATTAAAAAGTAGTTTAATGAAAAAGCTAATAAAAAAGTACTAGAAGTTCCTTCTAGAAGGAATTCTAGAAAGAGATTTCCATCTGTTATCTCTAGAGAGATCAGTTACAGAAAATAAATTTTTACAATATGATTGGGTAAAAAACCCATAGGTGATCATTCCTTTAAACAACATTAGGCATTTCTCCTCATTGTACTCCACCCTCTTCTTAAAGTATAATGTGAAAGAGTTCAAGGATACACATGTCACAATTTAAAAACGTTTAGCAAGTTCCCATACCAACAATCATGAAGTAAATCTACATGACGTGGTTTGACTGCCATTTTCAAGATATTTTCTCAGAAATTATACCTCACACTGGCAACTGCTGATTATAGGAGAAATTCTTATCGCAGTTTGGGGTACCTACATTATCAGCAAATAGATTTTATTCCCCTTGCAGAGTTGCTTACACCTGCATTTTCTTAATATTTCTGTGATATTTCACTTTTAGAAGAGAGTGTCAACAACAGTCCAGTGGCATTAAGAAAACCACAGATATATATTAAAACTTCAAAATTAAACTTGAACCACAAACTCCCTGCACTAGTTTACTTTGGTAAGACCTCACTCATCAAGAATTACTCTCCAGTTCTTACAGTGATAGAATTTGAATGCATCCTTCTTTAAACAAGTTAGATTGAAAATAAACATTGCATGCTATCACAGCACCATTGCTTACTATCATAGCACTGTGTCACCTCAAAGTTTGCGGGTAGCTGTTCTAGATGAAGCTCCTATGGAACATAATCACTCATCTTTTGTGGGGCAGATTATGCAAAAAAAGAAAATAATAACAATAATAGTAAAAAATATTAACTTTAGTAACAACTTTTTAAAAAAAGCTAGTTTGAGTAGTCTGATGATATGACAATGAACATTCATCTAGTTAATTCACTCTCTCTGGTCATTGCTCTCTTGTCTCTTTTGTGTCAAGAAGTGAGGCACAGCCTCTGTAATACCACATGTTGTCACAAAGATACACTCACAGCAACCATGAACACATCACAGTGGTCCTGGAAGCAGTGCAGGCACATGAGCACAGTGCTCCTCTGGGCTGCTGGGGCTTTCCTGAATCTCACATGTGAGTTCCTCTGCCCACTGTAGCATAGTGCTGTGCAGGCATATCGTGGGTCCCAGACTTGTCCTACCCAAAGGAATAAAACCAAAGCAATGCTGTCCACATGCAGGCCCAGATTGTTCTCAGCACAGTCCTGCTGTGCCACACTAGCTCCAAAGGATGACAGGTATCTTCTGCAAGACACAAACTTGCATGATAAATCATGGAGGAGTTGACCACAAAAGCAAGATTAAGCTGACTCGTTTAACACATACATCTATAGACTCAGCTTCATAAAGCAGAACTACCTACTAACTCTATTGCATGGGGAGGAAAAAAAATACCCCAGCCCCAAACAATGTAACCTCATGATTTTGAATTAAGATTTGCTGAAAATTTAAGCAAGAGCACAGACAAGGTTACCTCACCCTTAAAGAAGCCACTGAATCACACTGATGGTCAGTGGTTTAAAAAAAAATCTATAAATGCAAGATTTTTAAAAAAACTTTTTACAGGACCAGCAGCAAATTGCTGTGAATGTGGAGTCATCAAGCAGTGCAAAGGGATGCTCTCCCCACCCTGCCTGCCATGACTGAGGAGGAGGAAAAGGGACACAGTCTTCCCTGCACACTTTTATCTGCAGCCCTATTTGTTCCTTTTTGGCAGCCCCACTTGAACATTAGGACAAGGAGTTCTGCAGTTTTTAGACACGCCAGTAATGCTGCCCTAAGCAAGACAGACAGTCAATGCTTGTCTTCTACCTCCCCCCGTGCACAAAAGGTCACTTCCGACCTTCAAATGTAGGGGATGTTTCTTCCACAAGGTCACAACATTTAGTAGCTCTCTTCTCAGTCAAATTTTTGGGCTCACTGCTTTTCCTGCAAAAGAGAAACTCCTAGAGAGGTGTTCAAAAGAAACTGAAGCCAATGCTATGTGTGGGGTTTTTCTGAGAGGATACAGCCTGCTATACTGAGAGTTAAATCTGGCTCTTCAGTTTTCAGCTCCTGCACACTGATCTTATCCTGGTTGTAGGCTGATGGGCTTACAAAGTTTTTCAACAGTGAATACAGCTAGTACAATGGGTTTCATTAAACATTTTTTTCTCCTTTTAAAGGTGCTTTGCCTCAGCCTTTCTGAATAAAATAGAAGAGATATTAAAAAAAATAAAAATAAAATAAAAATCCAATAGTTATTTCTCTTCACAAGTCCAAAGTATGGGGTCTTATGAATATAAAATCACCGACTATTCAAAGATACCTGGAGAATCTAATATTTGGAAAGAAAGTCCTGCATATTTAGCTAAAGACTGTAGATTAAAATTATGAATAAGCTCAGATATTGTGCTATTCAAAAGATTAGTTTTAAATAGTTTTATTCCTTCTTGAAGACAGAGAAACACTTTCAATCAATTTGGAAATGGGACTGAGAGTGTTTCTTGATGAAATCACCAATTTAAATGCTGCACAGAGTGATAACATCCAAAAATTTCATAATCTGTTGGCTATCTCACAGATGAATCCCAGAAGGAAATTTAGGAGTTTTCAGTTACTTCCCAGAGAGGAAGACAGGCAACAGAACTGGCATTTTTGCTCATCTTTAGACAAAAATGTTGCTGGATATGGGCTCCCTCTCTGTAATTCAAAATCTATTAGCATACAGTGACAGCATGCAAGAGGACCTGTTCACAGGAAGTCCTAAAAACATGCAAGAGGTCATTAACTTCACCGTAATAAACACCCTCCACCACTCAGCTCACCACCAAGAACAAACACTGGGCATTTACACATAGTTTAAGACAAGAAGCAGTCTAACTGCCTACTCAGATAACAGAGGTTTTCATACTGAGTCTTAGAGATGCTCTCTTTTCTTGGAACAAACACATCATAGCTGCCCAGTGAGGGGGTGCCCATAAAGAAAAAACAGTCCGAAGAACAAACAAATATCCTTTGCTTTAAGGGTGTGAGAGTTTGTTTTGCTTACACCTGCTTTCCCCCTCTGTCCCTGGGGTGAAAGCAGCTGGCTGGAGGACACAATCATGACCATCTTCCAAAGAGGGCTATGAGCTGGTCTTCTCTGCTAAGCCCTAAGAAATGACCAGGTATGGGATGAAGCTACGTGCCCAGCACTGTCATTGTCCACTGTGGTGGCTTCTGGCCTGGAGAACTTCTGAAGTAACCAACAACAATTCTCAATTATTCCAGGCAAGAGCATCAACTTCAACCATAAGCCCCAGAGCAACTCTGTGGTTTAAAGGTCAGGTACAAAGCAGGGAAAAAACCCAACATGCATGTTAAAAAATTTTTAAAAATACCAAACCCAACACAATTATCTGTACATTGTTATCAGCAGCCAAGATAGGAAATACATGATATTCCAAAGTCATGCCAGGAAAACTTTCAGAGCTGTCTTTTTTGCAAGTGGCACAGCTGCAAGTCAAAGATCAACTTTACACAAAGTGCTCTTTCACACACAGGTTGTTCAAAAACAAGGGAGGTTGAAAGGTCTTTATTAATACAATAAAAAGCCTTCAAATGAATGATGAATGTTAAAGTTTATTTTTTTGAAATCAGCAAAACAAAAAACCCAACCCCACCCCCTCCCCACCCCCAACAAGTAAAATAATAGAAATTGTAAAGAAAAAAGATGCTAGGAATCACCAGACAAGTCATTAGGGAACTCTCATGGAATGGTAAAGTTTTTCCTTTAAAAAAAGCACAAACCTGAATGGCCATTTAATATTAATCTTCATATTCACAGCCTGTTTAACTTCTCTGTATAGCTTCATATAGCAAATTTAGACCTGCCACGATTGAGATTATCTGGCAAAAATATTTTCAACTTGGACTATACCAAAAAGGATCGAGAACTATTTTGGTCAAATCTGTTAACAGAGGAAAACTGGAGCCAAAGAGGAAAAGGACAATTTTAAACAGAGAAGATTTTTTATGCAAGCCAAGCCAATCATTTGAGGTTTCCTCCTTACTCCTCCCAAAATCACTAAAACAAGAGTTATTTTCATGTTAAAGTGGTGCCAAACACTTCTTTTCTGTAAAGCAAATGTCCTCAATCATGCACACACAAGGGCAGCTTCCTCTGCCTGCTTCAGCCAGCTCTTCCCTTGGTCTGCTCAATGTCCTTCCACCCTGCTACTCCTCCCCTTCTTCATACATTGTCCTGATGCCATTACCATCACTTTCAGCTTCAAAACACTTTCCAAATTCACCACTGCAAGCAACAACACTTCAGTGGATAAAACAGTACTTTCCAAGCATTTTTGGAAGTTTCAGTACAGATGGTGCATTTTGTCTGAAATGTGAGGTCTCAGTTTCAGGTTATAATCATCCTTACACAGCCAAAGCTTCAGATGTTGATCTGTCTTTTAGAGCTCCTAGAGCAGCTGCAAGGGACTTGGAGGATGTGGAGATGATCTTCCAGAGGCCACGCCAAGAGCTGTGAAGCAAAGTGAGCTATGTGAGGTAGAGTCCTTTTGTTCAGGGCTGGTTGGCGATAGTGCCTTTGTTTTGGGGAGAGCAGACTAGCTGCTCTCACAGCACAGGATTTGATACTATTAAAAGTGTCTCTGGCTCCTCTGAGGAGCTCTGACTGGGATCCTTTGTACTTTAAAGCACTGAACACATCACTCACAGCTGCTTCTCAACATCCCTCCTTTCTGGTTGTAGCCACAGGGAACCTAAAGCAGGATGAAACAAAGAATTTCCCCAGGCCAGAAAAGGCCTCCAGTCATTGTTGCCTCCTAAAAAATCCACCAAAATAGAGTAAAACAAATAAGCACAGAAGGGTCACCTTCCCTGTTCTCATCAAAACATTCTAACATTGCAGCTGCCTTGTAGAGTTCATCACATTAAACCACATCTCAGTACGATGAACATCAATGAACTTGCTCTAAAAATGTAGGTTTCTGCCTTAAGCAAGAAGGACTTATTACTCACAGATACTTAAAAAAAATAAAGTGTGGGAGGGGCAACTTTCAGAGGTGCAAGACTTCTCTGAATCAGGAGAAGCTGGGCAAGAAAATGTGGGGTAACCTCTCCCCATAGCACCTGGTCACAACCAACATCATCCATTCAAACTGGGACATCTTTGATACAAAAAAAGGAGCTGCATTTTAGGAAGGGCAAGTTTAAAACTAATCTGCTGTCCTCTTCTCTCTTGGAAAAAAGATTTAATCTGGACCATCTAATTCAAATCAGTTGATACTGCCAGGCTATCTTTTTTGATAGCTTTTTCAGATTAAAAACATTCATTCAAATTCATAGTATACAAGGAATAGAGCTGGTCAGGAAAAATCTGACAGTCATTTTCTGCAAGATTATTTAGTTTTATCGACACCTTAAAGCTCTGCAAAACTGCTGCTGATTTTATACCCTAGTAAAAAGTCAAGGTGTCAAAGGTTCTATTTTGCTCCAAACAGGTGGCAGTATTTTGAGTGAAATCCTTGCTTCCACAGCGAGTTACCATTTAAAACAGTCAGAAGCAAGATGAGGCATCATGTTTTGACTGACTTGAAATAATATGATTTTTCACCTCCCCCAGTAAAAGCAGTGATACCGTTCAATTTTGTTTCTGTTCCAAGTGAACTAAAGTTCCAAAAAAGCTCGACAAAATGTGATTGTTTTCCTGCAGCCAGTGTTAAGGACAGCAACAGGGTACTTCTCCTTGGCCGCAACTCCTGTGAGGTCAGGCCTGTTTCCAGTTTCAGGGCTCAAGGACACCTCCCACAGACAGGTTTAACTCGACCACTGTCAAACCTGGAGGCAGATTACCTGCCCGAAACCAGAGCCCTGCCTGAGCCAGCAGTGAGACTGCCCTAGAGCACAGCGCTAACGGGGCTCTCGCCTCGCTCCCCCGGGAGAGGCACACACGCCTCGCATGCACCGAAACAGCTTCAGCCTTCCACGTTTCATCTGCACCTGTCATTTCTCTGTCTGGAAGTCAGGCACTAAGGGCGAAACCCATGACAGGATGCAAATGCCAGAAATCCCAATTCTTCTACACCCGCATGTTTATCGTCTACTGAAATGCAAAGCTGGTTGGGGTTTTTTGTTTGGGTTTTTTTTGTTTGTTTGGGTTTTTGTCATTTTGTGGGTTTTTTTCATTTGTTTGGGTTTTTGGTGTGTTTTCTTTTTAATATATAAGTTATTACTACCTCAACACAAGAAGGTTAGGGTTTTTAACCCCTATCAGCTAACCTTAAGCCACCGTGGTACCAAGTGAGACACCCAGCAGGCAGGCAGATGCAGCCCTGGAGTTTCACCTCCTTCTCAAGTGCTTTGCACTGAGTGGCCCTGGCAGCATCTCCCCGGCCGCTGGGAAGGCAGCTCTGAGGTGCACAGCACGTTCAGCAGGGCACAGCAGGCAGCCACATCTACAGGGATCACAGCTCAGGGTGCTCCTCGCCGAGGCACTCAAACCCTTCTGTGGGTTCCGCCTCAAGTAAATGGCTGACTTGCACAATACAGATCTGTGGGCCTTTTGTCACCAAAGGAATCCTTAATTGCTGGATTTCAATGAGACTGCTCGGGTGAACTAGATTTGTCGGTTCAAGTCCTGTTTTTGGAGTAATGGGTCAAAACGACTTGTGGAGACACTTCTGTGGGAGCTGCAGGGGTGGGAGAGGGCCAGGAGTTACTGGTTTTCTCCCTCTGAAAGGAAGGTCACTTTGACAATACAGACTGCCAGCAGCAGACTTGCCCATAAAGCAAATTACAAAGCACTGTCCATGACACAAACAAACACCATTATTATACATTCAAAGTAGTGCCCAAACTGAATTAAGCAGAACTTTACAGAACAAGTTTGAATCAAATATTAATGTGCACCCCAGAGAGAAGGACGAAGGGAAAACACATGCCTCCAACTCTCTTTCTCCCTGAAGTAAAAGCACAGTAATGCTGCAAGACAGAAAAGTGAAGACGCTGGTTAAATAAAAGTAATTGGGCATAAGATGGAAAACAGCTCTATACCTTCCTCAACACAATTAAATATATAATATTGTAGATGTACCATATTACAGTGTGAAATCATCACAAACGTGCTGGGCAGTTTTCACTCTCCTTAGCCACAATTTTATTACACTGTAAATCAGTGCTGATGACACCATGTCCAGATTAGTACATTCAGCTGAGCCACAGGGCCAGTGGTCACAGAGGCCCTCAGCGTATCAGACTCCACTCATGATTTCAGATGACACCATTTAGGTATTTCACATAAAGGTACTGTGGAATCTATTGCAGTCTGTCAAAAATAACTAGCTCCTCAGCAATGTTTTCCTTACTCATATGAATTAGAAATTTACCACTGGGTCCTAACTTTTAAAGACACTTGTTAAAATGGTTAATAACCAACTTCTTTATACCACCTTATTAATTTCTGGCTTATACTGACTGCCATGCCAAAGCAATTTGTCCCTCACTGAAGACATGTATTTACTCAACACCAAAATAATTTCCAGAGAAAGCTGTTCAGAGTTTTATTCTTAACTTGTATTTTATGCCACTGTGCCTTTCACCAGCAGGCAACACAGAATTTCTGAAACAACATGCCTGAAGCATAAACCACAAAACACCACAGCCAGTGGCCTACCATCAGACAACTTCATATTGAAAATTGTTTCTTTTGACAAAGACAAAAAATTGTTTCTTTTGCCTCACACAGATGAGGCCGTAATTTGTCGGAGGTGGAGAGAAAGGATGCGTACAGGCACCCTTTAAGAAGCATCTGAACATTTCAACAAATCTGCAGCCTACTATCAACAAATTACAAATTTCTGAAGCATTAATTAGGCAATCTTTCTTTCTCTTTTTCATAAAAATATAACTTTATGGGGTAAAAAGGGCTCAAGAAGGAACCCAACGTCTTTTTCACAAGAGATACCATTCTTTAAATTGTTTTTATATTGTGAAAAGACACTGACCTACTGACACCCATCAAGTGCTACCAGTTTTCTGAGCACACACATCAAGGTGCTGAAAACTCCTGAAACACTGGGGAAAGGTAACAACCTTTCCAGTTTAGTGATACTAAATAAATGGGTAATTGTAAAAATAAAAAAAAGTTCCCACTGGGTCAAGCAGTGGCTACAATGGATGTAACTGAGAAGTTGGAGATGTTGCCTTCCCTCCCTTCCCACTCTGGTATTTTTCTTCTGCACTCCTTTGTTCACTTAACAGAACTTTGTTTGAAGTGTGTTTTTACTCCTTCACTGCATGACCAACCCACACAGTCAGAAGACAGGCTTATAAAAACCACAGATCTCCAGCAGGGAGCTCAACGGTGGGTGTAATATTGGACACAGCTCTCCATTCATCATGCACATTCTCTGGATTTCAAGTTGACAGTGTCCCTTTAGCTTACTGTTCCTCCTCATGGGAGACCAGGCGAGTCAACCCTAATGAAAACACTTCCTCACCAGCATATAAACAAACAGATCTTCACCTGCAACTGTTCTCATCTTCCAGAATGCTAGTTAAAAAGACATGGAGACAAAAAGAAAAAAGACAATAAAAAAGAAAGGGGTGTGGGAAGGAGATCCTAAAAAGTGTTACAGCTGCAGGGATGGTGGAAGGAAGGATGTGGGAGTTAAGGAGGTTGTATACAAGGAGGAAAATGACAAGGTCTCAAAGGCGTTCCCAGTCTTGTGCGTGCATTTCAAAAGCCCGGTCCGCCCTGGTCACTCGTTAGTAAGCATTTTAAGAATCAGAGCATATCAGAGTGATGGATGAGCAACTGCAGAGGGTTGCTTTCCACTCAACCCAAACCTTCTCCACCAGCATCTACTCAGCCCTGCCCTCCCTGTCACTGCTGAACGGACCAAGGTATCATGGGCTTGTTTCCACAAAGTGACCCTCTTCCCTGGCCAGTCCTCTCCCAGAGCTCACGCACACGCAGAATCCACAGAGAGCAGAAATCAGGCGAGATCCCGAGGAAGCAGAGGCCAAACTGAGCATTATTAAGGAGGTCGGGCGACACGTACACCGTGGCTCTGCAGACGCAGCAAAACGCTGGCACCCGTGGTGTGGCGTTTGGTATCTCTCCCTAATCTCAAATGTAGCTGAAAAGGAACTGGCACCAGATCAGCGGCCTCGTCTGGGAAGGAACAGAGAGGCTCTAGGGGAGACACAAGAAACAAGCCTCTTTTCACATCCTACCACCCTTGGGCATTTTGTGCGTCCCTTCTTTCTTCCCTGAAAGAGGCCTTTGTCACAGACGCGCAAATCCTATACGATTTATTTCAGCGGGAGAGAAGGTCTTTTTATTTATTTCCCCCCCTCCCCTTTTTCGCAGTTCGGCGAAAACAAATACGTCCCTGTGCTGCGCCCCCTCCCCTCTCCCCGGCCGAAGTCCGCGGGGGCGGGGGACACCGACACGGGCGACCCCCGGGCACGCAGGGGCCGCGCACGGGCGGTCACGGGCGCTGCCCCCGGC
>WBNO01000400.1:218706-233204 GCA_013400575.1 Peucedramus taeniatus
CGCCGCTCCGGGCGCCCGGCGCGGCCGAGTCGGAGGCGGACCCGGGCTGGGAAGGGAAGGGGGCCGGGGCCGAAGAGGAGGGAGAAGGAAGGAAGGAAGGAAGGAGAGGAAGGGTGGTCTCTCCGTATCGGGGTTCGCGACCGGCAGCTGCCAGCGCCGGAGCGGTTCGCGATGCTCCGCGCACTGCTGGGGCGCCTCGGGAGGAGGAGGGAGGAGTGAACTGAATGTCTCAACATCCCCGATGAATGGGAGAACAATCTTAAGCAGATTATGCGTCTTTGTGAAAGACGACGGCTTGTTTTACTATTACGATTTTTTTTTTTATCCGTAATTCTTGAAATTGGCAATAGTGGGTGATAAGGCAGCGGCGGTAATGAAATACGCGGAGGTTTTCCAGAGTTATGCTTTTATTCCATTTTCCACATTTAATCGCGGAGTGTTCAGCCGGCCGTGTTGGGAGGAGCGTCAGCCCCACGATGTCGGTCTTTCGGGGGTGTACCTGCTGTCCCCTCAGCACGGCTGATCACCTTTGCTGGGGCTTCCGTCTTGCGCTGTAGTCACAGATGTGCGGGCAGCCCTGTCACGGGGCACCCTGCTCCACAGGCAGGTGATTGGAAAACTTCTCCGTACACTTTGTTCCCTTCAGGTTCTCAGCAACGCCATAAATGCTCCCAGCGTTTCTCAAGGTGTTGCATCCACCTCCAACGCCCATCGAAAGCACCACATGCTCCCGCTTCAGGTCCTCTCCCCAGCACCGCCCCGTCTGCGACCTTGAGTGCTCCCATACCGACGGATTGGCACATCTCACTGTCACTTGTCTCCTAGGCTTGGAAAGCTCTTTTGCTTTAGGACTGAAGAAATTGCAGTTTAGA
This sequence comes from Peucedramus taeniatus, assembly GCA_013400575.1. Lineage (NCBI taxonomy): Eukaryota > Metazoa > Chordata > Aves > Passeriformes > Fringillidae > Peucedramus > Peucedramus taeniatus. The sequence goes on from WBNO01000400.1 coordinate 219,579, forward strand.
CTTCAACAAGAACAGCAGAGACATACAAAATACAAAAGCAGAGGGAGAGAAACTTAATTAAGTGTGTTGAAATAGCAAAGAGAACTATAACACAAGTTTTCAATAAATGAGGTTTACATTTCTCTCCCACTTCTCCCTGGATTTCATTTTTGTATGCTGATATTTAACCAGAGAATTATGTCATCTTGGCAATTTGATTTCCTGATGAAATTACAGTTTTACAAGTTCAAATATAAACTTGTTTCTTATCAAGATATCTACAGCTGAGTGTTCAGAACAAAAAAGGTTTTCACTTCTCTGTCTGGGTGACTGTGTAAGTTGTGTGTGGGTAACTCTTGGTCATTATATCTCAGGACCAAACAGAATGTTCCACAAGTTCACACAAAGAATTTGGAGAAGATGGGGAATTCTGAAATAAAATGTCACTTGTGTCACTTCTCATTTTAAAACTCATTGTAGATGTACAAAGAAACAAGTTTTTCAGGCTCCTAGGTAGCTCATTTTTAGTTTCCATCCTAATCCTTCTATGCAGATTGATTTTTTAATCATTTATTTTACCATGTAAAAGGTATAATCAACACAAGAGTAGAAAGGCATAGATAACTGAGAAACCAGCTTTTGGTTTTCTTCCTGTTGGATGAAAACTGCAGCTCGGTGGAGAGGTCTGATTATGCCTTTCCAGAAATTAGGATCCTGATGCTGTAGACTTTGAGGAGCTCAGGCTGCAGCCACTGGGCCAGCAGCAGGCAGCAGGTACCAGTTCATGCAGAGCAGAGCTTCAGCTGGCCCAGAGCAGTTTGGAGACAGAGCAGATTTATGGACTTCCAGCTTGGAGACTAGCAGGACTGCAAATGGTGTCTTAATATTCCAGACTCCTCAGCAGAAAGCCAGCACGTGGCTCTAGGGAAAAGGGTATTTTTGCATGCCTTGTTTGCCTTTTTTATGGGTTTATATATAATCTTACCTTCCCACAAGTCAATAGAGGTCTTTTAGGGACCTTAAGCACCTTGGAAATTAATCAAACAATCAGATATTCTTTCTGCAAAAGCTACAGGACAGAAATGCACTTAATTTTATAATTAAAAAAGCGTGAGTAAGAATCTTTGTCTGAGATTTGAATGCTCTTGCTCCAAATGAAAACTAGAATGGCACAAAGAAAAAAAACCTAAAATGACAAAAAGCAACTTGGCACTCTTTTTCGAGCCAAACTAGAAAGTAACCAACTAATCAATGGAAGCAGACCAAAACAATATCACACAGCAGCCACAGAACTGCTGTAAGCCTGGGCAGACAAACTGGCTCAGCAGCATGTCACTGAGAGTCTGATTCTGAGCTAATATAGCTGAAGAGGAGCAAGGTGTGGAGGCAGGAATCAAGTGCTGGTAGTTGCATGGGAAGCACAGGACGAAGCCTTGGGTTTCCCCTTTAGGGGACCTGTACTTCCCTTAGGATCACAGAGCTGCTGCTGCGGGTCCCTGCAGCCGCAGGGGCGGAGGCGGGACGTGCTGGAGTGTCCCCTCTGCGAGAGTCAAGGCCACATGTCCCCATAGCAACTCCTCCTCACACAAGTCTTGTTCTTTAGTACTCATCACCACGGGTAGACTGTATTGATATCTGCCTTCAGGAATCACCCAGAAAACCTGACAGTAAACCTCCCAGTTAAACAGAAGAAATAATTAGATTTACCTACATAACACAGGAACAGTTCTTTATACTCGTCTCTTATTCTCTCAACTTTTCTAAATATCTTAACCTCAAGTTCATTACACTGTTTTCTCCCACCTTCATCTGTGTAGCCTTCCTCCTCATGCCAAACTATTTTCTCCTTTCTCCAACCTCACTTTAAAACACTTCCTCATTAAAATCTTGAAATAATGTCCACTGAAATGCTGCTTGTCCATCAGTCATTTTCATGGAAAGACTGTCAAAACCTTAAATGCACAGTCATATGTGCTGAACTGTGTGTTGTCAAGATTTTCTCCTCTCCTTCCTATTCCTTGCTCCTGTCTTCCTATAGAGATACATGATTCTCACAGCAATATGAAAATTACAAAGTCTGATCAGGATTTATTGGTATTAGTAATTTAACATCTGGGAATACAGGGTAGCAGTCACAAAATGACACACAAGTGTCTTTTGGACTTGTCAGTGGGTAAGAAGTCAGTGACAGCTATCATGAATGTATGCTGAATAAATAATATCCACAGTTTTCAATTAAAGGGAATATTTTGAGAAGCAAAACATGCTCATGGCTGTAATAGCAAGGAGATATAAAAGCAGCTCTCTTGTAGAACAGGGCAGGACATCAGTTCAGTTTCCTCCGTTGTATCAAACCACTCTTGGTAGAACTAGGCTGACTGTCAGGAATGACCATCAGAATTATTTGCTGGATTCTTCTGAGCCATAATTTGTAAAAGTCAAATCCTAAGAAACTTGTATTTTAAAAGATTCCAAAAGTATTAAATGTTATAGTGTCTTTCTTTTTTCTTTTTTTTTTTTTTTTGTTTTTAATAACAAATGTTATGATTGAGATTACCTTTCATAAGGATAAACAAACATCATGCTTAAATTCTTAGCTCAAACCAATGCACTAGTCACAGACTGATAGGTCACTAATCTGCTTCACCATTTTATCTTCTGTCTTACACTTCCTCCCTTTTTACATTGCTAACTTGGCAACACTTCCATTTGTTTTGGTTTTGGCTGGGTGTATTTTACCAGCCTGTCATGTATAGCATATTATAAATAATTACAGAGTAGTGGAGGGGGGAAAAGGGATCTGAACTTGCCTACAGTATTTTAGGAGGCTGACAGTATTTGCCTCAAACATCCCACTATATTTTCAGGAGGTGCTTCAACTGGGGAGTGCTAAATGGGTCTTGCTGACTCACAGGTGATTACTGCCAGGGAATGCTGAGGTGACAGGTCTGCCTCCCTGGGGACAACATCTTTGAGATGTGAACAGCAACCTGGAAACAGAAGGGAAGGTTTGAACTGAGCTCTTCATCATATTGCTCATCAGCAATAGTCACACTAATACACAGAAGCTGAAGGAAGGGTATTGGCAGGGACAGCAAAAGAGCACTTTGGCATTTGTGTATTAAGTAGATCATTTGTGGGAGCAAGTAGACAGAAGAAACATCATCACCTTATATCTTTAAGGAATAAACAGAAGAGCCTTTCCTAATTGCTGTAGCAGGTCTAATCTCAAACATTTACTTTCATACAAGCCTGTTTTTCTAACTGTCTTAGAATATCCCAAAACCAACATTGGGAGAGGTGTTTCCTCAGACACCACACAGAGGTTTTAAAAAAACAGCAAAGCAGGTGTTAAACTGTAAGAATAGCATCTTCAAATGGCATCATGCATTTTCTAAAAGTTAAATTTCTGTGTTTATAAGTTCCAGATGTGTTTGCACTCTCTGTGGCTCAACATGGACACAGGGGAAAAACAGACATGGGACAACCTTAGGAAAGACAGAAATAGCATAAAAATATGAAAGCAATTTCTCATAACTTCCAGATTTATTAGAAGTCACATCATACTCAAGTCAGAAAAAGTTTCTTACTCTTATTTTACGTACTCAAATAAACATTGAAAATTCTCTGAAAGTTGGTAAAAGGCATTGACTTTCAGTAAAAATATTTTTAAATGACAGTGAGGAGCCTATGGGACAAGAACAGTAATTTGTTGCATTTATAATCAACAAATTATAACAGTAATTTGTTGCATTTATAATCCAGCCAAGGAATATAGCAGTTGTCTTCTTGGGATAGTAGCTTTTCAAAGATACAGGAGGCAGTGTGTATATTACATCACATAATTTTGTAGAGATGAAGAACAGATAATATACTTAAAGATATGCCATTGTTCTCCTGCTGTCAGCATTAGCTCTCTGCTGAGCATCAGAGGAATGCTGGGAAGGATGGCTTCCTATAGCAGAATAAAGCCCAAGTTTATTCTTAAATACTGCTTTCTTCATTTACATATAGACACCAACGCCATAGTAGATGCATTGATAAACTGCAGATGTATTTCCAGGAAATAGGCTCACCTAGGGCTTTGTGATTGTTGGGGTTGGATATGTTTCTTTTGTGTTNCTGAAAGAGCTACCTCCAACTGCCAAAAAAAAATAGAAGTAAACAGTTTTTTTGTTTGTCACTGTCTCCAAGCCACACTGTGCAACAGAACTAACGCAACAATCTTCAGGTCTAAAATGTCAGCAGGTGCTAAGAACTAACTGACTCCATGAGGATACTCAGATTATCCAAGGGAGTACTTTGGCTGTAGTACTTCCATTCCCAACATACAAAATGGGGATGAAAATGTCTTCTTACTTGTGCAGCCTGGAGATTAATTACTATTTGTGAAGAATTATAAATATTCTGGGCAGGCTGTACTGCAAAAGCATGAAGAAAATTAGTAATACTCTTTCCATTGTGGGGTTGAATTTTTGCACAGTGCCACCTCCTGAATGTGAGGAGAGGCATATTTCTATTTTCTCTCTAATCCTTTTGGCCATTACATCACCAAATGAGTCAGGATCCTCTCAAAAAAAAGCGATTCATATTCCTGTGACTAACTGCTGCATGCACTCAGGGAGGCTACAGCAAGGTTATGTAAACTGTCCCAGTTCTGGCACTACCCAACTGTTGAACTCTTGACCTTCCACTTCTCATGTTCTTTTAATCTATTTTTGGGTGTGATTTCCCAGTTTACTCGGTTTGTTGTTTTTTTGGGTTTTTTTTTCCCCTAATGGTAAAATAACTCAGAGATCTGTCAGCTGGAAGTAGTCTGGTTCCATGTGTATCGTTAGAAAAGACCTATGCTAATGAGCTTATTTGAGGGTTGGGAGAGTCCTTTGGTTGCCTGCACTCCTCCTCCTGGAGGCTGCAGTTACCACTCAGAAGCAGTGGGCTGTCCTTGTCTGTCTGGGACAATTATTAGGAAGGTACAAAGTACATATCTTAGCAGTGAGTTTCCAGCTATCTTCTGGCAGTGGAGTGCTGGTGGGTGTTCTCACAGTTTGGGGTAGGGGCTGAGCTTCTCATAGATTGTTTCACATGCCTTCTTTCCCAAATCTGCCCATTTCTACTCATGCTCATAGAGGCTGTGTTCTCCCTAGTGCCCCATCTGTTTGTCCCTGTCACACACCAACAGCCTCGATGCACTGTTTTACTGACAGTAACCCTCTTTCTAATGAGATGCTGACTTGTGGACTGGATTCCAAGTAAGCATTAATAAGATTTGCATTTGCTTTCAGCTTATTAATCTGAGCCTCTTCCACTGGTGTTATCTCCAAGGAAAACACATCCAAGCCAGCAGTGTGCTCATCGTGCTCTTTGCCCACACTGTCTGCTGGCACTTGCAAATGGATGTGATTCAGTGTGAACCTCCCACAAAGCAGCCTTCACCTTGCTGTCATCACATTGGCAGCACCATGGAATGCTGTTGTGGAGCTGCAGTAATGCCACTGCCCTCCTTTTGCATCATTCTCACCTCCTGTAGTATTTTGAACAGACTATTTTGTTGACAATGTCAAAGTGAACCTGTGCCCTCATCGGCTTATTTTCTAGCTGGGAGTCTTTATTGCTTGGCAATTGCAATTGCATCTGTCATTAGGGATGAATTCTGGATCCTTCAGCTAAAGAAAAACCAATAATCATGGCACCGTGCCATAGCTGCCTGTATACAGATGACCATGCTCATCATTTGGACATTCCCTAGCTGCACTGGAAAACAGATATAGGATGTAGTGAAGCCAGGCAGAAGGAGGAACAAAATAAATGTGGCTGCACTGCTCTCTGAGATGCGCAGCCACTAAGCTGTCTTCACCCAAGTGCAGAACTAAAAACTTTCTAAGGCTGTTTCTACCCAAAAAGGGTATCTGCTCAGTCTGGAACAGATGACCATTTTGCTGAACTGTTCAAAGCTCCTTTGATTATCAAGTCTCACAGTACCTAAATATGAGGTTGTTCCTCAACAAGCCTCCCAAAGCTGGAGCTGCATGCAAGGGTGAGGAGCAGTTTCCCATGTAAATGCAATATTTAAAATGAACCAGACCCAGAATTATGAATCCACTGGTAGAAGAGAGAAAACACAGAAAGGTACCCATATGAATGCAAAGCCCAAATGCACAGAAGCAAAATCTAGACAAAAAAAATAAAAAGAGAAAAATGAATAATCTGAGGAATAATAAAGGTCTCCTTGCACAAAGACTTTGTATACAGTATTCATGGAAAGAGAAGTCATTGAGATTAAATGTACTGATAAAAGTAATAATACAAAATAACATTGTCAAGCAGGCAGGAAGTGAGACCAAGAGTCAGATTTTGCAGACACGTGTTATTAATGGGTGCAAGGGCATGGAAACAGGAATGATGCTGTAAACCTCAGAAAACCTAATAATATGAATACAAGGTAGCATCAAAAAAGCTGTTCTGAGATAAAACCCCATGATGAAAACTAAAAAAAAAAAAAAAAAAAACCCTCAGGAAATCAAATGTGAAAGAAGCAGCAGGGTATTAGGAAACGTGAAGCGATAAGATTTCAGTCTTGTTTGAGAGAAAATCTCAGTCAGACAAAGTACTGTAGTGATGGTAGGATGGTATAAAATTCAAGCTGCCAGCATTACTCTGAGTCCCTCGAAGGTGAGGTCAACAGGGCTGTCATGAGTGTCACTGTGTCAATGACTGTACCAACTCAGGCAGGATAAGCATCTTCTGTTACACAGATCACAATGACTCTGTGCATGAGTGTATTGCTGCAGCCTTCTCTTACACACTTTTCCTACCAGGAACAGCAGGATGTTCTTTCTTTTCAGATACCCATGCTTCACTTCACTTCAGTGTTTATTTCATTTGAGAACTAAGAAGGGTTGGCTGGTAATCAAGCTCCCTTTTCCCGAAAGTGCCTTTTGGGTGTCCCTGAAGCATGTATATAATTGTACTTCCACTTTCCCTGTGCTGTGACTGGGTGAGGAAAAGCTCAGCAAGCACTACAGTCAGGACTAGACAGCTGGAGTTCATGACTAAATGCCTTCCTGGAGGAGGATTACTTGCTTTGAAGGAGCAGGATCATTCCCAGTGCTTCATGGCCGACAGCGGTAATGTTAAAAGCACCCAGGTAAGTCAAATTGCTCCTCTGCAAGATTATGGACCTCATCTAGATAAGGAAAGTTGGCAATGGCATTTAGGCTCCTATCTGCAGAAGTGAGTAATCCCTGTCAACAACATAAGTGGAATTAGCTGAATCTCCTGGGAGCAGCATGTATCTCACAACCTTTTGCTGGCCACAACCTGGTCTGATAGAGTTCAGTAAGTGGAACAAAAATTTGACTGTAACCACAGTAAAATGTACTTTTCTGCCATGTCATTCACATGCATTTGCTGACCTCCTTAGGATTATGTGCCAGAGAGATAAAAGCCACAAAGCTGCATCTACAGATAATTTCTAAATGGCTTTAATAATAGTTTTTTTAACTAGCAGACATTATTTGTACTATTTTCCCACCATCAAACAGCTGCTGAATTCTGAAAAAAAGGGAAAAAAAAACAGCACAGACATGGTTACCACATTACATACCACCAGAAAACAGATTACCATTTATCCTATCCCAAAATAAGGCTATATGACTGAAAAGGTGACAACACTACATGATGTTAGTGAGTTGTAGCTTGGAGTCCCAATTCCTACAGCAGAAGACAGCTGGTAGCTTTTTGATTGAGTTCATTGTCACCACAGAACCAAAAGACACCCAAAGGAAGAAGAAATGTCTAGCAATCATGTTTGATGTGAGTCTTTTCACCATTAAGTCTGAGGGTGTAAAGCAACTGAAGTAGAAAATGACACTAAATCACTTGAGAGCATTTTAAAAGAGTTATTGCTTGTGAGTCTCCATGATGCTGAAACTGCTATGCTACAATTTTGAGGTACACAACAAAAAGAGGGAATTAGATATACATAGCTGACTTAATTTTCTGGTCATGAAAGTACAGCAGATGAAGCGAGATGTGAGATCCTCAAATTGCTAGAAAAACGGGTAAGAGAAAGGCACAGAAAGCAATCAAGCCAATTATTTACCATTGTCAAGGAAGCATCTGAAAGGAAGCTGACAACAAACCATATGAAACAAGTGCTCATATCTATAATTCTGTGGAACTGGGCATATGCCAAAGGAGAACTCCCACCCACATGCACAGAGTACTTGAATTTTTGAGGCAGCCTGGGCATGCAAGATAGAGCATCATAGATAAAGGCATTTGGCTCACAGCATTCAGATCACAGACGCTTCCTCAGAGCACCTTCTGAAACTGAAGCATGTCTCCAAAAACCTGGAGATGTCACTGTTTGGCAGTCATGGCCAGGGATATCAAAGACCTGGTAAACAGTTGGGGTTCATGTGGGTATGTGCCAAACCAGCCCAAAGCTGATGAAATGTACATAACATTCAGTTTGTCTGTGCTCTAAATAAGGGAGAGCACAGACATGGGAATGAACTTGAGTACTGGTAGCACATTGTCCACGCTGTTTAATTATCATTCCTGGCTTCTCTTGGATAATTCAAACTTAGGTTTCTTCAAGCAACTACCCTGCAGATTAGTAGGCATGGTCTACTGTGTTCCATTTGAAAATTGGGACCAGAAATCAGATGCTGATCCTCCCTTATTCAGCGATGTAGACATAGTTACAGGTGCCTCAGAAAAAGTTAAATCTTGGTTGTGCCCTCCCACCCACACCAGATATTTTTCCTTACTGCCTGACTGAGCTGACCTACCTGAGACCCTGAAATTGCCTTGGCTGCCCATCCCTCCCTGTCTGTGCACACACTGTGGACTGTCTTTCAGTCTGACAGGAAGCAGATGACTGTCAGACACTGCACTGACCACAGCAGGAATCATTTCATCAGGCCTGGTACCCTCAGCCTCGTGCTTTCAGATAATAGCCCTGACTCAGACCACTCTGTTCAGATGATTTACCTTGGAAGAGGAGTCCTACGTCACCATCATTTTACAATGATAAAGCTTAATCCCTTCTTAAAAGTGCCACAGACCTATAAAAGCAAGCTGCTAAAAAGAAAATATGTGCCAAGCCATCCCTGAATATAGTAACATTCCCTGCAGAATGTGTTAGCAGCAGCCTGGTTAAAATGCTTGCTGTCAAGATGAATATATATCTTTGGTACTTTACCCCGTCAAACAGAAGTGGTAGTAAGAGCAACAAATAGGATGAAAGGGAAATACCTATGGGCCAAAGCCTGCCCCTGTGGGCAAACTACAGTCCTCCAAGAACTTAACATTAAGTTAAGTTGATAAATAAAGCCAGATGGGAAAATGTCAGCCCACAATTACTAAATACCCCACCACCAGAAGTGCAAGGCAGTTGGCCATCAGTGGGAGAATAGCCTGATAAATATTTTGATATTGAGCACCTAGAAAGTATGCACCTGACTCTTAACCATGCCTCACAAACCCAGGGTGTTTGCAGTCAAACAAGCAGATCACTCAAAGAGAGATTATCTCTAGAGATATTTAAGTGCTATCTTAACATGTAAACAAGGAGCAGTATTCACTCTCATTTTTTGAGGCTTATTTGAATGTTGCAAGACAAATCACCCAAGTGGGAGGCATTATACCAGGATTAGGTATGGGACTGTGTCTAGGGGCCTCAAAAACTCAACATATAGTGCTTGACAAAGGTAGAGAGTTGCAGCAGCTCTTGGCTCTGCTGGTACTGGCAGTGGCAGTAGAGTGGGAGTAGTGGGGGAAGGCTGGGGTGCCTGCTGAGGGCTGCCTGGGACTAGAGGCCCAGTTTGTTCCCTACCCTGCAGCCATGTGAACCAATCCATGCCCCTTGGCCACCACACAGGGCAAAGGGATTTTTATCTTGTCTCTCCCTCTTTCCGTCTGTGCGCGTGTACAGAACAAGAGGTGTGATGTTTTGGAAGGACTTGAAGGCCAGCCAAAATGAAAGCCAGAGAAATCATTGGAGCAGCCAACAGGCTCCAGCAAGAGGAAGAGGGGACACTGAAACACGGAGTAGTCTTTCCATTCATTTCAGGGCAGGCTGGATCAAACCCATATAAGCCCAAGGCTAGAAACAGGAAATGTCATGCCAAATATTAGGAAGCAAACTGTGGCAGTGAAGGTGCACAGGGAGGGAACAGAGCCTTGTCCTACTATGAATGGTGACATACTATTACAGCACTCTAGAATCCTTTAGAATTAGTTTCCTCACTATCTCATTATTTAAGATTTTTTTTTTTTTTGGTTTGTTTCTAATCCATTGTGCTCTGAAAGAAAAATACAAAGAGAACCCTCTTCTTCCCTCCATCCTTGGGAACAACAGGCCATTTCAGGCAAAGAAACCTCTGGCACTTCAAACAGCAGAGGTACAGCTAACATTCCTTAATGAGTTATTTGGTGACATAATATGACAGTGCCCAAGAGATTCATGCTCTGAAAAATATTTTTGTTATTTAAATTTAGAGAAGGGAGTGCTTAAATCACAAGCCAGGAATCTCCCTTTATTCTTTGGGGCATGTTACTTTGTTCTGCTTCGAGGTGTGCAAATTTTACTTTGGCGTCTCTTGCTTCTGGAATATTTAAAGTTTAAGATGATTTTTTGACAAAACAATCTAATTTTCAGAGGTTTGTGCTTCACACTTCACAGATGCTTGGAGTCATATGGGCCAGATTCTCAGCTGTATCAAAACTCATTGTAATTACCCAGGGAATTTTAAGGGAATTCTTAGGTCAGCACAGTGAGAAAAACAATGGAGTTCACTATGAGCATGTCTCACAGATGTAAGGAAACAGTACCAGTTGGCTAAAACTGGTATTTTATATCATGACATGTATGGTGTGTACTTGTCTCAAAGTCTTCTCACAAATTGCTGTGGTTGGTTTTCTCTGCAAAACAGGTATTATTAAATACTATCACTGAAAAATCTAGAGCTGGGAAATGCTCCATAAACAATCCTGAATGCTCAGAAAATCAGCAATCTATGGCTTCTCTCCCTTGTTCTGTCTGGGCTACTGTTTTGAGCTGTTGCTGGCACAGTACTTTTGTCCTGTCCCAAATCTTTTTTAAGTGCAGACACTTAAGATCTAATCAGCTTTAATGACCCTATGAAACTAAGGGCATTATCACTTACACTGTGCAGTGCAGCACACTGCAGAGCCCCACCAGTCAGCATCACATGAGCTCTTCTGGAACAGGAAGACATCATTGTGCTGACTGTTTTCCCAACAAATTTGCTAATTTCATGCATGCTTTGGGAACCAAGGCAAAAATTTCTGCTAGGTGCTTTCTATGCCTCATGGCATGCAATTCTGAGCAAGACTTTTGGCATCTGCCGAGTTCAGACATTTTAACTGCATGATCTTTGGAGTAGATCCACCTGTAAAATCAAGTAGAGCTGCTTAAACAAGATCCTCTTGGTCTCGGGATCCCCTGTCTGTGATGTTCCTGAGAGTCCTTTTTCACAGCCGGATGGTCCAAGAAAGAGTCAGAGCTGCTTTGCTTTCGTTCTCAAGGTTCTTCATTATTTCTTATCTATAACATGTTCTCCCTGACCAGCCGAGATGCTCTCAGCAGGTCAGCTCAAGGCACACTGCCCGCCCCCGGGGCTGTGTTGTCTTTTTATACTATAAACTACGTAGACATTATTTACCATTATTCCCTAATACCTATCACCTATGTTAGACAGTCAGTTTCTACTCTAAACCAATCCCTAAGTGCCAACATCACCAACAAGATGGACATGATGAAGAAGAAGGAAGGAGTGCAGTACACGCCCAGATTCCTCCATCTTGACCCCCTGTACGCTTCTTGACCCCCCTGTACACTTCTCATATGAATCTTAATATTCCATTTCTCTACTCAGTAATAAGCTACTAATTTTATTCTACTTTCCCTGGTTTGTAACTCTTCACATAAAGTTAGTAACTGTTTCCATGGCTCAAGATCGAGGGCAGAGGGGTCATGGGCTCTGTGCCAAGTTCTCTGAGCCCCCTGCCCGGGTCTCAGCCCATCCAAAGCAGCAAGAGGGATTTCCTGGTTTCCCACATCTTGGGAAAGAAAGGTAGACTCTAACACTGGAGGGCTGGCCTAGGTAAAACTAAAAGGGGAAGAAGCAGAGAAGAAGAGGTACCTACCATTCCTCCAGCAGCTCTTTCATGCCTCCAGAGCCAGTCAGTGTTCCTATGGTAGCTCTCACTCCAGCATGCTCACTGGGCTTACTCCATGCTCACACTGCTGGCACAGAGGAGCCTTGGTAGGATCACAAACCCCTCTAGCCCTACTGGCAGTCACACCAACTTGCACACCAAAGAGCAAAGTTGTCTTGAAACTGCAGTCAACAAATGTGGTGGCTGACATTGCATTGCATATTTAATGTTGCATTTTCAGTCTAAGGATCAGCTATTGACAATGATCTATGCGAGGACAGCTGCAGAACAGTGTCAAGTTTGCAAGAAAGGGAGTGTTGTAACATGGATTTTCTCTTTAATTAATAGCTGCATGAAGTTACAAACGAAATGCTGGAAACAGTTTTCAAGAGTGTTTGGTCAGTCAAAAGCTAGGTGAAATGCTTAAAAATGTCTCATAAGTACCACTTGAGGTTATACCATATCTACATACTACATTTTCATTTTGTATCAGAACATTCACATAAGAGCAAAGGGAGTGGAGAAAGTAGATGTGAGGAACTTGACCAATTTATGACCTAGAACAGTAATATGAGGCTTAGATACAAATTTAGAGGACCCCAGGAAACATGATGGATGGCAAATGAAAGAACTAAGGGACCAAGGAGTCCCTTGCCTTATAGAGACCTCTTTTCATTACCTGAACATCCTCTGTTCAGTGTAAAAATACATGTGAATGAGCTATCCTGGTCACCTGAACTGGGCTTCACAGGGCCAAATAAAGAAAGAAACAAAACAAAACCCCAAGAGTAAGCATATCTGGAATTAGCTAACCACACCTCTACACAAGTTGGCCTGCTGCCAGATAAAAGGATGTCAGTGTTATCATCCTCACTGGTGGCCAAGAAAGACAAATGTGGCTCTGTGGTGAGCCCTCAGCTCAATACAGTCCATTCTGGCAGCCCCAGGATCCTCTATTGTAATGACTCTCTCCTGGGAAAGAAATTCCCTATTTGTGCTATGATTTTGTTCAGCATATTCTGTCTTATTCTGAAAATATTTTCTAACATTTTCATTTTTTTTAAACATTTTCATTTTCATTTTAACATTTTCAATGTTTTAAAAATGTATTTCCTTTTAATATGTGCTTACAAATTGAATATATACTCATGTTTACATAACTGTGACTAATTGTACTTGTTTATCAGAATCTGTGATTTTTTTTCTTATTCAGCATGGGCTTTTCATACAGAGTTTAGGAGTATTGAAATCTAGAAATTTATTTATTCTTCACCAAAGGTGTTTTTCTAAGTATTCATATATCTATAGTAAGAGCATTTAAAGACATTCAGGCTCCATAAATTAATCCACACAATACAAACACACAGAATTCAATTCTCTTCATTCATCTTTACCAACTGCTGTCATTTACCTCCAAAGTAATTCTCTTTCTCCCCCCGTTTTTTTTTTTTTTTT
>WBNO01000400.1:233411-265149 GCA_013400575.1 Peucedramus taeniatus
GGGGGGGGGGAATTACTAAGTTGCATATTGTTTATGAGACTTAAGTGGTCCACAAATCATGATCAATGGTTTCCTAATTTAAAGTCATTTAAAGAAGTACAGACTGTTCTAGTTAGGCAGATGTGAATTTAAAGGTTACACTTGTATCAGGATAGAGGGGGGTTCTCAGAAGTTTTTTTGCTTCTGAATGAACGTTGGTATTTGTCACAGGTCTGACTGTTTTGGAAAGGAAAGGGAAGCATTAATTGCTGTTACAAGTCTACTTCCCATAGCTTGAAAATCTTGACTATCAAAACAGCTTGCATGTAATTTTAAGCAGTCTTTTTCTTCTTTGTCTCTTATGTACCCATAACCTCTCATATGCCATTTTTTCATCTACTTTTCATACAATATCCTGAAACTAGCAACATTTACCTTGGAAATGCTTTTTGTTTTAAGTATTCTGACTTTGCTGCATGCATTTGGAAAGCGCATCAGCTTCATAAACAAAAAATAATATAGATTTTCTTTTTTAATCAAATGTCATTATGCAGTGAGAAGAACTGTGAGGTGCTTTTATTGAAGTTGTTTTCTTCTCTGTTATTGCTAAAGGCTTTCAAAAAAGGTATGATCTAAATGGTAATTCATGAGAGCACTTTCAGGACTGATCATGAGGTCACAGTGGGACTATGCTGATGTGCAATTATTGGGAGCTTTTGCCACATTTAGTGGAGTTGCACCCAGTTTATACTAGCACAGATGAGAATATTCACAGAAATAAAGGCTGTGAAGCTCTTGGAAATATGTCATCTTATGCCTTTGCTGTTTTAGGCCTCAATTTCCCCATCATTTGAATTCTGCTTTGAATCTCAACAGTTCATTAAATATTGTGTCAGTGAAGTCAGAATTTGGAAGATCTGTTAATGAGTTACTATTGGGGAAGGCACCTTAATATGATGGATGTGGTTTTGGATTTTGCTGAAGTAACTGTGAAGAAGATTTAGGAGGCTTATATGAGAGTACTGGATAATTTAAAGAGAAGAGGAAGTTGACTGGAATTTTGAAAGATGGTCCAGTTGGCTTTATGAAACACATACTGTTCTTTCTTCTGTGGGGGAGAAGGGACAACCCAGCAACCTCCTCCCCCACCTGGCTATCTGTAATCCTTGTGCACAGTATGAAACATGGTAAACTGAGACTCCATGACATGCACTGTGAGCAGATCTATAATATTTTCATCATAAACATTTGTGGCCAGGCTTAATTCTCTCTTTCTTTCTGTATGTGGTCATTAAACTTCAGTTCAGTTTCCTGGAACTGGAATTTTTGTGTGCCCCCCACCCTCTCTTTAAAAAAAAAAAAAAAAAANNNNAAAAAAAAAGAGAAAAAAAAAGTTTAGCTTTGAATCTCTTCCAAAAGGATTCTGAACTTTTTAGTACAAATCTTTGCTTGGCCAGGCAATATGTGTGCTTTCTCTCATGAGGTCCACTGCTGGGATGGATACAAGAAACTCAATGAGGTATCTGAAATGGCCCCAGTACCCACCCAGCTTATCCCTCTTAAGTGACCTTTCTGAAGTCAACAGGCTTCTTAATGCTGCCTACAAAGTGCTATTTTATATTAACTTTATGCAAAACAAAAACAGATCAGAGGACTCTGAAGACTAAAGCATACCTTTAGCTCCCCAAAACTTGGTGGTGTCCAAGGCCTTTTTATCTTCCTTCTTTTCTTGAGATTTTTTAAAATTGTATTACATATTTAATCTTCTCTGCCTATGAGGCACATTATCACCAAGTATTAAAAAAATAGCTCTGGTAGACTGCCTTGAGGAATAAACTTGTCCACAGTCCTTGCCCAAAGCAGGTCCAGCTACACCAGAATGATTCCAACTCACATCTGTCGCATTTGCTTTTGGAAGCCAAGAGTGATGGATATTCCACAACCTCCCTAGGCAATCTTTTCCACTGTTTACTGTGCTTATCACTGGAGGAAGCTGTCTCTCGCACCAGCCCTTAGTCTCTCCCAGTGCAATCAAAATATGTTACACTTTTCCTCTCTCCAAAGCACATATGAATAATTTCTTTTCTCCCCTTTTGCATCTGTCTTTTCCTTAAAGGCTCTTAATGTCTCTCCTTAAGTATTTTTCCTGCAAGACCAATCAACTTTAACCCTTCCTAGCAGTTCATTTTTCCTACACCCTCATTTTTTTATTTCTGACTTTTTTGAAGGACGGTGCCCCAAACTGGTTGATATTTTCCATCAGAGACATTAGAAGCAAGCACCAAATAGAACATGAAGATTATTTTACCTGTTTTAATAAAAGTTCTTCTGTGTGGCTTACTGGAGTCCATTAGACCCCATGTAACCTTCTTCAGTCTTGTAAGCCCAAGTTTCCACCAAACTGAGGTGCAAGTCACTTCCTTCAAAGGGCTGCTCAAGCTTACAATGACCATGAACAGAGGTGCTATTTGAAGACGTAATAAGAGGAGCCTGGAAGGCAAACCAAAGGAGTGGGCACCCACTATAGGATGCACTGTGTGGACAGTCCCTTTGTGTTTTAAATCTGCTTGGCATCATGGAATATAAATGAGTTAAGGGATTTTAACTTGTAGGAAAAAACTCAAACAAACAAACACCAACAACGACACAACAACCCAAAAAAACCCCAAAAACCAAAAGACCAAACCAACCAAACCAAAAACATAAACCTCACAAGCTGTTCCCCCCAAGACCAATAGCATATTTAAGCTTTAGAGCTGACAGGTGCTGAAAGGATTCAAGAAATTATCCAAAATAAAAGCAACTAGAGTCACCCAAATATGAAACTGCAAAAGTGTGTGGGGACTGTCAGAGGGTGTAACACACGTGCTCTGCTTTTAGTGAGGCAGATGCAAATACCTGTGATGAGGGATGATGAACTTATTCCAGGGTGATTAATAAAAACAGCATAATTCTTCACTCACATGCATTAGAGAAGTGAGCCAAATATTTAGACACTTACTGTGGATAAGATAGTTTGTCCAGAGAATATCCAGGCACTACCATCTGACCTGGAAAACTGCCCAAATGAGAATGTTAATTTTTCAGATGTTTTAAATTAAGAACTACGCCTGGAAGTTCACTTTTCACTTAGCAATGAAACTTCATTTTAATCCAAGGTCTGTCTATTGTAAGCATAGAAATCACCAGTCATGCCTCTCTTCGTGTAGTGCTGACTTCATGAGTTGCACTTGGTTTGTAAATGAGGAGATAAATAGGTATCAAACGCTCTGTGCAAATTTACCACAAAGACATCTGGATTTGAGAACCTCCCAGCAGGCAAGTTGCTAATGATCTCAAATGTTCCTTCAAAGAGAAAGACTTGGTTAGGTCTCTGTACTCTTTAAAGATCTACAGGAAATTCAAGCAGGGAAATGGCATAGGTTTATTTTTAGTCATGGATACGACTTCCTTCAAAATAATAGTGTGTCAGTCTTGTGAAGTAAGCTGCTTCTTGGTGTTGTGCATTCTCAAAATGCTCATGCCTTCCTGCCTTGCAGAATTAATAGTATTTCTATTGAAATGGTAATATTTCAGCGTGGTGGTCATGAACATCCCTGTTTTATGGATTCTCTTGGCAGGGATATGTGTCCCTAAGGGAAGCACAGTTTGGGTGGCTTTGCATCAAGGGTTACCTTTCATCAGCCTTGAGACTGAGGAGGGATGAGGCATGGAAGAGAGACAGGGATGCTGTGGCAGTCCCTAACCAGTGTTCAACTGACTGGTGCAGCTCAGCAGATCCTGCTGGGTCGCTCTTCAGGACCAGCCACCACCAGTCTGACTTTCAGCCTTAATGCACAGGTTCAGTTGCTTATCTCTGCCCTAGCTGGGCTGGCTGAGTGGAGAAGTCACAGCACTGATCAAGCCAGGGTTTTCCTGCTCCAGTAGAAATTAAGGGTGACGACATAAAACTCTCAGGGATCTGTTTAGCCATGGATGTTCTAGCCCAGATCCTGGGACTCTGAACAGCCTGGGAGTCCCTAAATCACTCCACAACTTTTGCTGAGGACTGGAGCAATAGTTTACAGTGTTGCTGGATATAAGGTCTGGTACAGAACCCTGTGGCCCCAGGACTTCTCTGCATTGAAGTGCCCAAGGTTTTGCTCAGTGTAAATAAATATGTTGCTAAATGCATCACTGGAGTACTCAGGGAGCACAATCTCTTTAGGCTGTAGAATACCTTTTAAGGTTTGGGTTTTTTTTTTTTTAACACAGAGGATGGGTCTTTGCCTTTAAGCCCAGTCCACACAAATGTGTACACAAAGTCCATTTTTTCACGGAAAGCGAGGCCCCGGGATAGAGGATGTTGACATTGGAAAGATTTCCTAGTCAAACTGTTTTCCTGCCCTTATTGCTCTCTGGGGTCCTGGGCATGATATACATTCTGTGGTAGGGGGAGGGAAAGAAGGGAGGAAAAACCCTTCCAAAGGGTTTGTGCTGCAAGTTGCCAAGTTTTGTGTGGTAACTGGCTGCAGAAACCAAGCTTCTTTTAGAAACCCTTTCTCAGGGAGATCCCTCCTTCCTCAGGGGAATCATCCCAGGCTCATACTATAGCTGGATCACACACACACACACAAAAAGCAGAACTACTCAATGCTACTGGTCCCTATCCTGCTTTTTCCCACCAGCTTGTGCACAGTTTCTGTGACCCTCTTGAGGGCTTCAGGTGGGCTTTGGTTGTTTTTCCCCATTTACTGTATGGGCTGTAAGGCAATTCAGCCTCATGTGAATCCCATGGCACCCTTAAACAGAAAAAAACACTGTAGTTGGGACACTAGCAGTGAGACTCCATAAAAACTCAGTGTAAATGTGATGAGGCTCTTTGGCTGATGATGAGGAGGGATGTGTCTGGGGATGTCTCCCAGGGTTAGTACCAACAGTGTAAAATCCAAGTTTTCCTCTCCCCTCTCTGAATAGTTATGTGGACACTCAAGACCAAAGAGGCCTCCTGAAATGAGAGGAAGGTGAAAATGTCTTGGGAAATATATGGCTTGTTACTCTGGCAGCCAGTCTGGGGATGCAGGCTCTCTGTTTGCAGCTCCCTTTGTTCTGCCTGGAGTGGCTGTGTACAGCAGATGTCCCCAAGCAGGTCCACTCTTCTTTCCTCTGACGGGAACAGTTAAGAGGCAAACAACATTAGTTTGGCTACAGGGATTTTGATCTGTGGAGAGAAGTTTAAAAAAGCCTGGTATGACAAGGGATAGTTCTCTGGCACCAGGCAGTTTGGCAGTGACACATCTGGACACGTTACCCTTTGCCCAGAGCCTGTCTGCTGACTGCCAGCTGATAGCAAAACCTGGGGTAGTTTTACTCACTGGTCAGACTTTCCCATCTCTTGCCTGCACTAAATGAGGAAAACAAAGAAAATATGGCCAGATACAGGTGTATGCCACCTCATGGAAATCCCAGTTTGGATTATTTGGGGAATTAGCCTGGGGATGGAAAGTTACTGCAGTTGTTGCTTAGGCAGAAAAATGAAGGAATAACAGCACAGTACAATATACAGTGAGACAGCAACATGAGCTCTGTGCTAAGCCCTGTGATGATCCCTTGGCAGCACTTGGGCACTACAAAAAGCAAGGAAGGGGATTCTCTTACCAGGGAGTTAAGAATGAGTTGGCATAACAGCTCTGCTCTAACCCTGCCCAGCCCCTGGGATGTGGCTTAAAGCAGGCAGCAAATGTAAAACAGGAAAGCAGCTAAAAAGATAAGGTTGTTTCCACACCCTATTTTTACATATGCCCAGATCCTCCCAGGTCTGAGGCTGGAGCCAGCTGGGGGCAGTTAGAAGCCCTTGTGACCTCAGTGGAGTCACATCTCTTTCCAGCATTGCTCATCTTGCTATTCCACTCAGTCACACACAGGCATGACTTCACTGCCTTCTACTCCCTCTCTAGGTTTGCATACTCTGACAGAGGTTTGGTGTTGCTAAAAAATGGGCAGTGTATTCCTCATGCAGCTGTACCTGGGATTTCTATTTAGATTGTGGCTGCCCATGAGGCAAGAGATGAGCTAGAAAGAGACCATCCATGATGGAATTGACAGGAGCTTCTAAACTTCTTGCAGGGCTGTGTATATCTTTTCATATTCTTAACCTCTTATGAAAGTCTAGAGTAAACCTTTTAGCCTTCCACCTCTCCTACCTAAGCCATGTTTTCTTCCTCTCTCTTCTCCATGGGACTCTATTTAGAACTGCATCATTCTAGACACACTTCCCCCCAAACAAATGGTTTTGTTTGCTGCAAGCTTGGGGAAAGGAAACAGGAATTTTAGATCACATGGTAGGAACACTCACTGGGAGAGGTCCAATAGTCCATGTTCAGGAATGTGAAAATCTCCCTTCATTAAAATGAAGGACTGCCACTCTCCTGTGAGAGGGACAAGATAATCTTAAAATTAATATACAATAGTATACTGCTGTATATTTACTGCTGTAACTCCATATCTCTTTGTGCAAGTTTTGAAGAAGTGTCTAGAAGGCAGGATTGACCCCTGGTTGCTCTTTGGCTTTACTTGCAAGTGAGTGAAACAAGGCAGCATTGACTGATGCTGGAGCTGACTGGTGGGGGTGGGTAAATTTCCCTGCTATCCAAATGTGAGTCCCCATCCAAAGCACACTGGAGAAGCACTCCCTGGCACCCACGCTCCCCTGGGAGAGTGCTGAGTAGCCCCAGCCCTGGACTGGGCCCTGTGGGTGCAGGGGTGGGCACATCTGTGCTAGAGCAGTGTTTTATTTCTCAGCACAGCTGGGTGTGACAGCTCAGTTCACCCTCTGCTGCCTGGGCAGGCTGGCTGCTGGGGATGAGGAGCCCACACGAGGATCCCACGCGTGGCGCATCCCACGAAACAGGCACGATGTCTCTGCCCGGGGTGATGGAGCCAAGGTGGCCCTTGAATGCATGTTGGTTGCAGATTTAAAAATCCCCTCATGAGCATCTATGACTCTGGATCAGTTTGGAGACAGAGGGGCAGGAGGCACATCAATGCCAAGCTCTCCACTGCAAGGCAGATACGAGGGATATGGGGCTACTCTTCCCTTTGAATGATTTACTATGATGTTTTCTTGGGATCATTTTAGCACAGCTAAACTCCTTTCTACATATTTGGAATCAGCAGTGCTGCTGGGAAATAGTTTTTCTGGTCAATTTTCCATTGAAGTTGATTGTTTGCACTCCCAAAACATCACCTCAGGGTGGGTTTTGGTCCCTGTGAATGGCTGGGGATGTTTATTGCTCCCAGCAGGACCTCTGCAGCATGTCAACTAAAAGAAAGAAAACAAGTCCCCTCACTGCCATCAAAATCAGCTGTGACAATAAACATCCCTGTCCTGAGGGGTGAGAGAGGAGGGTAGTAGGTTAGAAGGCACAGAAAGCTGACAGCTTGGATCAGCTTTTCAAATTACCCTGGCCAAGGCTGATTCTGGGTGAACTTCGTCGAGAACCTGGCTCCCGATAAAAAGGGGAAATGCTCAGTTATCCCGAGGCTTTTCCTCAAAACTCTGCTCGACAGAACTTCAAAAAGCAGCATGTTGAGAAGGAATGGGTGAGATTGACAAAATTTGAGGGGAACAAGTAGTTTCTGCTGCGAGTTGCAGCAAAACTCCTCCCAGCCAGTTGTAGACCTCCCTTACCCAGATGTGTTGTCTGGGTGAACTGGGCTGGTGTTTACCAAGCTCTCCTTCGGTCCAGCAGCATCTTCTAAAGTTGTATCATCTCATACCCCCAGCTGGGAAGCTGTTCAGCTCTTGTCTCTTTGCCATCTCCTTTACAGCATGGTTTATCTTATGAATGAGATCCCTGAATCCCTGTGACCTCCTGAATAAATCCCACATTTAGGAAAAGCCTCTTATGTTTATTTGAAAGCATCACCAGAGAATTGAAGGGATTTGACATGGAATGTAGGAAGTCAGATAAGGAGGCTGATAAACTCTGGGGTTGGTCTAAATTACATGGTTGAAGAAGAGTATTTTGCAGTGTACAGTACTTCAAACCAATCAGCTGAAACAGACTTTTTAAGTGAGGTAATTTCCAGGCAGGCATAATAAAACTAAGCATTTTACAAATTATGCCATTGATGGTCTTGTCAGGAAAGCAGATGGGTACCAAATATAGACAAATCCATGACAAACAAGGACCATTTATTCGCTTGTTTGAACATTTTCAGTGCTGGAGGTCTCCAAATCACCCTTCTGATAGGGCTCTAAATCCTACAATGATAGGATTGTGCAGTCAGAATGTGACTAAACCATTAAGGTGAACTTCAGTAACTGCAATGGGAATTAAGATAGGTCTGGTGGCAGCTTGATTTTGCATCTTGCAATCCTGCTGCTACTAAGCCATGATTTCAAGCCACAGACCTGCCTTCTGATGTGATCTTGACAATTAAGAATTAAGTGAATTTGGATAGAAATCAAGATAAGGATCCTAGATACCACTATTTCTTACAGAATTGTTTCCCTGTTCTTCCCAAATACTTCATACTAGGCCTCAAGAGTCCAGTGTTCATCAGGTTTATTCTGATATCTTTTAGTTTAGAAAAGGAAAAAAAATTTGGGAAACTTTTATACCCTACAGTCTACAACCTTGCTTTCAGTTTTGAAAATTTATATTTTAAACACATATTTCTTTACTAGTGCTACCAGAAATACCAGTACTTATTAAATTTGAGATGAGTTAAAAAAAAAAAATCTTCCTTCACATTTTGTGTTTGTTTCTTAGCTTGGAGAATGAAATGCAGTTTTTAATTTGGGTAGTTTTGCTGTTAGGTTCCTAGTGCTGTCTTGCTTGTGGTGTGGCTACTATGTAGTAACATAATATTTATTTATCTGAACCAGCTGTTTTTACTGGAACAGAATGCCCCTCCCCAGCAAACCTTTCAAACCTTTTCTATTTACTTCAAGTTCTGGCAAAAAATAAAGAAAAGAGAAAAAAGAAGCGGGCTGTCTGTAGGCTGCCAGTAGCCTTTTAAATATAATGATAACTGCCTAGCACTGATGAGAGAAAAACCCTGTGCTGCAGGCAGATACTTAGGGAGTGCCCTGCATGAGGACTGTGGGTCTGTGGCCACCAATTTGCCCTCCTGTTGGGGTCCAGCAGCAGGGCTGAGAGCATGACAGGCCCAGCACGCCCTGCAGCCCTGGGACAAGCTGGTGGAGCAGGAGGGATGCTGAAGGGATGTTCCCTGTCAAGGCCCCATCCTGCGCCATTCTGCCTCTCCAGAGCCCTGGGCTAAAGGCACATTAGGATCTCCCCTGTCACGTGTCCCATTTGTTACTTTCTTTGTCACCCTCTATGGTGGAGCTTTCCTCCTTTCACTGTTCTTCTGCTCTGTGTCTGTCCTGGAAAGAGAAACATGGAGATTATTCAAGTCTGATAATTCACTGTTCAAGCGGAACCTTTGTCCAGCTGTGTGCTGAGTGTTTCTGAACACCAGCTGTGAAGAATTACACTGCACTTCTTCCCTGAGTATTTTTTAGTGTTTATTTAATTTTTAGTATTCATTTCACAGTCACTGCTGCTGGCAGCATAGAGACATCCCATCCACCCACATCCTGAAATCTGGGCTTTCCAGACGAAGTCTTTAGGAAAGTTCTACTGAACTGTCCCACACGGACCTGAGACACGGATTCTGCTGGAGAGGCACACGAGACCAGGGTGCCAGTGAGTGACAATGGCCCTGTGGACACCATGCTCCCCCGGGGAGCCTCGGTGTCCCTGGCATGCAGAGGGATGCTGCCCTGAGTCCTGTGAGCACACCTTGGCAAACCCACGGGCTTGGAATGGTGCCTATCCCCTGCATCGGGGCGCACCCCAGCCCACCTGCCGCTCCCAAAGGACTGGCCTGAGTCCAGGCAATGCCCGCCAGGGCGGCCACAGCGGCAGAGCCTGTCCCCTCTGCAGGCAGGGCTTTTGCCCTCCCTTTACAGCCATTTGTTCTTCTTGGGAAATCTCTCCCATCGGAAATAGCTCTCCCCTCCCCCTGGCGCTTATCCCGCCCGTGTATTTATAGAGAGCAGCCGCGGTCCCGCTCAGCTAAACTGAGACTGTTCAAGCCTTGCCGCTGTCTGTGCCTTGACAGCCGATGCCTAATAAAAATTCAGTCCCTTAGCTCCAAGGCTGGAGCTCACATCAGTATGCAAAAACAAATGCAAATAAGGGAGAAGTCTTGCTGGTTGATGCAGGTGAGCAGAGGATGGTGCTGCTCTTCTATTAATCTTTTTCCTGTCTTGGCTTTCATTTTTGACCTTATTGCAAGCCTTGGCTCTGGAATTTCCACTGCCTTTTCCTGTGGCATTGCTCGTATAGGGACAGAGTAAGTTAGCAATCAGATTCAGCATCATTTTTTCCACTCTGTCTGGAACTCTGCAGCTCTGGGGTGTCAGCTCTCCTGCTGATTGCTTTGAAGCTACTTTTTACCATCTCAAAAGTGTCACGAGGTTTTGAGACATCTTCTTGTTAGAAAAGACAGGGAGAGGTTGCTGCTCAGTTTTCTGTCCGTTTCTCCACTCAATTATTCCTCAGCACAACTCATTATAACATGTAGTCATTCTCTTTCTGACCAGCATGGATTTCAGCCAGTTGATTTCCCATCAAGTGCAATTTTTTTTTGCCTTTNTTTTTTTTTTTTTTTTTAGTGTGTGTAGCACAAGATTCCTACAGTGCTGGAAGCAGATTGGGTGTATTTCTGTATTTAATTGGTATCTAGCAATTTATTGGTATTTATTGGTAGCTACCAATATTTATTTAATGTTAATTTTGAATACATGTATTTTAGAACCTGAGTTTTTGGCAGTTAGTTTCTACATCTGGGTCATCTATTTGTTGTTAATTTTTGGACAGCTGTTCCTCTGTCACATTTTAAATACTGGTTTTGGTTAGGGATGGGCCAGTCAGTTTATTTCAAGTAAGAACAGTTCATAGCCATCATGCCTCACACAGACTCAGAGGGGATCAGCCAAAACCGTGGGAATAGAATAGATTTTTTTTCCTGAGGCTGAAGAGAAAGTTTCATTTAGGGGACTCAGTCTCTTCCTCTTCAGATGTCACTCCGGTAAATTGTTCCTTCAACATGGTTGGCAGCTCTTTCTTGGCTGAAAGCAGACAGACAGCTCAATCTAATTGCACAGAGAGGTTTGCCTGCTTTCCCTTTTCAAGTAAAACAGGTTTATATGTTTCTGTGGGGCTGGCTGAACAAACAACAGGTGGATCTAAAAAAGCCCTCTGGAAAATCCCTACAATTGATGCCCTGGGAAATGACAGGGGAGTGTGTTAGAGCCACTCCCCTCTCTAGGGTAGCTTGTGTTCTGCTAATGCCCTGAGAGAGCAGAGAAGTGGAGGATGGGGACAGTGCCAGAGGGTAGCCTGGCAAGAGAGAACAGGGCCTGACAGTTTAGGGAAACTGTACAAAACTCATCACTTTATGTACTTGTCAGTATTCAGCCTAAAATCTCTGTCCCACTGAAATTTCTAGGGTTCTGCAAAAATCACCCTTTGAATTTAAACAGGCATTTGTGTGCTTGTTATACAGATCAGTGTGAACAGGGAGGTGGCCATCTAAAAATGGGACGTGATGACTTTTCACGTAGACGCTAAACAAAAATGTGACAGCACAGTGCAAGGTGTTAAATTACTTGGTTGTTTTTGAGGATAGCTCCATTTAAAATAGACAATGTGTACCTCTTTACCTTACTGCCCATACTAGGTCTGCTACTGCTGCAATGGCACCAGCCTCCAGAAAGTACTGAACGTCTTTTTTCTTTAATCTTTCAAGAGGAGCTTGAAATTGGGTCAGATTTTATTCTCAGCCATTGATCACTAAATCTATTCTAGCCTTTTTCCTCTTGAGCTACTCCAGGGGAGGAAGGGCAAGGGGAGTGATCCACACTCAGGGCTGTGGGGTGAGGAGCAATGGATGAGGATAAAACCTGCACCCCCTGACCTGCTCCTTTTGCATCCAGGTAGATAAACAGGATTTTCAATACTTTAGGGCAGCCAGCAGACCTGGTTTGTAGGTGAATGGAAGTACTGCTGGCATTTCATAATAAATAAAAAACCAACCCAACCCAAAGCAAGTTAAACAGCCCCTCCACTCTAAGGATTTTATCCCCCTACAAAACTCATTTGGCAGCATTTGCCCTGGCAGTGACTTGTGCTGATAAACACTGGGAGATGCTTGGAGATGTCCCCTACTCCTCTCGAAACACAGTCAGAAAAAAAAATCTATATGAACAACTGCTGCTCTAAAACATCCACCTTTGGTTGCAGCATTATGCCCCAGTTCAGCCTGTGTGCCTCTGTTCTAGAAAAGGATTTGCATTTTTATCAAAAACAAGGGCTGGAATCCATAAATCTGGGCTGAGATCACACTGTGTCCAGTCCTCTCATCCCAGTCTTCTGCCCTGTTGCCTGCAGTGCCACCTCCTTCCTGCCTGCCCCACAGGTTTCCGTCTGCCCAGGAGGAAAGGGGGTTGTCCTCCCCACACGCCTCTGGCCTGCACTGAGGGAGGTGGTGTCTAGACAAGAACAGAAAGCAGCTTTTAATGAGCAATGAGACCAAGGGGCATCCCCACGTGGCCAGGTGGAGCTGGTCATTTCCAGTGAAGTGCAGGATGGCACCTACAAAGGGGCTGGTGCCTGCTACTGCCTGGTCCTAGTCTTCTGCTGGCTGCTGCCTACTTGAGAGCAGGGCCCTCTTCTCTTTCTTGCAGTTGTTTTCTGGTGGACCTAACCCCTCTAAGAAGTTTTTCTCCTTGTAGTGACACAGCAAAGTAGCACCCAGCCAAGTGTATCTTCACAAAGGGTTTTTTGCAATAGGTGAATTTCTGTGTTATGAGGAAGGACCACTCTGAAACAGCTAAGTCACAAATGTGTTGTGTGTGACATTTTTTTTTTTCTTTAATTACTTTTAACTTTAGCCAACAGTTCTCTGGTAAGCATCATTAAAGTTCACCACAAAAGCTGCAATGACCTTGTGACCTTGTGTGTTTCACTCAATACGGAGCAGTTCCTGGGAGGAATCCACGGTCCTGTGGTTCAGCACAGCCTGTCTCTGATTCTTCTCCCTCTGAGTCACAGGGCTGTGCCACCAGCAAGGTCATGGGACTGCCAAACACACCAGTGGGTGGATTTGGGGTTTCTTTCATCATAACCTCAGCTGATACCTCTTTTCCCTCAGTGACCTTCTGTGGGTTTTTACAAAATCTAAGCCATATGCAGTGTTGGCATATAACCATCCAGTCGATATTTAGGTTCCTGGGAAGCATCCCTTCCATGTGGATGTCACCAAGTTCCATATCCACAGATCAGTTTCCATAGTAACTAATGTTATTCAATGAGAGGGGGGAAATCAGAGGATTTTGAAAGGCAAAGACTAGCACTGGAAGGGAGTAAGTGGAACAAACAGCATGTACAGTGGCTAGGAACACACCACAGGTTTTATGATGTGTGTTTTAGGGAGACTTGCATGGTTTGTGAACCGTTCCCTTCCTCATGAAATGTGCCAAAAGCTTGGCGGTGCAAAATAAAATGGTGCTTCACAGTGCTGCACTCATACAAGTCCTGTGTCAGCTCATATTTATTCACACACTTGTGAGCACATGGAGACAAGAGGAAAATTAGTTTTATTCCCTGTTTCAAAGAGAATTGTCATACCAGTATTTTGGAGAAGGAAACATGCTTCTTTTGATACTCCTGCTTCATCTCTGCCGCAACAATGGAAAAGTGGAAAAGAGCAGGACTCAGGCAGAACCACTTTTTAGCTTCTCACTTATTCCTGCTGTCATAAATGCTACCTTCAGTGGGTATAAAATGATGGTGCTGCTAACATATTCTTACATATGATGGTCAGAGTCGCTACTACTGATACATTGCTGCTTGAGCTGTGGGATCTGATGAACAGAAGTGTGCATTTTCCTTCAGCTGTGTGGTATAACTCAGGGAACAAATATATTGGTTAAAAACGTATCTGAAATTAATTTGTTATGTGAATCTAGAATCTCACACATCACAGATTGTATGGTATGGCATATATTCCTCTGGAAAGCAAATGTTCAGAATGTTAATTCTGCAGAAATAATTATTCAAAAATCAGGAATGATCAGTTCAAGAGGCCATAGGAAACTCTGCATTCATACATTTGTACGAGTGTACTTGTTAAACATGCATATGGCAATGCCTTGTCCTAGGACTCCGTAGGCTAGGTAGAGGCAAAACCACATAAAGGAAGATTCATGTCACCCAAACTTAGCTGGGTGAAGAAAGTTGTCTGAGTTAGTTCTCTTGGCTCTGTCTTTAATTAGTGGATAGTAACAGATGTCTCCTGTTGGTGACTCACCCCATCTATTTTAGGTTGCCCATTAGAGGTTCCTGTTTCTGTTCCTTTACTAAGAGGGAAACTAGTGGATGATTAGATTTAAACAGCCAAAGGCTGGTGAGGTGAAGGCCACCTCGAGGTGTGCATCCCGTGATGGTCAGAGGGTGGTAACTCTACAGAGAAAGAACTTTGTCTCTCCTGCTCTTATGCCCATCCACAAAATGGACTGTTTGTTGCCACTGGGGCACAGCATGGGCTTTGTTCTTAGGGTGGTACATTTCACTCTCCAGGTCAGGCTAATTGCACCCACCCTGTTTGTTAAGGATGGCACTTGTCCCTGCTGACCCTAGACCTCACCATCTGAGACAGTGCTGTGGGGTGTTGGCCTGAATCATGCAACATAACCCCAGGGATAATTTGACAGTGTGGAAAAACCCCAGGAGAGGAGCCATGACACAGCATTGTTTTCTAGTGGAGGTGTAGCTAGAGAGTCAAAACCAGGACTCCATGACACCGAAAGGCACAGTGACCAGTGTGACATTATGTCTGGTAGATAGAGAGATGACTAAGAAATCTCCTTTCAGTTGGGCAGCTGTGACAGAATTAAAAAAGCAAATCCACACGGGTGGTGAAGATCTGGGGCAGGCAGAGAGCACAGCTATTCTGGGCCCTGGGGAGGCTGACAGACGCAGGCAGCATTTCCTGGCAATATGCTCAGGAGCGGAAGCTTCGCGCTGGGTTCAGAGGTACAGCCACTTCTTGCCTCCACAGCCAAAGCAGGTAGGAGTAGCTGAGCAGGGAACATCACCCAGCTCCAGCTCCCCGTTTACATGGTCTATCTCCTTCTGCAGCAAAGTTCACCAGGAGGAACCAAAAGCTCCTAAAGGAAAGGCGAGGTGAGGAGAAGCCAAGTATGCTTCAGGGCTGCGGATGGGAGAAGCACTTTGCTAATGTTGTGAGCTTTTCCAAGCTGATTCGTGTTACCGGGGCACAAAGGTGAGCGACTGAGCAGGAGTTATCATCCCTCAGCACCCCTGAGCCCTCCTGCACCAGAGGAAAAGAAGAAAGACAGCTGCCAAGAGGTGAGTGCCCTGAAGGATGCCGGGCATTGCACAAGCTGGATGACACCGTGTCCTGACGGCAAAGGAAACCAGAATGCAGCCCACAGAGCGCTGCAGCCGCCTGGCTTTAATGCATTTTGCCCTGCGATAAAGAAATTACACAGATTACAGCTGAACACGGAAAATGTGATTCATCCGGTCTCCAAGCACCGAGCCCTCCATCCATCACGTCCGAAGCGTGCAGCGGAAGCCGAGGCGAGGCGCAGTCTCCGGGGAGCAGTCTGCCAGGCTCCATCTCCTCCCGGTCTTTTTCCCTTCTTCCCAAACGCAGGTGACAGGACCTTGTTCGTGCTAAGAAGACATGGGGGCGGGGGGAAGTTCTGAGTTTAGAGCTGTGGGGTGACCGGAGGCGCCGCCGGTGAGCAGCCAGTCGCGCCGTGTGAGCTTCCCCATGCTGCCGGTGCCTCCGGCGCCCCGGAGCCTTCATCTTCCTCTGCCTTGGGCTGCCACCGCCTGCCGGTGCCACGGGACAACGCGGATGTGCAGGAGTGCCCCAGCCCGGACCCTTTGCCGAGAATAAGTCGTTGTGTTCCATGTACTGAAGCGCTGATGAGAGCAGATGAAGCACGGCGGATGTGCGGGGGAAACTGTGACTTCCTTCACTCCTGCGGATAAAAGCAACGTCCTGAGTGCAAAGGTGCAAAGGTTTCCTGTAGTAACATCGCTGTGGTTAAGCTTGTAGTCCAAGAGAGTAAGCTGAAGTTCAATTTGTACCCCGCATGTGCAGAATTGAAAGTGTTAATTGTTTCATTGAAGATGCAGGAGCCACAGCCAAAGCATATGTGTAACTCCACTTGTAGCTCAGGCAGAGCAGTAGGATGTAGGACAGGATATGCAGCAGCTGGTGTAGTGCTCAGAAAATGAACGATTCTTCTTATCCACCAGCACTCTCAATTTACAATAGCCACACAAGTTTGAAGACTGTAGCAAAAATCCTGTAGGGCTTTGCATTCCTTGCCAGAGTCAGAAAAAGCTTTATAACTGGGATAAGAGAGACAGCTAAGAGCAGAGAAATTGTAGTAGAAGCTTCAGTATTTGAAATTTTTCATTCATATAAGAATCATTACCCAATTTTGTTGTCACAGAAGCCTCAGGATCCATCAAGAACACAGAGCTTTTAGGTTCAATTAAGACACCATCATTTCACGTGATACCACAAGGAATATAGTTTGGATGCGAAGGAAGAGACAGCACACAATCATGTTAGCAAAAATTCATTTTACACCTGCCTGTTAGCCAAGCTGTCAATGTGCCACTCATAACCTCCCCCAGCACAAGGCAACATTGCTGTACCAAGCTTCAGTGAGGATTAACCTAAAGCAGGGTTACTCTGCCTTTGGGCAAGTCTGAGGTTGTAATCTGCCCCCTCCTCTCAAATATTGTCATGGTAAAACATATGGAAGGGTAAGACTCTGCTGCAATTTTCCTCCTACATTCTAACCCTAGTCATGTTCTATCACCTGTTTTTTATGAGACATTTGCCTGACAGGTGGGACAAGTCAGGGACCTTGGGGCAATCCTGACCTCCCTCAATGCCACATCCAGTGATGAAGCCTGAACTGGTGCAGGAGACTGAAAGATGTATGTCCTACTCTGCTTGCTTTGTTATGGCAAGAGGTAGCCAGGGACAGAGAAGTGGTGGCAAACAGTGTGCAAACAGATGATAAGCAGTTTGCGAAACGCATGTGCTCTGTGAATATTGCACACAACAAATGCAGCATCCCCACAGATCAGCAGCAACTCCTAAAGCCAGAGCTGTGGGACTCACACTCAACCGTGAGCCCATGCTCTGAGTCTTGGGAGAGTGAGTGATGCTGAGGAACTGGAGTCTGGGGTGGGTTTTATGCCTTTCTTTAGAAGACCAAAATCCCATTTCTAGCTATGCATCAGCCTCTTTTATGCTTTTGGGAAAATTGCTTAAAGGCACGTTTTAGTTACACAGTCTGGTTGGGGGTGTTTAAATGCATTCAGGGATTAACACTTTAACACTGTCCACCCAAACTCAAAATACCACCCTAATAAAGTTTGCAAAAGTGTATGTAAATATTGAAAGTGGAAGATTAAAGAGAGGATATTGGAAATAGAAACCTTGAATAAGTAAAATAGTTTTATAACTTGTTAGTGTTATTTTGACCTTTCAATATGTTTTCCTAAGTTTTACTATGAGGCAGTGTTATGTTTGGAAAGGAGGTGTATGACCTGTGAGGTAGTGTTCAATGGGAAAGATTGCATAAGCAGTGAGGAAACAGCTAGGTCCCTTTTCTACATTGGGTAGGGTAAACTAAATTACAATTTACTATTCTGGTTTCCTAACATATTTTGCTTCCCATGGCCCAGCACGCACACACAAATATGCAGAGCAGCCATGAAGTTTTGTTTGTGCTGTTTTGAAGGAAGAATGCCCAAATACTTTTCTTTGTTTTTTTTTTTTTTAAATTAAAAAAAAAGTCCCAAATCCTCATGATTTCTTTCTTACTTTACAAGGCAGAAGACTGGGGAAATGTGCTGATTTTGGCTGGGGTAGAGTTAACTTTCTTCACAGTATGAGGCTGTGTTTTGGATTTGTGCTGGACACAGGGTTGATAATACAGAGATGTTTTTGTTTTTGCTGAGCAGGGTTACACAGAGCCAAGGCCTTTTCTGCTTTTCTTGCTGCCACGCTGACATGGAAGTTGGGAGTGCATGGGAGGCTGGGAGGAGACACAGCTGGGACAGGTGACCCCAGCCAACCAAAGGGATATTCCAGACCATATGACATCATTTTCATTACATAAATGAATTACTATTTATTACATAAATAATAATTATATGAAATGGAGGGAATAAGGAAGAAGAGGGAGACATTTGAGGTGATTATGTCTTGCCACGTCACTGTTATGTGTGAAGGGGCTCTGCTCTCCTGGAGATGGTTGAACATTGCCTGGGAAGTTGAGAATTAATTCCATATTTTACTTTGCTTGTACACATATCTTTTGCTTTACTTATTAAACTGTCCATCTCAACCCCTGTGTTTTCCAGCTATTACCCTTCTGACTCTCTCCCTGATCCTGCTGGTGGGGTAGTGAGAGAGCAGCTGAGTGGGGCTTGGCTGCTGAATGGGATGAAACCACAAGAGGATGCAATCCCTGACATTCTGGTCAAGCAGCACCACCAGGTGACCCCCTTAGCCTCTGAGCTTGAACCTTTTCTTGTGTTTGGTCAAAGTAGTACTGTCATCCTTGCAAGAAGTACCTACTGCTGACTGTGCTTTTTGGTAGGTCTGTGTCATATTTTCTTCATGGATGTGAGGATCATTAGAAGATTAGTGGTCCCTTTTCCTGATGGCAGCATCACAGGCAGTGCCCTCAGTGTTGCCCTGTCCTAGCAAGAGCAATCCTCAGGACCTACAGATTTGCTTGTAGGTAGGTATCCTCCATGTGAATGCAAACTGAGGGGTGTATCCCTTTCTGTTATCTTTCTTTCTGAAACAAAACTAACTCAAAAACTAAAATGGGACTGCTCTCTGACTTTCCAGAACCCTCACTCTCATGTTGCAGTCTATTGTCCAGAATAGTTCATTGTAAGTATGATATTCAATAAAGTGAAGTCTGTTCTTGGCATAGGGAGTCCCCTGCTGCTGTTATGTCTGGTTAACTTGTTATAGTCTTTGTGGATGATCAAGCTTTTTACGTTTCTTCAGTTTAATGTTGCAGTCCTTATTGCTTGTGAGTAGCATTAATAGATTCCATTGTGCTTTTTTCTAATTTTACCAGCACTGATGATCTGACTCTCTCTCTTCCTCTGTGTTGACATATAGATTTTTCTTGCATGGCTGTTAGGGCAAAGAGTATTCTTCTGAGATGACTTCTTTCAGTCAAACTGGAAAATAGTCATCTGCTAGCTCCTTGTCCAGTCTGAATGGCAGCAGTGGGTTCAGTAATACCCTGTATAGAGCCACTAAGAAAGAGTTTTTGTGTAGACATGTATTTCTTCTAAGCAAATGAATCAAAGAAGTTCAAGCCCTGTACTTCTCTGGCCTTACCGTGAGAGGGCTGTGCTTTGTGGTGTGTTCCTTCACCTTTTTCCCTGAAACATAAAAAAAAGTTAGTTTGGTTTTAGATTGCAGACTGTTTATCTCCTTCAGATGCTGTAAAGATCAGCCCCATTAGCACCTTCCACTGAGCTCATTTTTCTACAGCACTTCCCACTTAAAGTCTGCAGGTAACCTTGCACTGCTCTGTGTGAAAGCAGTAGTAAAAATTTCTTTCTTCTGATAAGAAATAATCGTTTTGATCCAGACTTCACAGAAATGTGATTCACACAGGGGTCAATGGTGATGATAATTGTAAGTAATGGTTTTCATTAGCAGACTTCTTAAGACTTTGCCTCAGCAGCACTGCTAAAATGAAAGTCCTTCAGTTTAGTGACCAAGATGTTGTATCTTCTATCCTGTGCATCTCTTAAATGACTTGATCAACCAGTTCTTTGGTTGTACAGGTATACTCATGGTTCCAGAAGCACATCCCCTGCAAGGAGTCCCAGGATCTTGCCATTAGACTTTCCTTCCCCCCTTGCTTGTTAAATGCTTCTTCCTAGCCTTGAGATGTGCTCCCCCTGCCCTTGTCTCTGCAAACTTCTTGGTGATACTCTAGTAATCAATTATCAGAGCCCTTCTGAGCTGAGGGTCTGCCAGAGTGAGAGAGGGCACGGTGGAAGTCTCCTGCAGCAAGGGTGTCTGGCTGCAGCTGGGGGATGAGGCAATGTCCTGCCAGGGTGGGATGGCAGTAGGTAGTCATCCCTTAAGGAGGAGTTACACAGGCAGGGAGGATAGGAAGGCACATGTCACCTTCTGCTGTCTCCAGAAATCCCACATCCCTGTAGTCACGGAGATGCAGTTTATGAAAGGCCACATGTCTGTGGAAAGTGATCTGGGCAATGAAAGCCCGAGAAAAAAGAATCATCTCTGTGAGCACATGAGTCTCTTGTGTGTCTTACTTGAAATTGAGTACCTTTGCATGTTTATGTTTTCCTTTGTTTTCTTACTAAGAGCACATAAAGGCATTGACAATGAGTAAGTGGAATTTAATTACAGGATCCTTACTCCAGTCAGAACATCTTGCAAATAAATTAATTAATTTCTCTAGGATCCTCTGAAGCAGAGAGACATTGTTAATATTACCCTTTGCAGATATCTTGCTTTTGTTTTGACATGTTTTCCACACACGAAGGATGGCAATATGCTCACAATCAATGCACTCTTATTTTGGTTGGGAAAAAATGGGATGGGAAAGGAGGAAGAGCAGGTGAGCACCAAACAAAAGTCTTTATGAGGAGGTGTGATCTTTGCTTTATAATGGGGGGCATTTGCATGGCTTGGCTGAAGAGCAGCCTGCCTACCACTGATCCTTTGCAAACCATGGGGAACCTTCCCTCCACTGTCACAGAGGCTCAGGAGCCTCCACAGCTTAACCCTATGTTAGCAACCAGGCTGTGAACATAAAGAGTTTTGAAAATGGTTTATAAAAGCCCCTCTGAGAAGGCTTACTGCTCAGAGGACCTCTCTAGTCATCTCAGACCTTTCCAAGGGCTCTTCACAGCCATGCTTGCTGTTCCCAGTAAAGACGTCTTGTACAGTGGTGGCCAGCACGTGCTACTCAAAGGGACAGAGCTCTGGGGCCACATGGCTATTTTTATAACATGGACAAACATTGTTCCCCTAAACAACCTAGACTATGGGGAAATCAAAGTGTTTTAGAGCTTCCTGTCCCAAAAGCTTGAGAGTGTCTCAAATGGCTGAGCTCTGTGGTTTCTGAGTCTGTCTGTGCAGTCTGGTATTAGTCTCCAAGATCTTTCCGAAAACATCCTTGGAAAACAGCAAGAAGAGGCTGATCCCAGGACTTTAGCATTTTCAAAAGTCTATCAGGGAAAAAAATTAAGCCAAAACCATTCAAACAATGAAATTCTGCACACAAATTTCCATGACTCAGCAGTACAACATGCTAAATATTAATAGTGATTTGTTTAATATCCAAAAATTCATCATACGCTTCCATCCCAGCCCCAAGGAGCATTCAGCCAAGTGATATGATGAAATTTCGCGTGTACAGTTGCAATCCTACTCCTTGACAACCCTTGAAAACAATGAAAAGCTCCATCCATACAAATACCATGTGAGAGCATGAACTCGCTCGGGGAGAAGCGCGCTGCGATCAGACTGACCTGCTGGGGAACTTGGATAAAGCAGATGTGGAATTCCCAGCCTGGAAAGGACTTGGGAGGCCACTAAGGTCAGGTCCTTGTGCTTGCAGGAAGTTGTGTCCCAAATCTCATCCCAGCTCCATCTTCAAGCTAACTACAGCCTTTGTCCTTCTCCCACCCCTGTTTTGGAAATATTTAGATCTGACATTAAAATTGCTTCTTATATTTGCAACCATGTATCTTCAGGCATTCCAGGTAAATAAGTGATGAAGCAACACACCTTATGACTCACTTACTCTTCTCTTTATATACAAGTTTAGGATTTCTGCAAAAGGGAAATAGACACTCAACAAAAGTATTGTATAAAATGTGGAGTTGGAATTTAATGTAGGTTAGGTTATAGTCTAGGCTTATCAGAGTCTTCAAAACCACTCCTTTGCTGAATGAATTTTTATGAATTAGAAAAATGGGTAAAGGTGCCAGCTACCTAGCCTGCTTCTGTTTTATGACTAAATTTCAGAATCATTCCTGTTGTGGTCTTCTAACAAACATTCTACCCTCCCCAGGTGTCATGTGTACGTCACCAAAAACCTTTCCAGACAATGCTGATGGTCATGTGCAAAACCTGCTGGAGATCTCAGAGTCACAAGTACCTTCAAATAAAGAATAGGAGTAGGAGTATAGGCTGAATAAACCATGTGTGCACACATGTTTAGACCTCAGGAGAAAGAATGGAGAGTGTGTGACAATTAAGAGCATGTACAGCAGCTCAGCCTAGAAATGGAGTCAGCTTCTGGATTTATTGCATGTAACAGCATCAAAATACACCCAACCTGTATGCAGTCTCCCCTCTTTCTTATGAAACATTGGAAAGGTCAGTGTGAGCAATACTCTATAAAGGCATTTGAAAGAAAGCCCCATTTGAGAAAAATGAACTGTCTGAAGCACTGATTTTTAAACTTTTCTTCTCATGACCTTGCCCTTTCATGGCCTCATGTGGCAGTGGCACTGGCATGAGTGCTCCAAGCTCACGGCTCCAAGAGAGGGAACCACTGACCTGGAAATGCCGTCTGGCCAGCAGCTCTGAGGCAAACCCTTGCTTATTGTTTGTTTGTGCTGCAGGGAGGCCCAGAGAGATGCTGCAGGGCTGGGTGCCAGCAGAGTGCCTGGCAGTCGATGGCAAAGAGGGGAGGCTCAGGCTCCCGAGGCCTGGGGGACGGGCACTGTGGCAGAGGGTGCTCGAGGGAACAGCAGAGAAGGACACTCTGGGTTGCTCACGGGGCTGTTGTGGGGACTTCCTTTCACAGCAGATGCAAGACAGGGCAGGGAAAATTTCTGTATTTGCTAGAAGAGCTTTGCAATTATTGAGAAACACCAGAGGAATTATACTATGACAGGAATTCTCCCAAATGACCAATATATTTCAGTTTGCTTATTCAGTTCAGGGCCCATAAAAGAATTGGTCTCTCTTTTTTTTTTTTTTNGTGCATTTCAACAGCTTCACAGCAAGGCTGTTTTCAAATTATAAAAATGTGTAGGAAGGTAATGGACACGACCAGAGACATTTTGGTAGAAAGCAGTTTTAATACTCATGTAAAACACACCCAGTACTCATAGGTCCAGACTTCTTCCTCACAAAATCTGCTCTAGCACACTACAGACTTTATATAACACATGCTACTTTAAATGAAAATTATTAGATCGAAGTAAACTGTAATATTTTTTTTCCAATAACTTTTTCTTGGGTGGGGAAAGACTCAGCAATGAGATGAATGTTGGAAACAGTTTCTGGTGTATACAAGGTGAAAATGGATTCTCAAGAAGATGTAGAAAACCTGAGAAACAATCATGCTGAAAAAGGCATAGGAGAAATAACAGAGAGGCAAAGGTTGAACCGGACCCGAACCTGTAGTATAAAGTATCTTTACAAAGTTGACTCTCAGCTTCAGTTGCAGATGTGAAGTCTAAAAAGTGTAACAGCAGATCAGATTTCAGAAGGGAAAAAATAATTTGCAGATATTTGAACAGTACCTCAGAAGAACTGAGAAGTAATTCTTTGACTATTCCTTAGCTACAGAAAACAAGCAAGAAAAAAAGGAAGACTATTCAGGGATAAGAAAGATGATAGCTACAAAAGAAATATATAAACTGAGTTTCATGAAGAATGTTTTGGCAGAATGCTTTATAGAGATGGAGTGGTCTGTGCAGAAGCTGATCAGGTCTTGGGTGTTTTTTGTAGTCATGATGAGTTTGTCTCTTGGTGTCTGACAAACGACCAAGATGAAACATGAGGGATCTTACAAGAAGTGAGCATGGGCATGGGCCAGGACTGGGAGATGAGCCCATCTTGCATCACAGCTTCCCACTACAAAAATACCTTTCTCTGTCATGCTCCTGCTCAACATACCAATTGATGCAAAAGAAGAATGAGATTGTGAAAATTAAGTGCATGGGATAAAATGATGCCAGAAGGATGTGAAATGCTGGAACTAAGACTGAATAAGGAGAAACAGCTGACAAAATATGTTGTTGTCTACTGTGATAAGAAGTTCCCTGCACAGGATGTGCCACATGAAGATGTGCAAAATCATCAGGAACCACAGTTCCTATAAAGGAAACAAAACAGGAAATGTCATGAATCATCAGCAAACAGGCTGTGGACAGGTTACATGGCTTGATCCTGAATGAAATTAATAATTCAGAGAGGCTGAGAAAAAAGAGACTTAATTAGCACCATAACATTATGACACAAGCTTGGGAAATACAGGAAAATTGAGGCTGATCATCTGTGCTCAGCCACAAGATGAGTGTGTGAGAGAAGCTACACTGCCACAGTGTGGGATGCCTCATTAAACAAACAGTTCCAGACACTAATTAAGAGTATAAAGAAACAGATACAAGGAGGCAAACATGCTTGGAGACTTGGGAAGCTTTGGGATAAGTTGATTTGTGCACAGTAAGCAGTGACAATCTCTCCACGGGAAACTATTTCACTGGCATCCCGTCTGTAATGCTCAGCTAATTACCCACTGGTTTGCATCTCTGATTCATATTAAAATTCCTTGTGTCCATTTATTACTAGTTTAGTTAAGCAGAACTTGAATGTTGGAGATAAAGGCAGCATTGGGCTTTTGGTCAAGATAAGCCCACCCAGCAGTACCCATTTCAGAGAAAAAAATATAAGGAAGAGGACCAGTGTGACAGAATTCCCACAGTCTGACATAATTATCCAGTTCCAATTAAAGCAATAGAAACCGATAAAATTGGTGTTTCAAAATAAAGGGCCTTATATGTGCCTTTATCCCCTTTCTCCAAAAATCTCAATATCTCTCAGTTTTCATCCATAGCTGAATAGGCATTACTCAGTGATTCTTTGCACTTGATACAGTATAATTCAGCTAGCTGTTGCTTTTCATTGTGAGTCACCTTATAATAAATAGGGTGCCTTAGCTGCTAGATAGCTCTCTCCTTTATTATAGCAGTGACCTCTAGTGTACAGCTCTCAGTATCCAGGCACAGCAATTCCAGTTTGGAGAGCAAGGCCATTTTCCATCTCATGGGAAGGAAGCAGCCTTACAAACTGACCTCTCTGTTTATTTTGGATTTTTTTCAAAGAAAATAAAAACCCACTCCCTTGAGACTTTAATAGTCAATAAAGTCAGGCTACATCAGCATGCAGGATCTGTGGCTGCCCAGCCTTCATGCCCTAAAACATTTTCATTTTGGAGTGGCTCAGGAAGAAATTCTGCAGCCTGTAGCACTGCCTGTGCTGTTATTTTATATTTTGACAAGGTAGATTACCTTCACATGAATTTTCTTTGTTAGAAAGCTAAATGTCAGATGCATTTTAGGGCAGGACACACTAATCTAGTGCCTAGTAGGTAATGTCAGCTGGGATTTCTTGAAATGAAATGTGCTAATTATTTGTAAGATGAATTACGTTTAATTTGTTTCTGCTGTAGAAATTCCAGGGGAATCACTAGGACACACAGTAATAATCTTCCTCTAGCTCTGAGCTCTGTCTTTGATGGAGGCCAACACAGGATGTTTCACCATTTGTATTCCTATAGGAATACTGCACATTTCATTGTGTCATGCTGCTTCGTCCCAGACAGTGAGGATGGAGGTTACCCTGTTCCACTGAAGCTGCATGAAGGGAGCCCTCTCACACAAGCCAGCTACCTGCCAGACATCCCTCCAGGGACCACTGAGGGCTGCCAGAGAACTGAATCTTTTATTCCTCTCTCTGGAGAGTGTAAAAGATTCCTCTCCCAGCCTTATTTCCCCTGGAGGCAGAACTGGATGTTGCTTGAAGAGGAGCTTGCCCATGGCAAGTGATGGGCACCAGGGATCTCTCCAGGCCTCACTCTTGACCTTAAAGGGGGTAGGTTATGAGGCTGGGGATGCAGGAATGGACTTTCATGCCCACAAAGCTCTCCTGGGATGTGCCCCAGGCAAAATGAGTCCTGTCATCCAAGGTGTGATGGTATATTCACCTTCTGGTGGTCTGGCACCACAAGCCACTTCTGCTCTCCCACAACCAAATCTCTTTGACTGCATTTTCATATTCAAGGGCTATTGATAATTATCAATACTAATTTAACTTAAGGACAGCAATCACCATGTCAGCAAAGCAACTCTTCCTAAAAACACAATTGTATTTCAATCTGTCCACTTTGACAGGCGTTTCCATTCAGTAGTCATGGAT
Organism: Peucedramus taeniatus; assembly: GCA_013400575.1. NCBI lineage: Eukaryota > Metazoa > Chordata > Aves > Passeriformes > Fringillidae > Peucedramus > Peucedramus taeniatus. The sequence goes on from WBNO01000400.1 coordinate 259,746, forward strand.
GTTTCAATATAACTGAGAAAAAGAAGCCATAATTCAAGTAATGAGGAGGTGAAGGGGGGCTGGTGGGGTTTATTCACCATCATAAAAAACCTAACTTCACCTGTACATTGCTTTCTAGATGATGAAGTTACAGAAAATCATGGAGGAAGGGGTCAGGAGCTTTTGGGAAAGTGAAGAAAACACATTCTAATACTGTTGGCTTCCTGCTGCAAAACATCCAGCCTTACTGCTGAAGTGTTCCAAAAATAGACAAGCCTGCTCATTAGCCTTGTAAGCATTTAAATAGGAGAGGGATCGTTACCCAAATTACATCCCTTAAAAAGGACTTTCACACTGGGGTAAACTTAAAAAAGAACATTTACGCAAAAAGCAATTTTCTTTGCCTGCAATCTTCTGTATTCCCCTAACTCTCGTTGGAATAAAGAACTTCACTTTCCAGCCTGATTCTCTTTTTTTCTTAATCCAGCTGTGAAATCATAAAGCTCAGTGTTTATGACAATAGTTTGCTACCATGGAAACAGCTATGTCGTCACAAATTTAGCCTTATGATATGACCTCCCTGACTGCAGGAACAGTCAAAAAGGAAGATATGTTAGAAAGAGACCTTGTTTAACCAGAAATGTCTATTTTAAGTCCTTTTGCACAGCACACTCAGCAGCTCTTTAATAAGAGGACCTTTGATACGAACTGTGTACCTCATTACCTACTGCTTTATTATGCCGTTTGAATTGCTTTGAATGTCACCTTTGAATGCAAGCTGTCCTCTTATTGTTGAACATTTTGAATTCCCAGTGTCCTACCACAGCACTGTGGTGATTTCTACAACTTCAGATCATTGCCCTTCTGAGCAGTTTACTGTACCCTGTGGTTTTGCTTGTTTTCTTCTTTTCAAACTGAAAAAAATATTTAAAGCAGAAGAAAAATCTATTATTGAGCAGATGTTGGAGGGAACCTGTTGGGATTCCGGGACACCTCCTGCTTCCACGCTACGTTTGTGGTCCTCTCATCATTGCTGTACAGAAGAAGGGTCTTTTGTTCATTGGTGTAGCCAGATATATAACATTTGATGGGCATCTGCCACGCCTTGCCGTGGTGTCCCCTGCCTCCAAGTGAGACAACCCAGGCCTGCACTTGTGCCCAGGGTTTTCAAATACGGAGGGCGATGGCTAAACTAAACAGCAAAGTGCCTGATGAAAGACAAGAGCAGCGTGACCCTCACTACAGAGAAGCAGACATAAAATTTGGCAGCTGAAGCCATAAACATTTCAGTCCTCCTGTGTCCTTGCTCGCTGAGCCCATGAGACGCTTCCCTGCAGACCTCTTGCTCCAGTGAATGAACCCATCTGCTTTTGCCATGCAAGCCCAGTGGCTCTGGGGAGCTGTGGAGCACTGGGGAGTTGCAAGGGGCTTTCTGGTCCCCAGGCTCTGCAGAAGAGAGCTGTGGGAGGAGGCTACAGCATAGCATAGCCTTCCCCCTGAAAAACAAAGTACATCTTTCAGAACATGCATGGTACAGCATTTGGGAAAAAAAGGAAGCCCTGAAGTTAGGAAAAGGGTTACTAATTTCTCCTCAGCGTTTCAAAACAACTAACCATTTCTGCAGGAGGCAGTGTCCAGTTCCAGCAGAGGACAGGGGGATCCTCTGAAATGTCACATTGTGGGAAGGTGCCTCTGCACCTCTCTGTGTTGGTGATGTATTAATTTCAAAAGCCACACAGAATAAATTTACATGATTTTCGACAGATTACCTGTGATATAAACAAAGGAAAAAAATAAAGCTTCTATGAGCAAGATGAGTAACATTTTAAAGTACCTATAGTTCTGAGCAAGAAAATCCTTCTAAGGATACCTGTGTTGAAAATGCTCATTAAGATAATTACACTGAATGAAGTGTGGGAAGTGTTATCAGAGGGGCAATGGGGCAAAGTTCCTGTGGGTGGGAGGAGGAGGGAGCCTGGTTAGCACAAGCTGGTGCAGCAGCAGCCTGCAGCTGCAGGAGCTGTCAGGGCTGTGCTGCTGTGTGAAACTGTGGTGTGCCCACAGTAGCTGCAGCCAGGAGCACAGGGCTGCTTGGAGTACACAGCATGTCCCATCTATTTCCATCAGTTGCAGAAATTCTTCATGGTTTCTTAAAAGTACATGTAATTTCATCCTTGCTTTCTCTGTTTTTGCTCTGCTTGTTATTTTGTCCTCAATAAATGGATGGGGGTGTGGTCTGCAATTGTAGAAATAATCTTCTACACCTCACTGATTTCTTTGGCTATCTTGTTACCTCTTTTGAACACATTTAGTTTCAGCTTCTTCAATTGTCAGATTATTTAAATTTTTTTTTTCATTTCTCTCTCAGGATTTCCTTGAGCTTTTTTTTTTTTTTTTTNTGACAGAAGGATGCCCCACAGATAAATGCTGTGCTCACACCAAGACCTGCCTGTGGCAGTGTACCTTGGGAAAAGCCCCTGCTAGTTTTAGGCATGAGCAATGTTCCTGCTTGGGATGCACATGCAGTGCTCCTGCATGGCTCAGGATCCACTCTCATCTTAGGCTGGGCTCTGCTGTGCAAGAGCAACATCCCTACTTTCTGTGTTTATGCAACTGATGTTTCCCTTAGATAGGAAGCATTTCACATTTGTCTTCTTAAATCTCAGTTTCATTGCACTCTATTTCTGCAGCTTATCTAGCTTACACTGTATTTTAAGGCTCTTCTCCAAATTGCAATGCTGACTTGACTGTGAACCTTGTTCTCTCTCTTTGGTGCCTGCAGAGGAACATTTACCTCAAGAAGGCTCTTAGCCCTAAATAACCTTCATGTGTCAGACTGCCCCAGTGTCTTAAGTACTGTAGAGCCACCAGACATTCCCACACAGTTCCTTCAGCATCACACTTATCCCATTTTGGGGAGCCTTGTCAGCTGTGGGTGCCTCCTTTTAACATGTTGCTTTCTTCCCCTTTGGTGCTCAGCAAAACATGAAAGGCTCTGTCCTTTTGATTGCTGGCTGTGGCTTGCAAAATGCAGATGTACAGTAAATGACAAGCCTGGCAAGGGGTGTTGAAAGGAAGCAGTGGTGGGAAGCATTTCAGTTTAAGGAGAAATAGTGTGGGCGTGGTGCAGCACTGAGAGAAAATTGGATAGAAAATGAAATTGGGGAGTGAAAATCTATTTTTAACAGGGCTTTGAAAATCTGGCTGGGGCCAGGCCCTGTCTGAAATGATGTAGAGCCATAACTATTTCCTGGGGCTTGCATTTTCCATAAGGGAGAACATCTGATAGCAGAGCAAGAGGTCTGTTCTTTCTGAGTACATCCAGTGAAAGCCTTATCATTCTTAGGGGAGAAAACAGAGGACACTTGATACCCTGCACACAGCAGATGTCTGGCTATTCTCCATGCTAGGTGAGATCTTTTGGGCATGAAGGGAAAATGAGAGCTCAGATGGTGAGAGATGCATCCCTTTGTAGTAGAGAAGTGTCAGCATCTCACCCGGGCAGACATTGTACTTGATGAAGAGCTGCCAGGAGAGAGAGATGCATAAAAAGGTGATGCATGTAGTTACTATATCCACTGAGTTTGGAACAAAAATACACACTTTTGTTTCTAAAGTCAGGATTCTCTGGGCTCTGTGCTTTCTGAGGGTGCTCACAGGAGGAAAAGCTGCTGCTGTTGAAAGCAGATCTCTGTGCAGTTCCAAGGTGGGGTTCCCTGGAAGCCAGGAGGGATATTGGGGAGCACCTCTGCTGCTTGCACACTGCTGGTGCCCACTGCTGCCCTGGCCACCCTATGTGCCCCTTCCAGCTGAAGGGCAGGAGTAAATCCTTCTTATATATGAGTCATTTGACTTGCTTAGACCCCTCTTTCTGAGAAAACAAAATGCACCCAAAGAATATTTTTTATGCACTGAGGACAAACGAAGGGTGGATATCCTTAGATGTGTATTTGGAACTGACATCTGCCTTGTTTGCAATTGAAGACCTGCAAAAAAAAACCCAAAAAACCCCTACAGACAGCTGCATCTGGTCTGACAAATTTCAGCCCTGAGCCTTCCCAGTGGAGGAGCCAAGTCCCAGCAGGCAAGATCTGCTGGTCACTGCAGTGGTACCCAAAGATAAAACCCCACAGTAGGGTCAGAGGAAAGGGTTCAGCAGCAGCTCCAATGGGTCACCACTGCCCTGCAGGCACCAGCAGAGCACTTAGCTGCAAACCATCTCTCCCCAGTGCCAGGCACTCAGCAGCTGTGCAGTGCTGCTGAGAGCATCACTAAGCCTTTGAGGAATTTTGTTTCCAGGCCTCGGGCAGTGGCTGGTGCACTCAGCTGGGAGCTGGGAGCTGGCTCTGGGGAACTGGCTGGCAAAGCCCATGCTGATCCAGAACTGCAGGTGACTCTTCAATAGGCAACAAACCTCACCCTACAGTGCTTTGTGAGGCCATTTCCACTGAAGCACAGCCGCCCCCAAACCCTTTTTCTGCCTGGCCAAATTAGGGATCTGGCTGCTGACACCACAGCTGCCCGTGCCCAGGTGATGGACCCCACTGCTGTGTCTGAGAGGAGCACAGCCTGATGAAGGAGCAGTGTCAAGAGCTACTCTAGGCAGCCTCCTCGCAGGGGTGCCAGTGGCAGATGGTGCCATTCCCTGGGCCAGGCTCTGGCTTCCTGCTGCACAGCCTCAGCAAGAGGGACTGACTGCAGGTGGAGGCAGATGCTGGTGCCACCCTCGGGGGAACTGGGCTGCTCTCACCAGCCCTGAGGGGTTTGTAGAGTCCTGAGGTCACTTGCTATCATGCTGAAGTGGTGGGAGGGTCTGCTTTGCCTTACAGAGAAGGAAATGCAAATGTGGTCTGAAAACTGAGTGCTGAGGATGGCCAGATAAAAGCAGCAGCATCCAGTTTTCATGCAGGCTGCTGAATACAACATTTTCAGTCTGGACACAAAAACTTCTCACAGCAGAATGGCAGCCCTCCTGATAGTCACTGACATTTTCTGCCTCTGGAGAGGCAGTGAAGTTGGCCTTGAGGCTGCAGAGGGGCACACAGCAAACAGCCAGTGTAATTATTATGTGCATTTGGGAGAGCAACCTGATTTTTTTTCCCACTGTTTTCTTTTTCTTTTTTTGTTTTTTTTTCCCCCGCTTTCTCCTCTTTCTTCACCTGAATAGTAGCTACTATTATTATAGCTATATAATAGCTACTACCAGTTTAGCTATACTGTACAACATATCCACAGGAGTGCTGTGTAGATGTATGCACACAGAAATTTTCTATTTCTGGTGTGGTTAGTTAGCCTCCTTTGCAAACACACCTTGTACTGCTGTCTTAAGCTGTGCATGAAAATTGTGACACTGAAATTTCCTTCCTTCCTTCCTTCCTTCCTTCCTTCCTTCCTTCCTTCCTTCCTTCCTTCCTTCCTTCCTTCC